>CM068581.1:36830212-37352712 GCA_035048485.1 Pteria penguin
GATTACAATGTTCTGTAACAAATAATGATTAATGAATTTAAATGTACTGTATGTATGGCAGTAACTGCCTTTCCCATATGCATGGAAAAGGTACGAATGGAGGAGTTCGGGTTTATTGTGAAGTATTCCGACGTCGATACATTATTTGTTCCACACAGAAATACAAGAGCACTGAGGACTACGACGCAATATGAACTGAAAATTGTGAAGGCTTGAGGGTGGTTCCGTGTACATTGTATTTCTTCAAGGTATTTCGAAAGTATGTGAGGAACAGATGTATGGTTTTCAAGGATGAACCAATTTTCTCGTTATGATTTATTCATATCAAAGTGTTATTAGCCTAACCAGGGAAATAAAGTTTAACTATACATCCTTTACTTTACTATATCCGAAAACAAGCCGTTTCTATATTGGTTCAATTCATGATTGATTGATTGATTGATTGATTTTGGTTTAACACCACACGCCGAATATTTCACGTATACGGTGACGGCATCTGCCTGATGCGGGGCATACAAATTTTAACCTTTGCAACGGACCAACCCGAAGCAGTGAGGGATCTTTAACGTGCCCTGCATACCGCGACACGGGGCCTCGGTTTTTACTGTCTCATCTGAAAGACAGGACACCGGCATGACTAGATCGGGACTCGAATCCCCGGCCTCCCGATCAGGAGACGAGCGCGATACCACTAGGCCACGCCGGCTTGTTCAATTCATGAGTTAAACACAAACAGTACTATGCAGTCTATATAGATTCATATAACGGAACAAATGTATTAAGATTGTAGTAGATTTCGATAACAAATGCCAGTATTGTACAGTACTTGGTGATACCACTATCTATCATTTCCTTTTTCTTGACGTATTTTTAAATCTTTAATATGAAAATTTGATAAGCAACCCAATCCCAATTTTTATTTACTTCTTATGTCGCCGATATACCCAGTCAATGCTTGTTCTTTTCAAAAAAAAAAACATACTTACGTGTGTATGTATGTTCTAAAATATTTACAAAGATAGTTTGGAAATTAAAACCACCGAGTTTTTTTTTTGGGGGGGGGACTGAGGCACCGTGGGGGATATATTTGAAATGTATATCTACACGTTTGGTGGGGTTTTTTCATACCAATCGTCGTTATATAAATAGGACTAGCAGGTTTTGTTCTTGGCCATATATGCAATGTTCATATTTCAATATCTCGAAGTAAGCGGTGTAACTCTAAGTCGCACTATCATGATTATGCATGATTTGAAAATCACTTGGTATCAAGCTAATGAATAAAATGGTAAAAATTTCTCCATACGTAATACAGTGTGTACACGTGTATGTGCTTTAACGGTGTCAAAGTATGTACACTCCAATATTCAGTTGTAAACCCTTTCATTTTGCTACTTGGTCTGACCGTTAACACTATATACAGTCAAACTTCGAAATCTCGAACACCTTGACTTTGCATATATATGTATAAACCACAAATAGAATCAGTGAAACACCTGGGAGTACTTATGGACCTTGGATCTCCGAAGAAATACCTGTAGAAATAAAGACAAATTAGACAAACATATAAAGCACATAGACACCACAGCTAACAAGGCACCCCATGTTTCACTTATATTCGTTCCCCAACGGGGACTCGAACCCACGACATATGACATCGAGTCACCTAGCTGTCATGCATCCGACCATCTAACCGACTGAACTACCCGAGCTCCACAAAAATAGAACTTTAATATCCAATCATTAACCAATCGTATGCATGACAACATGGCCGCGGAAAGTGAAGGGATTTACTCGACGTAAACGCAGGCGAATCCTTTGAAAGGATACAATCATTGAAACAGAAATAAACATACAAAGCACAAATAGTACCAGTGAAACACCTGGGAGTGTATATATATCCTACACAACGCTCCAGTGTCAAACCCACGAGCTGGCTTCGGTCCATTGAAATGAAATAGACAGAAGGGCGAGACAAACTTGATGAATTCACTCAAGTTAGCTAACAACTTTCATTCTTCTATAAAATTCACTGTTGATATATCTGACTCAACAAACGAAGTTTTTTCCCACATTATCTACATTTGAAAACAGAATTATCATTCTGACATAAACCAAAACTCTTCCTTTTCTCAAACCTGACAGTTTTCACCCTCTCCAGGTCGTCCATGGAATTCCAACAAGTCTTGCCACAAGGCAGTCTAATCAAAATTTAGCCCTCTTTATTCCGTAACTATCTATGTAGTGTATGGAATAAAGAGAGCTAGATTTTAGTTAGATGGATCACAAGAACACGTTGAATCTTTTCGACTGTTGACTTATATTCGACCAACATATCATAACGTAAACAGAGACTTCCCCATGGAGAATATAGAAAGCAATCTCCAATGACCAATAAGTCAATAGGGCAGATGATCTCCAATACAGAAGAGCAGACACAGCTTCCAGGATACCATTGATCACCACATTCCTCCCACTTTGTTAGGATTGTAAAGAAAGCCCAGGGGCATAATCAGGCAGTGACCTGCTGGTTTGTTTACTGCTTGCAACAACAAACGATGCAAACTTGGTTTACGATCCCATACCGATTCTAATTTCAAAAGTTACAACACGGGGCATAAATAAAAAAAATGGATATCCAAAAAATGTCATGTATTTAAAAATCGCCTAAAGAGTATGCAACAAACAGTACATTGAGAAAACAGAGGATACAGCGTGAGAGTATGTAACCATATGTCGTCTATAACCACCAAGAAAATATATCTACAATGACAATAATACGTGGGAAGACATGTCGTTAGTGACTGTTGACCATAGGTCAGTGTGGACGACGGAAGAGTGTCGGGTCAGACAAAACTGTTGACAACATCTGCTTAAGACAATCGAAGCTGACGCACTTAACAAAGTCCTTAATTTATATACTTCATATCGATAAACAACAAAAAAAAAATTACTAAATTTTATACAAATATCTTTTCGTCACCTGTTCTACTCCTTTTGGTAGTTTATTTTCTCTCTATCATGTATCGACTTTTTTATTAGCATCATTTTATTCTAATTACCTCACTCTGCACTGTTACAGCTTTCCCTATTTATCTATCGTATAACTTTCCCGTGTCCGAATCCATGTAGGTCAGAGAATGGTAAATAAAGGGCCACCTGTTGGGTAGAGCGGGCTTTCTACTTCAGTGCATCGCGAGCTCTGAATTAGAATTATTTAATTCATTTATAAATCAACATTAATTCTGCTGTAAAATCATATCAATACCCTAAAAGTTTTGATGGCCTGGAATGTGTTATTGTTTACATCAGAAATGTAGCTGGCAAGTATTGGGGTTGACCCTTTTCCAGTAAGATTACCTCAAAATTAAGTTGTGATACCTATAATTAACTATTAGAATTTTGACAGAGATCTGACTTCGTATTTATATTTTAACAATAAAACAGGAGCGTATGTCTGCAGTAGGGATAGCGGGGACACTAACCCCAACTTTAAAAGTGGGGTGTCTAATAGTTAATCCAACATCCTAATAAGAAATTTGGTCTTGGTCTGCTTTCAAAGGGTATTGTTGAGATCTTTTGTCTTCAATAGTTTTAATAGACCCTTTTACCATAACTGGGGGACTGACAGTTTGCTTAGAAAAATCATCACTGTTCTTTGAAAATGGCGCAAGGGACAATGTTTTAGCTCACCTGAGCCGAAGGCTCAAGTGAGTTATTGTGATCAATCACCGTCCGTCGTCCGTCGTCTGTCGTCTGTCGTCCGCCCGTCGTTAGCTTTTCTACATTTTCGATTTCTTCTCCAGAACCGCTGCACAGAATTTTACCAAACCTCATAGGAAGTAGGTACTCAAGGTCTTCTACCAAGTTTGTGTTTTTCGTGCCGATCCGTAATCCAAGATGGCCGCCATTGGCTCTGATTGGTTGACACATTTTCGACTTCTTCTCCAGAAGCGCTGCACAGAATTCCACCAAACCTCATAGGAAGTAAGTACTCAAGGTCCTCTACCAAGTTTGTGTTTTTCGTGCCGATCCGTAATCCAAGATGACCGTCATTGGCTCTGATTAGTTGACACATTTTCGACTTCTTCCCCAGAACCACTGCACAGAATTTCACCAAACCTCATAAGAAGTAAGTACTCAAGGTCCTCTACAAAGTTTGTGTTTTTCGTGCCGATCCGTTATCCAAGATGGCCGCCAATGGCTGTGATTGGTTGATACATTTTCGACTTCTTCCCCAGAAGCGCTGCACAGAATTCCACCAAACCTCATAGGAAGTAAGTACTCTAGGTCCTCTACCAAGTTTGTGTTTTTCGTGCCGATCCGTAATCCAAGTGGCTGCCATTGGCTCTGATTGGTTGACACATTTTCGACTTCTTCTCCAGAAGCGCTGCACAGAATTCCACCAAACCTCATAGAAAGTAAGTACTCAAGGTCCTCTACCAAGTTTGTGTTTTTCGTGCCGATCTGTAATCCAAGATGACCGCCATTGGCTCTGATTAGTTGACACGTTTTCGACTTCTTCCCCAGAACCACTGCACAGAATTTCACCAAACCTCATAGGAAGTAAGTACTCAAGGTCCTCTACAAAGTTTGTGTTTTTCGTGCCGATCCGTTATCCAAGATGGCCGCCAATGGCTGTGATTGGTTGATACATTTTCGACTTCTTCCCCAGAAGCGCTGCACAGAATTTCACCAAACCTCATAGGAAGTGCGTACTCGAGGTCCTCTACCAAGTTTCTGTTTTTCGTGCCGATGCGTAATCCAAGATGGCCGCCATTGGCTCTGATTGGTTGACACATTTTGGACTTCTTTAAAACGACTGCACAAAATATCACCAAATCTTATAGAAAGTTTTGTAGAAAAAAGCAAAATTTTCTACTGAAATGAGCTATCATTTTATTGTAAATAAGCAAATTGTGCTCAGGTGAGCGATATAGACCCATTTGGGCCTCTTGTTTTTTTTATTATTATGACATAAAACATTTACAAGAACGTTACAATTTGCAAACCAAATCGTCAGTCCCACAGTTAACAAGAAAGAGTCTACAGAGAGTTGCAAGTTGTACCTCTGCACTTTCTCAGACTCATCTGTACTATAATCCAGGGACCCATGAATTTCCACAGTGGTACGCTAAACATTAAGAGTGTCAAAGTGACAAAATACAAGTTACCTTCACATTTCATTTTAAACTGTGTCAAACACTAGCGAATAACAGAGACTTTAGTTACGTATCCCAAAATCCATAGTGATGCAAAGTTATATTAATAAACGTTTCGACGATTTTGAACCCTCACCATCAATATCCTGTTAGACAGCACGAGGAAATTTAACCCTGTAAAGCTAGATTGTTTTATTGTATTGGCTATCAAAATTTTCTGAATCCGCGCAACAAAAAACAAAAACTAAAAACAAATAAAAAAACCTCAAAAACAAAACAAAAAACAAAAACAAAGATAAAAAAAACCCCAAAACAAACATACAAACAAACAAAACTCAGCTCTGGCTACCTACCGGTTAAGTAAATGATTAATCCCCCTTTGTTATGTATTTATTTATTTAATTTCATTTTGATTTTATTTGCTTTTTTGCGACGCTGCAGAATAGAGTTCATTCTCACGGAACACATTGTTCTAACCGGCAAATATTTTGTCCCTTATTTGACATATTTATTGTTTCACACAGATTTACCCTTTAATAATGTAGTTATCCCCGACTTGAGGAGGGATACATAATTTTCTTAAGCTCACTGAGCGGTATATCATTTTAAAACTTATTTTGAATTATAATGAATTCATTCGTGTCGATGATTGCAATGAAGATATTCATAAAGTATTCTGAGAGAGATATAATATATATATCTACCCCGTCACTGACATCAACTGTTTCTACTGTTATCGGACAAAAGAAGTCGGTTTGTCCGTGTTGAATATTGCATGGGGCTTTTGAAGAAGGAAGAAGTCCGGAAGGAAGTTATAAGTTCCGTCCAGAGGAGCCCGTTTCATCAACTTGTGTAAATGTCTGACTAACTAAATCCTACACCAATGGCGTATGTCTACTTACGTACATTCTTAGTTCAGCGGTGTAAGTTTGTATGTACATAAGGATCCGACTAGCGAGTTTACTAACTGTAGGCAGGAAAATTGTACATAAGGATCCGACTAGCGAGTTCACTAACTGTAGGCAGGAAAATTGTACATAAGGATCCGACTAGCGAGTTCACTAACTGTAGGCAGGAAAATTGTACATAAGGATCCGACTAGAGAGTTCACTAACTGTAGGCAGGAAAATTGCATGCGTGAAGTATATTGAAATATTACTTTTCAAAAGTCCAAGTGTACTTCTTCCACAAATCTGATGATCACGTTGTCATTCCTCTATCAAGTTGATCACAGCATATCATCACTGGTCCTCTTTTTGACTGACTATTTACGTATTGTCACATAAAAACACTGACAACAGAAAATAACGGAGAGAAATAGTTGTTTTTGTACCCTACCCAATTCTAATAAGGACTACTCGATCCCAAAGGCTTAAAATGGTATCAGAACAATTGGGTCTCTTTATTATCTTTATCATATTATTATTATATTTTATAATTTATTACCTTTAATGTCATGACGGAATACTCAACCAGTAAAAATTATTGAGAAAGGGGGGGGGGGCGTTTACAAAGGGACGTGTTACCTCATTTGTTAGCAAGTTCCGTGACATATTCTTTGTTGGTAATTCGAAAAACTTTCTGCTACATATGTAAATTTCTCTTATTAAAACATACCGCGAGGCATAAACGACTGGAGCGAAAAATAGAAAGATAACTTTTATTGTCCCCCCTCCCCTTGTATCAATGTCAATGACGTAAAACTAAGAGGCCTACGGATATGGATTAGGATTTCAGTATAAAACACGGACACCTCGGCGGATTATTCGTGTCCGTGTTTTTTTTTTAGAGGGACTACTATTTCAGTGTATCAGGAGCTGTGATTGGATGAAATTATTTGATTTATGTATAAATAAAGATTGATTCTGCTGTAAAATCATGAATTTCTATCTCATTTCGCTAATGTAAAGATTTAATGACCTAAAAAGGGGTGGTTGTTTACATTTGAATTTTTGCCAATTTTGGGGGGTATCCCCCTTCCAGCATGATTTTCTCGAAATTAAGGCGGATAACCTATGGTAAACTGTTAAAATTCTGATAGAGGAGGGTCTGACAAACATTTTGATATGTGGATTATATATAGCTAAAATGTAGGATGTTGTGTAAATCTTGCTGGAAGTTCGGTAATTTAACATGGGACCCTATGGGAAATGGAATTACTATGCTTTGACCATGTAGGTCAGAGAATGGTAAATAAAGAGCCACCTGTTGGGTAGATAGGGCTTTCTACTTCAGTACATCGCGAGCTCTGAATTAGAATTATTTAATTCATTTATAAATCAACATTAATTCTGCTGTAAAATCATATCAATACCCTAAAAGTTTTGATGGCCTGGAATATGTTATTGTTTACATCAGAAATGTAGATGGCAAGTATTGGGGTTGACCCTTTTCCAGCAAGATTGTCTCAAAATTAAGTTGTAATACCTATAATAAACTATTAGAATTTTGACAGAGATCTGACTTCGTATTTATATTTTAACAATAAAACAGGAGCGTATGTCTGCAGTAGGGATAGCGGGGACACTAACCCCAACTTTAAAAGTGGGGTGTCTAATAGTTAATCCAACATCCTAATAAGAAATAAGAAAAGCCGAAGGCTCAAGTGAGCTATTGTGATCAATCACCGTCCGTCGTCCGTCGTCTGTCGTCTGTCGTCCGTCCGTCGTTAGCTTTTCTACATTTTCGACTTCTTCTCCAGAACCGCTGTACAGAAAATCACCAAGCCCTATAGGAAGTAAGTACTCAAGGTCCTCTACAAGTCTTTTTTCGTGCCGATCCGTAATCCAAAATGGCCGCCTTGTCTCTGATTGGTTGACACGTTTTGGACTTCTCCAGAAGCGCTGCACAGAATTTCACCAAACCTTATAGGAAGTAAGTACTCTAGGTCCTCTATCAAGTTTGTGTTTTTCGTGCCGATTTGTAATCCAAGATGGCCGCCATTGGCTCTGATTCTTTGACACATTTTGTACTTCTTCTCCAGAAGCGCTACACAGAATTTCACCAAACCTCATAGGAAGTAAGTACTCGAGGTCCTCTACCAAGTTTGTGTTTTTCGTGCCGATCTGTAATCCAAGATGGCCACAATTGACTCTGATTGGTTGACACATTCTAGACTTCTTCTCCAGAAGCACTGCACAGAATTTCACCAAACCTCATAGGAAGTAACTACTCGAGGTCCTCTACCAAGTTTGTGTTTTTTGTGCCGATCTGTAATCCAAAATAGCCGCCATTGGCTCTGATTTGTTGACACATTTTGGACTTCTTCTCCAGGAACGTTGTACAGAATTTCACCAAACCTCATAGGAAGTAAGTACTTGAGGTCCTCTACCAAGTTTGTGTTTTTCGTGCAGATCCGTAATACATGTACAAGATAGCCGCCATTGGCTCTGATTAGTTGACTCATTTTGGACTTCTTTAAAACGACTGCACAAAATATCACCAAACCTTATAG
Organism: Pteria penguin; assembly: GCA_035048485.1. Classification (NCBI taxonomy): domain Eukaryota; kingdom Metazoa; phylum Mollusca; class Bivalvia; order Pterioida; family Pteriidae; genus Pteria; species Pteria penguin. The sequence goes on from CM068581.1 coordinate 36,838,829, forward strand.
AAAGTCTTGTAGAAAAAAAGCAAAATTTTCTACTGAAATGAGCTGTCATTTTATTGTAAATAAGCAATTTGTGCTCAGGTGAGCGATATAGGCCCACTTGGGCCTCTTGTTTTTTATTATTATGACATAAAAAATTTACAAGAACGTTACAATTTGCAAACCAAATTGTCAGTCCCGCAGTTAACAAGAAAGAGTCTACAGAGAGTTGCAAGTTGTACCTCTGCACTTTCTCAGACTCATCTGTACTATAATCCGGGGACCCATGAATTTCCACAGTGGTACGCTAAACATTAAGAGTGTCAAAGTGACAAAATACAAGTTACCTTCACATTTCATTTTAAACTGTGTCAAGCACTAGCGAATAACAGAGAATTTAGTTACGACGATTTTGAACCCTCACCATCAATATCCTGTTAGACAGCACGAGGAAATTTAGCCCTGTAAAGCTAGATTGTTTTATTGTATTGGCTATCAAAATTTTCTGAATCCGCGCAACAAAAACTAAAAACAAATAGAAACAACCCTCCAAAACAAAACAAAAAAAAAAAAAAAAAGATAAAAAACCCAAACAAACAAACAAAATAAAAACAAACATACAAACAAACAAAACTCAGCTCTGGCTACCTAAAGTAAATGATTAATCCCCCTTTGTTATGCATTTATTTATTTAATTTCATTTTGATTTTATTTGCTTTTTGCGACGCTGCAGAATAGAGTTCATTCTCATGGAACACATTGTTCTAACCGGCAAATATTTTGTCCCTTATTTGACATATTTATTGTTTCACACAGATTTACCCTTTAATAATGTAGTTATCCCCGACTTGAGGAGGGATACATAATTTTCTTAAGCTCACTGAGCGGTATATCATTTTAAAACTTATTTTGAATTATAATGAATTCATTCGTGTCGATGATTGCAATGAAGATATTCATAAAGTATTCTGAGAGAGATATAATATATATATCTACCCCGTCACTGACATCAACTGTTTCTACTGTTATCGGACAAAAGAAGTCGGTTTGTCCGTGTTGAATATTGCATGGGGCTTTTGAAGAAGGAAGAAGTCCGGAAGGAAGTTATAAGTTCCGTCCAGAGGAGCCCGTTTCATCAACTTGTGTAAATGTCTGACTAACTAAATCCTACACCAATGGCGTATGTCTACTTACGTACATTCTTAGTTCAGCGGTGTAAGTTTGTATGTACATAAGGATCCGACTAGCGAGTTTACTAACTGTAGGCAGGAAAATTGTACATAAGGATCCGACTAGCGAGTTCACTAACTGTAGGCAGGAAAATTGTACATAAGGATCCGACTAGAGAGTTCACTAACTGTAGGCAGGAAAATTGCATGCGTGAAGTATATTGAAATATTACTTTTCAAAAGTCCAAGTGTACTTCTTCCACAAATCTGATGATCACGTTGTCATTCCTCTATCAAGTTGATCACAGCATGTCATCACTGGTCCTCTTTTTGACTGACTATTTACGTATTGTCACATAAAAACACTGACAACAGAAAATAACGGAGAGAAATAGTTGTTTTTGTACCCTACCCAATTCTAATAAGGACTACTCGATCCCAAAGTCTTAAAATGGTATCAGAACAATTGGGTCTCTTTATTATCTTTATCATATTATTATTATATTTTATAATTTATTACCTTTGATGTCATGACGGAATACTCAACCAGTAAAAATTATTGAGAAAGGGGGGGGGGGGCGTTTACAAAGGGACGTGTTACCTCATTTGTTAGCAAGTTCCGTGACATATTCTTTGTTGGTAATTGGAAAAACTTTCTGCTACATATGTAAATTTCTCTTATTAAAACATATCGCGAGGCATAAACGACTGGAGCGAAAAATAGAAAGATAACTTTTATTGTCCCCCCCCCCTTGTATCAATGTCAATGACGTAAAACTAAGAGGCCTACGGATATGGATTAGGATTTCAGTATAAAACACGGACACCTCGGCGGATTATTCGTGTCCGTGTTTTTTTAGAGGGACTACTATTTCAATGTATCAGGAGCTGTGATTGGATGAAATTATTTGATTTATGTATAAATAAAGATTGATTCTGCTGTAAAATCATGAATTTCTATCTCATTTCGCTAATGTAAAGATTTAATGACATAAAAAGGGGTGGTTGTTTACATTTGAATTTTTGCCAATTTTGGGGGGGGGGGGTATCCCCCTTCCAGCATGATTTTCTCGAAATTAAGGTTGATAACCTATGGTAAACTGTTAAAATTCTGATAGAGGAGGGTCTGACAAACATTCTGATATGTGGATTATATATAGCTAAAATGTAGGATGTTGTGTAAATCTTGCTGGAAGTTCGGTAATTTAACATGGGACCCTATGGGAAATGGAATTACTATGCTTTGACCATGTAGGTCAGAGAATGGTAAATAAAGGGCCACCTGTTGGGTAGATAGGGCTTTCTACTTCAGTGCATCGCGAGCTCTGAATTAGAATTATTTAATTCATTTATAAATCAACATTAATTCTGCTGTAAAATCATATCAATACCCTAAAAGTTTTGATGGCCTGGAATGTGTTATTGTTTACATCAGAAATGTAGCTGGCAGGTATTGGGGTTGACCCTTTTCCAGCAAGATTGTCTCAAAATTAAGTTGTGATACCTATAATAAACTATTAGAATTTTGACAGAGATCTGACTTCGTATTTATATTTTAACAATAAAACAGGAGCGTATGTCTGCAGTAGGGATAGCGGGGACACTAACCCCAACTTTAAAAGTGGGGTGTCTAATAGTTAATCCAACATCCTAATAAGAAATTTGGTCTTGGTCTGCTTTCAAAAGGGTATTGTTGAGATCTTTTTTCTTCAATAGTTTTAATAGACTCTTTTATCATAACTGGGGGACTGAGAGTTTGCTTAGAAAAATCATCACTGTTCTTTGAAAATGGCACAAGGGACAATGTTTTAGCTCACTTGAGCCTTCGGCTCAAGTGAGCTATTGTGATCAATCACCGTCCGTCGTCCGTCGTCTGTCGTCCGTCCGTCGTTAGCTTTTCTACATTTTCGACTTCTTCTCCAGAACCGCTGTACAGAAAATCACCAAGCCCTATAGGAAGTAAGTACTCAAGGTCCTCTACAAGTCTTTTTTCGTGCCGATCCGTAATCCAAAATGGCCGCCTTGTCTCTGATTGGTTGACACATTTTGGACTTCTCCAGAAGCGTTGCACAGAATTTCACCAAACCTTATAGGAAGTAAGTACTCTAGGTCCTCTACCAAGTTTGTGTTTTTCGTGCCGATTTGTAATCCAAGATGGCCGCCATCGGCTCTGATTCTTTGACACATTTTGTACTTCTTCTCCAGAAGCGCTACACAGAATTTCGCCAAACCTCATAGGAAGTAAGTACTCGAGGTCCTCTACCAAGTTTGTGTTTTTCGTGCCGATCTGTAATCCAAGATGGCCACAATTAACTCTGATTGGTTGACACATTCTAGACTACTTCTCCAGAAGCACTGCCCAGAATTTCACCAAACCTCATAGGAAGTAACTACTCGAGGTCCTCTACCAAGTTTGTGTTTTTTGTGCCGATCTGTAATCCAAGATAGCCGCCATTGGCTCTGATTTGTTGACACATTTTGGACTTCTTCTCCAGAAACGTTGTACAGAATTTCACCAAACCTCATAGGAAGTAAGTACTTGAGGTCCTCTACCAAGTTTGTGTTTTTCGTGCAGATCCGTAATACAAGATAGCCGCCATTGGCTCTGATTAGTTGACTCATTTTGGACTTCTTTAAAACGACTGCACAAAATATCACCAAACCTTATAGAAAGTCTTGTAGAAAAAAAGCAAAATTTTCTACTGAAATGAGCTGTCATTTTATTGTAAATAAGCAATTTGTGCTCAGGTGAGCGATATAGGCCCACTTGGGCCTCTTGATTTTTATTATTATGACATAAAAAAATTTACAAGAACGTTACAATTTGCAAACCAAATTGTCAGTCCCGCAGTTAACAAGAAAGAGTCTACAGAGAGTTGCAAGTTGTACCTCTGCACTTTCTCAGACTCATCTGTACTATAATCCAGGGACCCATGAATTTCCACAGTGGTACGCTAAACATTAAGAGTGTCAAAGTGACAAAATACAAGTTACCTTCACATTTCATTTTAAACTGTGTCAAGCACTAGCGAATAACAGAGAATTTAGTTACGACGATTTTGAACCCTCACCATCAATATCCTGTTAGACAGCACGAGGAAATTTAGCCCTGTAAAGCTAGATTGTTTTATTGTATTGGCTATCAAAATTTTCTGAATCCGCGCAACAAAAACTAAAAACAAATAGAAACAACCCTCCAAAACAAAACAAAAAAAAAAAAAGAGATAAAAAACCCAAACAAACAAACAAAATAAAAACAAACATACAAACAAACAAAACTCAGCTCTGGCTACCTAAAGTAAATGATTAATCCCCCTTTGTTATGCATTTATTTATTTAATTCCATTTTGATTTTATTTGCTTTTTTGCGACGCTGCAGAATAGAGTTCATTCTCACGGAACACATTGTTCTAACCGGCAAATATTTTGTCCCTTATTTGACATATTTATTGTTTCACACAGATTTACCCTTTAATAATGTAGTTATCCCCGACTTGAGGAGGGATACATAATTTTCTTAAGCTCACTGAGCGGTATATCATTTTAAAACTTATTTTGAATTATAATGAATTCATTCGTGTCGATGATTGCAATGAAGATATTCATAAAGTATTCTGAGAGAGATATAATATATATATCTACCCCGTCACTGACATCAACTGTTTCTACTGTTATCGGACAAAAGAAGTCGGTTTGTCCGTGTTGAATATTGCATGGGGCTTTTGAAGAAGGAAGAAGTCCGGAAGGAAGTTATAAGTTCCGTCCAGAGGAGCCCGTTTCATCAACTTGTGTAAATGTCTGACTAACTAAATCTTACACCAATGGCGTATGTCTACTTACGTACATTCTTATTCAGCGGTGTAAGTTTGTATGTACATAAGGATCCGACTAGTGAGTTTACTAACTGTAGACAGGAAAATTGCATGCGTGAAGTATATTGAAATATTACTTTTCAAAAGTCCAAGTGTACTTCTTCCACAAATCTAATGATCACGTTGTCATTCCTCTATCAAGTTGATCACAGCATGTCATCACTGGTCCTCTTTTTGACTGACTATTTACGTATTGTCACATAAAAACACTGACAACAGAAAATAACGGAGAGAAATAGTTGTTTTTGTACCCTACACAATACTAATAAGAACCACTCGATCCGAAAGTCTTAAAATGGTATCAGAACAATTGGGTCTCTTTATTATCTTTATCATATTATTATTATATTTTATCATTTATTACCTTTGATGTCATTACGGAATACTCAACCAGTAAAAATTATTGAGAAAGGGGGGGGGGTGTTTACAAAGGGACGCGTTATCTCATTTGTTAGCAAGTTCCGTGACATATTCTTTGTTGGTAATTGGAAAAACTCTTTACTGCATATGTAAATTTCTCTTATTAAAACATATCGCTAGGCATAAACGACTGGAGCAAAAAACAGAAAGATAACTTTTATTGCCCCCCCCCCCTTGTAGCAATATTGATGACGTAAAACTAAGAGGCCTACGGATATGGATTAGGATTTCAGTATAAAACACGGACACCTCGGCGGATTATTCGTGTCCGTGTTTTGTTTTGTTTTTTCATTATTCGTTTCTTTATTATTATTATACGGAAGGGGTATCTTTTAGAATTAAATATTAGACTATGATCTTCTTTTTATTATCCCTCGCTTTTTGTGAAAGCGAGGGGACATTAAATCTCATTCATCTGTCCGTCTGTCTGTCCATTCGTCCATCCGTCCGTCCGTCTGTCTCAACAACTTTAACCTTGGTCATTACTTTTTAACCGTAAGGTGTAGGGCCTTCGTGTTTGGCATGTGTGTCCCTAATTGCAATACCTTTCTGTTGGTACCAGAATTTTTTATCATGTGACCTTGACCGTGACCTTCGACCTACTTCAATGTAACGTTTTAACCGTAAGACGTAGGGCCTCTGTATTTGGCATGTGTGTCTGTAGACATGCACAACCACGACAATATGTCACAGATCACTGCACCCTTATTGACAGAGCCCCCAAAGCGGGAGACCACAGTTCTCTGAATTTGCTTGTATTTTTAGATTTGGCATAGTTGACTACCTAAAACAGAAGCGCCATAAAGCTTTTGATCGATAATTATTAACATATACTCAACATATAATAACAGGTAGCACATAATATAAAAAAGTGGAGAGCTCTGCTAGAGGATTGGGTCGATTCCTGCTGCTCAGGCAACATGGTAAATTGGTACATAGAATAATGTTCATTATAGAATAGTACAACCTGCTTGGAAGACAGAGATAAAAGAATAATAATTCCATTCAACATAGGGTCTCATGTTAAATTTCCAAACTTCCAGCAAGATTTACACAGCTTTCTACATCGTAATAGCTTTAATATAATCCGTATATCAAAATGTCTGTCAAACCCTCCTCTGTCCGAATTTTATCAGTTTACCGTAGGTTATCCACCTTAACTTGGAGAAAACCATGCTGTAATGAGGTCACCCCAACAATTTGCCAAAATTCAAATGTAAGCAATAACCCTTTTTTAGGTCATGAAATCTTTACATTAACAAAATGAGACTAAAATCTATGATTTATACTGCAATAATTTTATCCAATCAGAGCCCCTGATACATTGAAATAGTAGCCCCTCTCTCCCTACATCAGCCAACCACGACTCTTTATAATTATTATGATTTGACCTGGAAACATTAGACATTATATAGCACTATAACTAATAAAACAATTATTTAATTTCATGCCTTAGATAGCAGATAACATGGCTAGTGCATTGCATGTATATGATAAGACGAACTCCATGGTTACTGTACAGATTGGAATGCTCATAAAATGTATCTAACTGAAAAGTAAAGGAGGCGTGCAATAAAGTCAAACAATACAACAATGCAGGAATTCAATACGTAGAAATGAGCAAAACCGAAAAAGCTAACTATAATGGTTGAAAGGAACAAATATTTCATTTACATTCTTTGACCGTTTTGCTCGATAAGGCTCTTTAAAAATTACAGTATAATAATCTTAAGTTTTCAGGCATATTCTTCAATATCAGTGACGCTGTCTATCTAAATGATATTCCCCATATATTTCTGCTCTTATGCTGGAAATTTCTAAAATATTTTATGAATAATATTGTAATTACCTTTTCTGCAGATAACAAGGTCAGACAAACATGCACAGCTTTAAAACATTCATTTATCTATTGTTTTCTCTCTCTCTCTCTCTCTCAATAGATGGTATTATGGCATGGTGTAAAAGCTGACCGTAGGTACTAGTGTGATCCCCGTATGTTAATATAAGGACGTGCTCTTATAATTTCTCTGTGAGAACTGATCTTATTGCAAAAATGTCAGGACACTGGATTTTGGTATGAAAGGTAAAATAATTCTAATACTATGGAAAGCGGTGAACACACCTCCAGTCGTCATACCGAAAGTAATCAAGCTTATCTCCAAACATGAATGCTTCATCTTGTAATGACAGCGCAACTGATTTCTCGGTCCAGCAATTTGAAACGACAGCACGAGTCATACTATAGTCTGTCTGAATTAACGGTGAAAATTATTTCTTGTTAACATTTCACACATATGTATTTATCCGGCGAATGAACTGATTTTGAATAGACTTATTTGCAGATCCAGGCTGTATACCAGGGATCTTTGTAGTTTTCAAGAGATAATTCTAGTCTGTTATACACTTCTTATTCCAGAATTAATGTAAAATTTGCTTTTAATATAATGTTGAGGTATGTATTTTGAATCACCCTGGGTCCGTTTTTTAATAACAAACGAAGAGGGAAGTACTTTCAACCCCAGCTCCGACCCTGCTCTTCTGGATCCTGCAGACTTTTTGCAAAGGAACTACTGTATACTACCAAACATGTTTTATAGAGGGAGGGTTGCAAAACCTATCCCCTTTTCCCTTTAACTCCCCCCCCCCTTTCCAAGGAAAAAAAACTTTAAAAAAATTGAAAGAGATGCATTTTGGTTGACTATCTATTTCATATTCTAGTCAATAGTTTTAGTAACATCAGCGATACAGACTACTTTTTAAGTATATTTTTATTAACCCCCTCCAAAAAAAAAAAAAAAAAAAAAAAAAAAATAAAACCCCAAACAATAAAACCGAACAAACAAAAACTAAAACAAAAGTAAAACCAAACGACAAAAAATAAAACACGGACACAAATAATCTGTGTCAATGCTTTATACAGGAATGTCCATCTGCTAGGGGTTTTTTCTGAATTAAGACATCATGGTAAAATTCCCACCGCTTGTTTTTGTTTTCTGAGATTTATGTATGTTGTTATATTTTACAAATAAAATACGAAAGTAACTAGTGTCACATGACCATAGCACTGACAACAATGTACACAGTGGACATTCACTGACACCTGAAATTCAGAGGTGAGATCAGGTGTCTGGGAGGAGTGAGCTTCTCATGAATGGCTAGCCACATCCGCCGCGAATGCCCTTACATATAGACGAAACGAATATAATTCAGCACTGAATATATACATGAATGTGATGTGAATACACACTGTGTAGAAAGTGTCACTGCCAGATAACATCAGGGAAAAGGGTAACGTAAATGGTGTCTGTCATTTTTTCTTATGTATACGCAAAGCTAGGGACAATACATATCTTGGCCCCTATGACCTCACTCTCACGTCTTGCAGTAGTATACTCATACGACAGCATTGCGGCCTCATGACACCCATAGGCATTAAAAAAAGCTTAATCATTTTTTCAATCTTTTTTCTACCACGGTACATGTTCAAATCACTATAAATAGCTCAACAACAGTGGAAAATATACAGAGGAGGATGTCAATATTTGGGGGGGGGGGGAGGGGCGCTATATAGGTACATGAAACAAGGGAGGAAACTGTAGTCTGTCTAAAAGGATCACCATTCGTTTTCTCACATACATTTACACTATTTCATTAGAGATGCTAAGTTGTACTGAAATCAATCAACATTAAAGGAATTTAAAAATTGCAAAGAAACACATATGCAACCACGCAATTCAGTTGTGGCGTAAAATGTATGCAGTAAATCAAATATTATTCAAGTATTTTGCATTTATATTAAGATAAGAACTAGAACTTATTATTTTTTTTTATTTTAATCCGTTTCTAAATTTGTAAAATCTGTTTTTAAAACTGTAGTCTACGGTCAAATACCTAATCGGACTTTCTCGGGCCTTTCCGGAAAGCGAAGGAAGCGCGATTGGCTGAAATCCGTGAACGAGGTTAGGGGCCGGGTGAAATTCATCCCATAATGCATTGCACATATACAGAAAATTAATTTTAGAATCGAAACCGTTTTGTATTTTTCCGGGTAGAATGGAAAATAGCAAAATACGCATGCGCCTATTCCTTCATTTCAAGAAGATATCATGGCGGTAAAGTTTGAAAACGTTACTAGATCTAGTGTTAATTCTTAAATGAAAGATGAAATGTGATATTTTATCATAGGAATTGAAATATTTATGCAATTTAAAGCATGTTAAACTATATGTACAGTAGATCTATATATATATATATCTACTTTATTTGCTAATAATTCTTAATGTAAACCAGTAACAAGTATGAGCTTAACACTAACAGGGAATTTGAGGCACTTGACTTGGCCGTGGCGCGGGCTTGTTTGAGGTTAAAATTTTAAAGCGAATGAAAGATGAAATATTATCATTAGGTTATTAAAATTTTCTGGAACAGAAAGCATGTTAAACTTTATATATCTACTTCATTTGCTAATACTTTAAACCAATAACATTTTTGAGGATAAAAGTGAATTTGAGGCAGAGGCACGCGATATATAAATATGAAGTATAAGAAATTGTATATAAATATAAAAAAATCCTGTTTTCTCCTCCCACATGTGAGAGAATTCTTTATAAAAATGTCTCCTGGCCAGAATTACACCTGATATTTGTGTATTGACAATAACTTAAACCAACATGTTGGTATTATCAATGTAACAGAATATTCAGCTAAAAAGAAATAAATATGAAGTGTGAAGTATGAATCTTACATGCTATACTGGATAATCTGAGCTTTTAATTAGCAATAATAAAGTAGTAATAGATATCTGGGTGTAATACATGTATCATATTACATAATCAGCAACATAGTGCTTGCATAGTGATCTAAAGTACAGAAATGAAATTTAACTGCATGTATATCATGGATAATTTCAATGTCTGTCAAGACAGACTGTACCCAATAAGTTATATTTAGAATTTGCTGAGCCATTACAAGGAGCTATATTTATCATAATGACATCATAATCCATATAAATAAATGTAAATGTGTTTTAAATTACATATAAAAAATGAATATTGTGAGACTTGAATGGAATCCAAGTGAAAATAAGATGAACAAAAATCTTAAAATAATTAAGCTTATACTAGAGTCTATGCCATGTTGAGACTTAAAAAAAAGTGTACTGTCAATGACAGGACAATAGATATTGATAGGATTATTAATCTATGATATTTTTTCAAAAAAATTTATAAAAAATTACATGTTGTTTGCAGGTAGTGTAGTAATTTGTAGCAGTAAGTCAAAAAAAGTGTTAAATTGTAGTATAAAATCATTATGTAATGGACAGGAAAGTTAAAAAATGGTATATTCATATTAAAATCCATTTTACAGTATCTACAGAACTGTTGATCTCTTGGAATAAGTGGTCTGCTTAATATCTACGTGTTATAATGTGTACTGGACAAAATATTAGTTGTTAATGTGTATACCTACAAAATGAGATCTTTGACATACTGAAATTTATTGTCTCATACAACTTTATAAACAGAATTTGTTTGGATAATTTTAGGACTTGTCAAGATGTTTGTCTTACATCCTAAGGCATGGAGCAGAGAGAAAAGGTTTTGAAATTCTGCCTGGTAAGAGATTTTATTATAAAATATTGTTAATACTGTACAGATTTTTTCACAATTTGTATGATACATGTATTTATTTCTATAATTAGCATGCACCATTTCAGGATTTTCACCAACCATAGTCTTTTCTAAAACCAATCAAAGGGGATAGGTTTGTCCAGTGCTTTAATGCTGAATTTATAATTTGACAAACCATTAGTGTTTTTCCTTAATTTTTTTTTCAATTTGCCTGTACCTTTTCATTTGGGAATTTTTTGCCTCATTTGCTTAATGCTAAATGATCAATGTTTGGGGAAAATGTAGACAAATTTTTTGAAAAATTGTTGAAATTTTCATTGGGAATGGTCCTTATAACAGACCTGATTTGAAGTAAGGGGTTTCCCAAATATGGAAGGTAGCAGTTCAAATCCAGCTGTGGTCAAAATTTTTTTTCATTTCTTTACACATCTAAATAAGTTTTTAGATGTTTCGCAACACTCAACTTATGAAATTAGGCCACATTTTAAGTTGGATCTGGACAACATTTGAAACAATTGACCCAGACGTGAAATCAGTCAACAAAAGGCCCCACCTAAAGAAAATGACCAACTTGTTGCCCTAATCACATCTTGCAGAGAGAAAGCAATTAATGCTTAATGATATCAAAATCACCTGAATGGATGTGTAAAAAACTGTTGTTGTTTTTTATACTGGTCTGAAATAAAATGTGACACGTTTTCAATATTTGTGTCAATTTAGTCACAGTAATGCAAAAATAAGTGAATTCTTCCTTCCTACATGACTGATCAACTACTTCTACTTCTACTCTATAAGTGATCGCCTTCAACTTGTTGAAGATTACATCACTGGGTTGCGCAGGCTAGATAGAACAAACATAATTATTAAAGGTTAAAACTATTTACATTAAGTGATGGTTTCAGTGACTGTAGATAGTGGCTGAGACAGCTGTTTTGAACGACTCAACAGAGTGGCTCATCACAGTGTTCAGAGGAAGATGGTTCCAGTCTTTAATTGTACGTGGGAAAAAAGAGGTTTGTCCAATTTGTGTTCGGCATGATGGGATTTGAAATGAAAGAGTGTGCATATTTCGCGAGAGTCTGAGAGGGGGGATGAGTCTGTCTGTTTTTGGTATGGCCACTTTCTCATTTACTATTTTGTAAAACATTGTTAATCTGGAGTCTGTGCGTCTGTCTGCTAGGCTTCTCCATTTAAGATTAATTAGCATGTTACTGACACTGGAGGTGTTACAGTGTCGGCCCGTTACGTATCTAGCACCCTTCTTTGGATCATATCAAGTTTATTTATATCCTCAGTAAAGTAGGGATCCCAAACTGAGCAGGCATACTCTAGTGATGGTCTTACTAATGATTTATATGCCTGCTCCTTTACTGAGGTGGAATTGATGTTAAGATTCCTTTTAAGAAAGCCTAGTGTGATGTTTGCTACTAGGTACTCAGGTGAGCGATATAGGCCCACTTGGGCCTTTTGTTGTTGTTTTTTTTGTTTGTTTCCAAGTATCTATTACCTGTTTATTATTTTTTTGCAGGTGGATTTTTGTATGTAGATGATCTCTTGAAAATGAATGAGTTACAAGAATTCTCAGAAGCTGACTTTGAAAATGTGGTAAAAAACAATGATAAGCAGAGATTTGCTCTAGAAAGAGAACATACAGGAAGACTTAAAATTAGAGCAAATCAGGGGCATAGTATAAATGTATGATACTTTCTTGGTTTATATCTTTACATTTATAATATTTATACCATCTGTAAATCAAACTAATGAGTAAAAGAGTCTATTTTTCTGTTTCTCATCTGGAATTAGGTGATTAATACATAGATATAGAATTATTCACCCATTTTGAATTGAAAATGAAAATTGCAAATGATCATGAACTTTGATAAATGTCTTTACAAAAGAGATCTGAGGCAAAAAAGGAACACCAATAATTAAAAATATCAAAATGTTGCCACTATTGTTATATTTAATTGTTGTTATAATGATACATGTATTATAGAGGGAATGATTTTCCCTGAAAACATACTGTTAGTGTGTTTCAGTATATTTGCATCATTACTAAATAGTTTTTCCTTACATTGTCCCTATAAGAATAATATAATGAAGATAAGGGCCCACAGCTCAAACAATCACTTTTCACTAACACAAGGTCAGACTATCGCTGAATGCTGTGGTCGTCCATTTCCAGTTGGTGTTCATGACCTGACCTTGATTTAAAGTCATGTACTTGACGTCTATATCATTTAAACTGCATGATTGTTTCTTTTATTTCCTTGTAAAGGAAATGGAGTATAGAGACTATTTAAAAATTGTCAAAATACAGGGTGAACATAATCTTTAACATATATTATGTCAATATTGGTTACAGATATAAACAATTAATATATACTTAATTCTGGCAAATTGTGACATTTTTGTTTGTATTATACTTAAACAAAACAGAAAAATGAACTTGTTAAATGTAAGAGTATCATATAGATTAATCTTAATCTATATTTGTGCTACCATCATAATTTATAGATGACAAAATCTGGATGTGACATTGATAGGGTTGATTTTAAAATCTTTATTTTCAAGGTTGAAGGTCTCGATTTGAAGGAGATTACAGATCACAGAGATATCCCTGTGGTCCTTCATGGCACCTTTCTTAACTGCTGGGAAAGTATCAAAGAAGAAGTAAGTATGACACAAAACCATAGATTGATAGGAGCAGCTCATTTAAAGCTTCAGGTTACATGGGGCCTGGACATTAGTATTTTCAGCCAGTTAATTTAAAACTCACACTATTGTCAAAAGTTAATCATGCATATAAAATTCAAGATTTCTTTTGGTCATACTTGTATCAATATAGATAATATATCATTCACATTGTCAGTACTACTACAACATTCAGTTATTAATGTTCATTTTCATTACACATGAATAATGATACTTGAACATGTATTATAAATGAAATAAATACTGTAAGTCAGTATCAGTACTAAATAGTGTAAGTTTTTTGTAAAAAAAAAATTATTATTGTTTATCAGGGACTGAAGAGAATGGAAAGGAATCATATCCATTTTGCTCCTGGAGAGTCTGGGGATGGAGTGATTAGTGGTCAGTACAGTTTTCCTATTGATTTTGAACCAAATAAATGATATGTTGATAATAGATAACCTACTGTATGTCTAGTGAAAGAATCAGGACAGCTGGTTTAATGTATAGGAGTCCAGTTTCATCAGAATTGTCCATTCACACATACTAATATCTTCATAAGATACATCACAGATATGTATAGTTCAGTAGTTATATTTTTTTATTTTAGGAATGAGGTCAACTTGTGAAATTATAATAACTATAAATGCTGAAAAGGCCATGACAGGTAAGTATATAGTATATCAAGAATTTTGTTTTATTATAGAATTTGATGCTGTTAGTCATTTATATGTTTAAGAAAGAAAACTCCTAGCATGATGATCATAACATATAGCACCCGCACCAAAATTAAGGCAGCTCTGTTAATCCAGCCATGCATTTCATTACTGCTTTAATCTTTAATCTTAAAATTTAAATGGAATTGTTTGTCCGTAGGCACATGACGAAATTGAACAACATTCTTTGAGTTACAGAAGAATTACAAGCCATGTTAAGGGAAATATGTCATATCTCAATACCTGTACTTTAAAACAAATTTTTAAGCCGGCATGGCCTAGTGGTATCGCGCTGGACTCCTGATTGGGAGACCAGGTTTCGAGTCCTGCTCTGGTGATGCCGGTGTCCTGTCTTTCGGATGAGACAGTAAAAACTGAGGCCCCGTGCCATGGTATGCAAAAAATTGGCAGATTAAAGATCCCTCACTGCTAACTTTCCCACTCTTGTTTTAACCAGAATTCAAAATCTGAACATACATAGCTGAGGTAGAGTGGTTACAATGTAGTTTTAGTTGTCTGCTTGTGACAAAATATTGGTAATAATTAACTTGTGAACAGTGAATTATTCATTCATTCATTCATCCATTTCTTAAACAATTAAGGTTTGATATTTTTCATGTATTTATTGTGACAATGCCCTTCTGTTGAAACCATTTTTTTTTACCTTTACAGTGGCAGACAATGACCTTACTAATTTCAAAACCCATTTGGTTAGAAAATTTGATCAATATAAGGTAATTACATAAAGTTTAACACTCAGTGTTTGAGTACACTTCGTATTGGAAGAAGAAGAAGGATTTTCTACCAATTTTAGGGCTCTATCCCTTCCTCTAAGATTGAAAAATGCAAAACATTAGTCATGGGAAACTGCACCAACCCACCCCCTCCCAACATTTAAAAAATATCTATATCTGCCTACGGACTAGAATCTAGAGCATATAGACTGAATTAATTGGGGCCTAATCTATCTTCTAGTAGATGTGGAGCTACGCCATTGATACAGAGATACAGAAGATACATATATACAGGGAAGTATAGTTAAGCGTATATATATACATATATATATATATATATATATATAAGCTTAACTATACTTATATATATAATCTATATATATATATATATATATATTTCTATATATATATACCATGTATACATAGTTATAATATATATATATATATATATATATATATATATATATATATATCTATATCTATATATATATATATATATATATATATATATATATATATATATATATAATATATATATATAATATATACATCTAATGTAGTAACATTTATTGAATAGTTTAATTTTATCAATTATCTATGAGATACATTATTTATAAATCATAATCAATCAAATCATAAAAAAATTATTGTTGTTTTCAAACATAATATCACATAATATCAAATAACAATGACTTACGATTAAAAACATTTTCAAGGAACAAGAAAGCGCCATTTTTGACATTTTCCGGAAAATTAAACCGTTCTGGATCCATCGTTTTATGTATTTATGCAATGCATCATGGGTTGAATTTCACCCGGCCCCTAACCTCGTTCGAAATCCGTATCCCTTTCCGTATCCGGATCGAGATTTTATCAACACTTTATTTTTCACGTGTCGCGTCAAGAGTTTGCATCGCGTTTCCAGGTGCTACGTGTATAATATATCAGGTGAAGTACTGAATGCCATTATTGATTTTATATGTTTCTTAAATATAACATTGAATTTATGACATTTTATAGGGAAAGAAACGAATGTTTTGAAGTTCATGCACCAACACGTAGTCAGTTATGTACAGTAGACACGCACATTGACGCTGGTTACAATCGGTGCTAGGTATTTCGAAAGATATCTTTTGTTGCATATTTGAGCAATATTCTTGCATGTAATATTTAATACAATATCAAGTTGGTTTTTCTTAAAGTACTGCTTTTGTGATTTAATATTGAATACTTTGCATTAAATTGGGGCATGAGGCCCCATGAGAACAACGAATGATTGCTGGACAACTTGTTACCAAAACAACTCATAACCTGATAACATTAACAAGACAACTTGTCACCTAAAATTAGATATTTTTCACATCTTTATCAAGATAACTCATCACCAAAACTTCGGTTTTTCACACAAATTTTACAAGATAACTCTTCTCCAGAATTTAGAAATTTTACATAGATCTACATCTATTTCTTATTCAGGCTATTGTACCGTGTCAGACAGACCTTGGTGGTGATGAGATGTCTTTTAGTAGAGACGAGTTGTTATTAGTTGTCTTGGTGACGAGTTGCCTTGATACCACTCAAATGGATAAGAATCTCTATTTTCAGTTATCAGTTGCAAATACTTGGAATTTAATTTTGGTGACACATCTTTACAATACTGAATATAGTATAATATACACAAGCGGACCTTTCTAACTTACCATTTTGGAGTTAATAGCTGTTATGTTAGTATGAAGAGGTCAAATTCTTTTGTAACTTATATTAAATATGCTATAAAGATGTGTCCTTTTTAGTTTGAAGTCAAAATTCTAAAACCTTTTTTTAGTGCTTGTTTAGTTCTGACACTCTGTTCAGTCCTTGAAATTGATTATTGAAAACAGAGATAGTTACTAATTTAAGTGATAATCTCAAATGAAAGGTTGTCTCAGACCTGTTACAGCAGTTGTAAACGCGACATGGAAATTTTACATACAACTTTAGGATATGCATCCTCGTAAAACTACAGTCCAGAAATCGCTATGCTTTTTCAAACCCATGGTTTTATGTGCCAGAAATCCTCCGTACTTATCTTTATAATTCATGAAGCCTCAGCCAATCCGAGCACATGGTGCTCTGATTCGACAACCAATCAGATCAAGGCTTTTAAACAGTTATGTTGCCAATAGCACATATTATGATTTATAAATTGGACTCACCTACTCCTAATAAATATTCATTAGATACGAGGGATTTCTGGCACATAAAACCTCGGATAGGAAAGAGCATAGCGATTCCAAACTATGGTTTTACGAAGAAGTAGGATATGTGATGGACATTTCTATACTGGTAGTTGTAGCCATCAATACATCTTTTCACATGACAAAAGTGTACCTAATATTGAAAGTGTATGTACACAATGGTCATTTAATTAAACTGGAAATCCCCTATCTCAGTGAATGAAACTAAAGGTAGATCCCAGACAAATTATCTGTTCCAAATTGGGCTATTCCAGTATCATTATTTGACATGATTTGGGATAGCCCATGTGATATCCCATTTATAAAGATTGTTTCACACACTGCTGTTTCACTATTTCATTGGGAAAACTGTGTTCACTCTATATGTATTTCTATCTTGACATGTACTTTACTAGTCGAGGGCATGAATGGATCCCTTGTTTAGATGATGAAGACTTGCCCTTTAAAAGATTTTGAAGATTTTTCCGAACTCATTTTTCAGTGTGACCCTCAAGTAAAATAAACTAAATAATAGAATATGGTTGATTTTGGAAGCTGAGAATTTCCTTTCCTTTCCTGCTTGAAGTAGTTGAAAAGATGCCATATTAGGTTAAAACAGAACAGGAAACTTGCAGATCTTTCTTTTTTTTATTTTCAAAAAGGATAGCTCCTTGTCTCATGCCATATTTTTGTTCTAACCAGCATAAATCTGGAGTTAAGGACCTTCTTACTAGTGTTTTAAAATCGGATAAATTTTACAATCAGTTATCAGGTGATACCATCAGAAAGGTACTATCAATTGATAATCGAAATAATTGGTACATTCAGATATTTGAAATTCAGCCTGATCTAGTGAAATAGAAATTATTGGGTTTTTTTCCAACAAAATTTTGTTTTGTTTTTACTGTAAAAGACATTAAAGATCAAACATACATGTATTAAACATTTTATTTTATTTAAACAAGAAAATGAAACCATAATTCAAAACTTTCGTCTTTCAGTCAGAAAATAAATAATATCAAATACATATTATCGGTAAGTCAAATATAACGTGTAAAGGTTTACAACATTGATCAGTGTTGCCTATTGGGCTATTAAAAATAAATAAATCAAGTCAAATGAAACATATTATGATTAAATTGTCACACAATCACTGATTGTGTTCATATTTATCTCAAGTTCCATCACTGCTCTATTGGTAACCATAAATGAAAAAATATCTAATGCATGATAAGACTGCAGTCCGAATAAACACAATTACTGGCACATTGTAAATTACATACTATTTCCACAAGACAGCACATTTACAGAAGTTAAAAAAGGGCATTAAAGTAACAACTTGCATTGCTGTATTTTATTTAAAAACATATTACTCTCCTGTCCTCCGAATCGGTAGGTATTACAACATTATAGTTTCTTTGTAAGTGTATGGTTTGCTGCATAATTTGCAGGTGGCAATGCTTATGTCTAGGGTACAGGTATTTGTAAATAAATCATGTGATTCCTTTAAAACGACCCTTTCAACTTTACTGTAATTTTATGATATACAGATAGAAAAAGTCGAAAGGGCCATTTCAAGTAATCACATGATTTATTTACCAATACCTTGTGCACCTATTATAGGTGATGCAATTGTACTTTGATCTAAGAAAGTTGAAGGGGGGCCCTCTTTCTTCTTTTTGAACCCAAAATACCTCCGTACAACTGATGTAATGTTCCCGGAATACAAATAAATAATGTGAGCATTCATCATTACCATCCGTTATGATTATTTACATGTTATCTTCGTTTCTGAAACAAACACAACTCTTACGAGTAACTGTTCATCCTAAACTAGTGTGATAATTGATTATTGTAAAACACTATCGATAGTCGCCGGCTTTGATTCCTTATAATGACAATAGCGCGATTGTCACCATCAGTTGTTACAACACAACTGACTGTGACAACATTATAATGTTAGGTATTATATATCAGTCAGACCATCCTGTTAGCAGAAGGTTATTGGTCAGAACCCAAGCCTGTCCATACTCTTTTTTTCTCTTGTCTGTAACATGTATTTCAAAAACATACATAATATGAATAGACTGTTCCATGTGTGTCCTACTAAAGAGACCGAGTTGATCAGTTGACAGATAGACGATGACATCAATACAATAGGATCAAAACAACTTAATTCTGCTGAAATGAAATAAACTAGACATTATCACTTTTACACAGACATTTATTACAGTAAATTATAAGACATTTAAATTGTGCTGTGAAATGAAATAGAAGTAATGTAGCACATAAATTGAAAATAATCAAACACATTGAACGAAAAGGAAAAGATATATTGCACTTTGAGAATACAGTTTAGTTGTATTATGATAGTTAATGAATGTGAAAAGTATAGAATACACAGTATGTTAACACCTGGTAAGATCTTCTGAAAATGTGTTGATTTTTTAGCTTTTTTAGCATATAGTGTTACCCCTTTCCATCATTTCTTCATCATTTTGCTTCTGTGCTTTATCTCTACAACAGGTGCACAAATTAAATTGTAAGATGGTATACTGATACATCACAAGATAATCAAATTCTCATTTGGTGGGGGTCATTTAATTTTTGAGGGAGTAATGCCCCTTGGACTTCAAATTTTCCAATGATTAATAGTTTCCATGCTCTCTCTCTGCAGTGAATGCACATACTAACTAGGAATTTGGTATATAGATACATCATGAGAATGTTCACACTCCCTTTCATTTTCAGTCCGAGATTCATCCTAGCACTGCATAACCCTCAACTGTCGCTCCCTTTTAATAACCATAATTTGCTTGATTAAGGTGCTGAAATATTTGTTTTACTTCTGATTTTTCAAATATGAACTTACTAATTTTGAATCTTTTATTCTTTAATTTCAGTAGTTAACATTGCCATATAAAATGTCTGAGACAGTGGTGATGGTTACTGGAGGATCGGGGCTTGTAGGTCAAGCCATAAGAGTTATTGCTGAAAGTGAAGAAAAAAAGGCTGGTGAAAAATGGGTGTTTCTCAGCTCAAAAGACGCAGATCTGACGTGTGTATATTTGGTTTTTTTTATTAGTTATTACATATTATGGCCGTAGGAACTGGGGGGCTTGGCCCCCCCCCCTTTTTTTGGCCGATCATAATTGTTTCATAGGTTGTTATATAATTTACTAAATTGTTTTCATTAAATTATTCTTAACATGCAGTTGATTTGTAAGTTGTATTGCAGCAGTATGTATGAATTAGTTTTTTTCTTTCTGCTACTGCAAGTTATTTTCATCCTGCAAAGATAAAAAGTGCTCTGGCTTTGGAAAACATTTACTTGTGCAAACATATAGGCACAATCAGTGCCTCTAAGTTGAAGTGACAGGCCCTGAACACCGATTACCCATGTTTGGGAGGTGGAAAGTGGAAGTGAGTTTATTATTAACTGTCAGCATTGGCAGATTTTAAGGACGATTGCAAACGCCCTTTGGTTGGAGAATTTTACAAAAAAAGGGTTATTTTTGGCCATTTTCAAGGCTGCAACCCCCCTTCCCTTTCCAAACTGATTAGTGGAAAACAGTAGTCATGACAGGCTGCAATCCCCCTATCAAAAAGTTTTAGATCCGCCTATCGTCAGTGTCTAGCTCTGTGCAATTCAAGCAAGACTCTTCGGCACAAAAAGTGGCTTAAAGCAGTGGTATCATATTGCAAATTTTGTTTTAACAGTGGCGTAGCTCAGCAGTGAAAAGTAGGGGGGGGCACAACCTTTCAAAAGTGGAAAAAAAAAGTAAAGCTATTTTTAACACAAAGGTCACAGTTAAGGTCTCAAGGTCATTGACCTTCTCCGGTGTCATTTGAGAGGGCTTCATTAGTGGAGTATGCATGCCATATATGAAGTCTATCTTTTACGGTTCAAAAGTTATGGCGAAGATTTACAACAGCCACCAGACAGGGCAAAAACAATATGCCCCAGATCTTTCGATCCGGGGCATAAAAAACTTCAGTTTGAATTTATTCCAATTTCTCTCTCTGAATGATTAAATAAAAGACGAATTATTTACCTTTAGTGCTTAGTGGCTACTATGGCTACTAATCAGCGACAAAACATGTTACAGTGTGGTTATTTTTTATTTCACACTTTTATGCACAAGTTAACAGGGTGGTATGCACATTAAAGGTCCGTGGCTGCTCATCATGGTACAATGTTCACACTTTAATACTTTTCAAAGAAAGCTTCACGGTGCTCATTCTTGCTGACAAATTGTCTTGCAATTTGAATGTCGGACATGTTATCAGTCAAAGTCTCATCCGAAAGACAGAGCACCGGTATGCCCCCGACGGGTGTCGAACCCGGACCTCTTGGTCACAAGCCGAACAACTCATCCACTGAGCTACACCTGCTTATATCTTTCAGATAAGAGCAAACTACAATAATGCGACTCTGTTGCATAATCTCGGACTTATATAATATCATTCAAAACATAATAAATACTTCAATGGATGACATCACACTAATGCATAAGCTGAAAGATATTTTGTTGACAAAACTTTCTATTGTTGCAACATGTTGCGTAATCGGGATACATCAACCACCAGTAAAACAGAAAACCTTATCCGTAATTTTGTAGTTACGGATTTGAAATCAGACATTAGAAATATAAAAGAAAATAGATTTACTTGGCTTAAAATGTCTTATTTAAGTTTATTTAAAGTTTAAATATTACTCTAAAAGTGGATGCTCCCCCTCTCCTATGCCTTTCTTTGAGTTAACATGTTTGGCCCCTCCACTTTTGAATTGTTTCTTATTGGCCTGCATATACATGTACCTCTTCACCATCAGTTAGTCAAATATAATTTTTTTTATCTTGTCGTTTATGATAAGAATTATTCTAATAGACTGTATGTTTGTTTATTGTTAAATCAAAGCATTTCAGCCAATCATTTGATAATATTTCACTTTTTACAATTTACAGTGACAGAAAGCAAACAGAGGCAGTATTTGAGAAATTCAAGCCCACTTACGTCATTCATTTGGCAGCTAGAGTTGGGGGTTTGTTTGCTAATCTGAAAGGAAATCTAGATTTCTTTGTAAGATCATTTTCTCAATTTCTGTATAGTGATTATTGTCATTTTGATTCTTTATCCTTTTGCTTCAAATATTCGTTACTGATTACGGCATATACTCGCCTATAAGTCGGTTTTTTGGGAGTAAAACATCGTGGTCGAAAAGCACTACCGACTTATATGCGAGATACTGACGGAGAGAAAAAAATCCGACCTTGAACTGAAGCCAAACTTTCCCGTTTACTATCAGATAATGAAGACATTAGACATGGTAGGTAACGTAGGTGAAATTCCCGGTCCATACTACTTTACCATACGATTCTATGACAATAATATGTATATTTTGTGACAAACAGATTCTGTACTAAAAAGTCGTAATATGTCTCTTATTTGTTGTTGAAATATCCATTACAAAAGGCAGAGACATATACCGTAATACGTCTCTTCAAAAGGTTAAACAAATCCGCTACAGTGCGTCTACAGGTTTAGTGAGCCGTGACGTGATGGCCATTGATTAAATAACGGTCCGACACTAGAAGTATGTTAATGATACTGGTAGGTTTGTCGGTGTGGTAGAAGAGTCTTTGTCGGTTATCATTCACCGATTCATAGTAGGGTTTCACTGCGTTAATGTATTAATTACTTAATAGTTAAATAAACAAGCAATGAAGCCACGATCATTTTCACGGCCACAAAAAAAAAAAAAAAAAAAAAAACCTGTTTTCATGGCTACCAAATTAATCGAAAAGTAGTCACTTAAGCTATGAAGTAACATCAGGTAGATCGTTTTATCATCATTTATATGTCACGTATTAAATGCCCCTCTATTGAATATGCCAATTAAATTTCCGTACGCACGATCATCAGAGCAGAAAAATTCTCCCAAACCTTTGTATACATTTCTATGAATGACCGTCAGTTAACATGTACAGGCTTTGTTCACTCAAAAATTCCAACCGACTTATATGCGTATCAACGGCAAATCCCAGAATTTGAGCTCCAAAACGTACCCACCCCCCGACTTATACGCAGGTCGACTTATATGCGAGTATATACGGTAAAGTAATCAGAGATTGAAGTCATATAGCCTAATCGGTGTTCTGTCTTTTGGATAAGACAACTTAGGCCCCATATCACAGTAGGCGTGGTGCATAAAATATCCCTTACTGTTTCGGGGTTTGTCTGTTGTGGAAGTATAAATTTCTATGCTATACATCAGGCAGATGCTGTCACCATATATGCATGAAATAATTATGCAGTATGTAAAATATTCAATAATCAATTGATCAGACATAATATCTCAGATATACTTCAGATAAATTTTAACCCTGAATAGCTTAACAGGTGCTGTGAAGTTTGAGCAGTTGGCTTCTCACAACAATGTTATATGCCTTCTTTAGGTGAAATTATGATTTACAAGTATTTGTATTGGTATAAAGTGTAGGGAAAGTTCTGCATAATGATCATATATCTTATGAATAGAGTCAATACACGTTAATAAGGATGTTGGTAGATGTGTGTTATATAATATACATGCTGTTCAGACAATCAGGACTGTTTATTCCTTTGATTATAACATTTTATTCCTGAAATAGTTCTGATCGATAGGATATTATTATTATCATTATTTATTTTGTTTGTTGACCAGATTGCAAAGCAAATGGGGTCTTTGAATTGGCAATGTCTGTCTGTCCATCCGTCCAATGTCAACAATTTGCACTTGGCTTGATCTCTAGCATAATGTCAATGATACCAACTTCAAACTTGATCGGTTTGTAGACATTGATGAGTTCTTCCTGACCAACACATAATTTGGTGACCTTGACCTCAATTTGACACTTTGGTGAACACAGTCTGAATTTTTGTTTAGCTTGATCTCTTACATACCGTTAATTATACAACTTGAAACTTGGTTTGGGCTTTACAGTAATTCTGTGAGTTCAGTAAGCAATAATCATTTTATCAATAATGCTGATGAGTACATGTATAATGAATATAGAGGTTCCATGGTTGATGTACATTATATTTTATATATATGTGTACAATATACTCTTAATAGGTGTACTTTACTTGATATACTCTTAACAGTGGATTATAGAAGATGGTATTAGCTTATGATCAAGTTAATAAGCAGTAATGTATAGTTAGATGCTAAGTGGTGAATCTTTTTTCTGATTTCTTATTTGAAATTAAATATACATCATGAATAATTGAAGTTTGTGACCGTCATATCCTAAGCCTAACCATCTAGAAATTTATTTTGTAGCGTATAAACACCCAGATCAATGATAATGTTCTGAGTGTCAGTCACAAGTATGATGTGAAGAAAGTGGTGTCCTGTTTGTCTACCTGTATATTTCCTGATAAAACAACTTACCCTATCGATGAAACTATGGTGAGTGTTGTGCCACATTTATTATTATTCATCTTTATATTTGACAGTTATACTGTACAGGTCAAATTGTTTTACTGGAGTAGATTCTGATGTTTTGATTTTAAAAAGCATCTGAAGTCCACATTCCGTGAGTGAGTAGAATTTTTGATATTTTACTGAAGTAAGTGTCAGGTACACATGCTGATTTGAAGATCCAAGGTTCAGTCATGGCCCTTGTTATAATGTCAGTATGTTGAAAATACTGTTGTGCATTGACTGTCATTATATCAGTAGTGTATACTGTATTGTAACATGACTTGAGAATTTTCCCCTATATCCCTATATGTCCCATAGAGTTCCACTGTGCATTATTCTCCGATATATTCACTGTTAGAATCACCACGCCTTACTAGCAGTCACAAGGTTTAAGAGCCCTGTCCATTGGTATTTTGACCCTTCAATAAAATCAATATGTAGATTTCCAGAAAACCAATTTAGGTCGTGCCATTAAGGTTTTCTAAAAATCAAATTCTTGATTTTTACATCACATGCACCCCTGTGGTCTGCATGGTCTAAATTTATTGTTGTTGACATAAGATATTAATATTTACGGTAAGTACTTATCTAGTTCATGTCAGAATAGAAATAATGACGTCCTAATCATTATCTAATGTCCAGTAACCGCCCCTCGTCGCATTAACCAATAAAATTGTCACCTCGCCGGTGACATTTTGATTGATTAACGCGACTCGGGGCTGTTACTGGACATTAAATAACTATTAGGACATCATTATTTCTTAAATAAATATGCTGTAGTGTTGTATTGACCCATTTTATCAGTTACATGTATGGATTGAATCTGCAAGTCATGACCCAGTTTTTATAGCATATAATTGTAGATTAACTGTTTGATTTTGTGTGGCCTGTAAAGCAAAGCATATTTTCATGATGTTTGTTTGCCTATCGATTTTATGGAAGTCTTTTCTGGACTATTCTCAATCTTACAAATTTTGTACATATTATCTGATGTCTTTTTTTATCAACAGGTACATAATGGACCACCTCATGATTCAAACTTTGGATATTCCTATGCTAAAAGAATGATTGATGTGCAGAACAAGTAAGAAACAAATTAAATATAATTGTTTTGTCTGTGAATAGTAGATGATATTTTGAAAATTTCTAACAAAACTTTTAGGTCAGACATTCCATTGATTTCTTTTTTTTTCTAAAATGAAGAATACATTATCAAAATTTTTTAATCCTAATGGTGCTGTCAGTTTGCTTGCCCATTTGTTGACACCTTTATATCTCGTGAGTTTGGATGTACACTTAGCTATGAAGCTAGGAGTGTTTATTAATTTTAAAGATTAAAAAAAAGGCCAAAGCTTCAGCATCAGAACTTAAGAGTGAAAATATAAAAAAATACTTATTTATGGAAGTAAATGTAGATTATTGATGATTATATGTCCAAATGAGAATATACTATCCATGTAAATATTCCTCTTGTAAATCTTTGATATAAAAATTCTATGAATTCAGCATTTATTATTGCTTATTCATTGTTTTTTGCAGGGGATATAATGTACAGCATCAGCGTTCTTATACTGCTGTCATTCCTACCAATGTATTTGGTCCCTATGACAATTTCAATTTAGAGGAAGGTCATGTTTTACCTGGTCTCATCAATAAGATATACTGTGCGAAGAGTAAGCTATAATATTCTTATGTACTGTGCCAAGGCTAAGCTATAATATTGTGATATACTTTGTGAAGAGTATATTATGATATACTGTGCTAAGAGTAACCATAATATTATGATATACAGAGCTGAGAGTAAGATATAATACTGTTATATACTGTGCTGATAATATTATGATATATTGTGCTAAGAGTAAGCCATAACATTATGATTTACTGTGCTAAGAGTAAGCCATAATACAGTGATATACTGTGCCAAGAGTAAGCCATAATACTGTGATATACTGTGTTGAGAGTAAGCTCTGGTATTATGAATTACTGTGCTAAGAGTAAGCCATAATATTATGATATACTATGCTGAGAGTAACCCATAATACAATAATATACTGTGCTGAGATTAAGCCATAATATTATGATATACTGTGCTGAGAGTAAGCCATAATACTGTGATATACTGTGCTGAGAGTAAGCTCTGATATTATGATATACTGTGCTAAGAGTAAGCCATAATATTATGATATATACTGTGCTGAGAGTAAGTCATAATATTATGATGTACTGTGCCGAGAGTAAGTCATAATACTGTGCAGAGAGTCAATCATAATATTATGATATACTGTGCTAAGAGTAAGCCTTAATATTATGATATACTTTGCTAAGAGTAAGCCTAAATGTTATGAATTTGTCAATATCTGACATATGCTATAATATTAGGTATTTGTCAATATTTATCATCTTCTAAGAGTAAACTATAATATGATGTCCAATAAAATCTGCCTAAATGAATAGTTAGTGTAAATATAATAAATAAAACAAACTCCTATTCTATTATTCTCAATAAGAGTTTGTTTTATTTATTAGATGATGATATGAGTTTGTCAGTATCTGACCTCTGCTTAGAATAAACTATAATATTATGAATTTTGGCAATATCTGATATCTGCTTTAACAGTAAACCATAATATTGTTAGTTTGTCAATATCTGATATCTTTTGCAATCAGGACTTGAATTAACTGCTGCCCACTCATCAAGTTCATTAATTAAAATGTTTTTTTTCATCATTTAAGACCAGATTGCAAAGCAAGTCAAGTCTATGTATTGGCGATGTTTGTCCGTTCCTCTGTCCGGCGTCAACAATTTGCATTTAGTTTGATCTGTAGCATACCGTTAATGATAACAACTTCAAACTTGGTCAGTTTGTAGACATTGATTAGTTCTTCCCAGCCGACACAAAATTTAATAACCTTGACCTTGATTTTACACTTCAGTGAACACCATCTGACTTTGCATTTGGTTAATGATACCAACTTCAAACTTGGTCAGTTTGTAGTTATTGATGAGTTCTTCCCTACAGACAAAAAATTTGGTGACCTTGACCTCGATTTCACGCTTAAGTGAACACAGGCTGATTTTTCATTTAGCTTGATTTCCTGCATACCATTAATGATACCATCTTCAAAATTCTGAAAACATCTTAAAACTTTAGGAGGCATGTTTCTGGATATTACCCTACAGTTATTCAATTGGGACTTACAGTATTTGACTGTTTCTTGTTTATTCTAATTTTACAGTTCAAATAACAATGTATTCAGACTATAGCTTCTAATTAGTAAATCATGTGACCCACTCTTCAGAATGTCTGTTTTCCTATTGAAGAAAGTTAGAGTATTTTTTACATATGAAAAAGATGGAATTATACCAAATTATTGTATGAGCATGTGGGAAAATATCTTCAAATGTTTTTGCAGACATAAATTTTACATATTTGTCATGGGAAGCCATTTGTGCCTAATTGTCGATTTCCCAATTTGGTTTGTACTACCAATGAAGGAAGAAGAGAAGATAACAAGAATATTAGTAAAACTGATGGTTGCCCAATGCATTGCATTAACCAATGTCATTGGCAATGACATTTTATTTGTAGAATTATCACGAAATGCCTGTAAATTCCTGATTTGAAGGCTTTTCCTATTATTTAAGATTGTGACCTTGAGTGAATATTGTCCAAAAATCCCAGGCCGAAGAAACCTCTGTCTCAAGGAACATTGAAGTGAAATGTGATAAAATTCTGATAAGTGATTTAAAAGATATGAGTTTTTTCCCAAAATTTTAAGCCCAGTTTACACGGCGTGTTTTGCCACGCATGATTCATGCAAGCAATCATACTGTTTACACAGCGTGTCTGATTTCTAAATATAATCAATATTTTCCACCATAAGTCAATACACGTGTTAAACGAAATGGAGGATTTAGAAACTATTGGGCCTGTTTTAAGTTTATTTTAAACAAATACAAACCAGTACACGTGAATCCCTCAAAATATCCTCACATTGTAGCAACGATGTTATTAAGGGCCTTTTGTATGGCATCTTTTTTTTTTTATAATTGACTGAAGATACATTCCACAAATCGCTTTCTCCTTGTAATAATTCAATCAACTTTTCAGTTTGCTCATGTGAGAACTTGAGATCATCGGTTTTCTTCTGTGAAGTAACCATCTTGTGTACTGTTTACTTGTGTATGTACTTGCATGTTTTGATTCAGATGATGCAGCCTTATCGCTGACACCATTGTGGAATCTAATTGCTCAATTTGCTTTGTCTTGACAATCGGAATAGAACATGTTCTAATGGCCTTGTCGACAAGTGTGTCTTGACATTTCCTAGTTTACAGGGCTTGTCTTGCCACACATGTATGAATCACATGTGGCAAAACATGCCGGGCTTTAGGGATATTTGCTGAGTTACCTTGACCTTCCAGAAATGACCTTGAATGACATTTGTCTGAAAGTTCCTGTCCCAAAAATATATTTGTGTGCAATATGATACAATTCTGATTAATGGTTGAAGATATCAGACCTTTCCCAATCGAAGTATTTTAGGGATTTGTGCTGAATGAAATGACCTTGCACAAATGACCTAGATTGAACTTTTTTCTGAAAGTCTTTTCTCAAGGAACATATGTGAAACATGATACAATTCTTATCAACGGTTTATGACCTAATAAAGTTTTACAGATGGACAGACGGACATGGCAATGACTATACTTATGCTGAACATCACTGGTAACTAATGAGACACTATTTCTAATAGTAAATTTATTTGCAAGACCTATGATGATATTTTGTACTTTACAGGGGATGGTAAACCTTTCACTGTATGGGGCACTGGTTCCCCTAGACGTCAGTTCATATATTCTCTTGACTTGGCTAGACTCATGATCTGGGTCTTGAGGAGTTACAATGAAATAGAACCCATTATTCTTTCAGGTAAGAAAGAAAATTGTATCGTGATCAATTGGATAATGAGATAGATTTAACAGGGTATTTACATTCGTACTTTATTTGAGTTGAGGAGGAGGCATCTGTTTAAATCAAAATATTTCTTAATTTAACTTTCTCTTAACTTTTTTTCCTTCGCTCCCTCTCCATGTGAGAGTCTACTAAGAGGAAGATACACATCTCTTTCTCAGTCAATAGAGTGTTAGACCTTTCACTCAAGTAAAGACTATGTATTGTGTGGTTCAGACAATATCTTGTGTGAATTCGTAATAAATGTGTAGTAAGGAGTTTACTATTGTCATTCTAAAAGTGGTATTGTGTAAATTGTATGAGATTTCTATGTATATTTTCAGTGGGTGAAGAAGATGAGGTCAGTATCAAGGAGGCAGCAGAAGCTGTTATTGATGCTGTGGGTTTCACTGGAGAAACCATATATGATACCTCAAAATCTGATGGACAGTTCAAGAAAACTGCCAGCAACGCCAAACTTCGAAAATATCGACCTGACTTTCAATTTACTCCATTCAAACAAGGTGAAAATCTAATAATAATCAAGGATTAATGTTCATGAGAGACAAACACAATACTGTACAGCATTGTTTGCCAATCTATATATATATATACATATATATATATATACATATTTATATATATATATATATATATATATATATATATATAATCAACAAACAAAACCTTAGAGCAGTATAATCTATACCTACTAAAATATGCAAATACCATTTTTAAACATAGGTCTAATGTCTTCTAAAACTAATTAACTAAAGTTTGGCAGAGATAATTATGTGAACTTTGGATTGTTTTATAAGCTATGTCATTATTTTTTCTTTCTGACTTATTTCTGTCCTGGAAAGAAATGCTCTGACTTAGCAGGCACTCAGAATCACAACATAAAAACATGTGTTATATTAAAAGTTACAGCTTAAATTGCTTTAATTGTTAGTATTGTCAGATTTGACACAAGTACTCCCTATAGAAAGAGTATACACCTCTTGTTTTTAAAGGTCAAACATCACGGTTCATTTAGTTCAGCTAATGGTAGGAAGAGGCCTATTGATATAGATGGTCAAAGTTTTGAAGTAACACGTTGTTACCTTAGTTTATGAACTGTCGCTTACTTGGTTCTCTAGTTGGAAATCTATCTTCTGTATAGGTTTAGTTCTAGATCAGAGCAAGTGGGAAGATCTCGATGTTCAGTGTTAAAATCGTTGCAGGACATTCGGTCCTGTGAAGCTCAAAACTTTACCAGATTGAATAATAATTTACCAGACCAGAAAATGACATGAAGGGAGAAAAAACTATTGCATTCAAACTAAACAAATCTGGTTTTCTTGTATTTCATTCACTTCTTCTCTATTGTTCAAATTCAGTGCCTATTGAATTCATACAACAAGGCCAAATTCGCATTTTCTTCAGTAAAATCAAGACCAAATTCATCATTTTCATTTTCATTTGAAAATATCTCATCCAGGGCATCTATGTCATCATCCCTTAGGTTCTCATCGGTGCACAGCATGGCATGTGTCTAATGTGTCTTTGGTTACGGTAGATTCTGAAAAAAAAATTTTTGATAAAATTAATGACTCTTATACTTGCATGTGTTTCTATATATAATGCATAGTGCGAGTTGTATATGCAGTATTACTGGTTTTCCCCAATCTCTCTGCAGGTTCTTTCTAGGCACTAACACTAGTACCACCACATAATCAAAATTCAAAATAGGTTTTAAACAGATCAACAAAATTTCATGATCTTATCTTCTTTTTCAGCCATTAAAGAGACAGTAAACTGGTTTGAACAAAATTATGCGACTGCCAGGAAGTAGATCTTGAGACAGAAGTGTAGCAAATCCATATCATTGACTACTAATCCTTATTTAATAATGTCTGTGTATCTCTAAAAACATTTATGTTTTTTTCATTGTATTTTTGTGTTCTAATTCATTTAGTTTCATTTTTCTTCATCTTTTAAGAACTGAAAACACTTGTTACAGTCATAAAGAGATTTTTTACAACCAAAACAGATATTTGATAATAAGATTGAACAAGACTTTAGACAGTTGATATCTTTTAGTTTTATAGTTTAGTTTTGTACTTCATCGATTTCTTCAGATGGTTTGCTCATCTGATCTTAATCAAAATTAGTATCAATTTTTTTGCTTTTTATTTAAAGGATAAACATGCAGTCTTTGATTGGTTCCAACAGGTATACTGTGGCGATTCTTTTTGAAAAAGAGTATTTCTGATGATGCATAGCGCAGCAAATAAAACCGTGGATTCCAACTTACAACCACAGTATCCCTGTCAAAACCAATGAAATACTGTTCATTTATCCCTGTTCTTCCTCATTTTTACACAAACAGCGTTTTACTGTTTGAAATTGCTTTCAATTTCCCTGATGGTATGAAGACTAACAATGCGTTGTATTTGATTAGAACTACAATAGACATAGTAGTTCTAAATAGAGATAGATCATTTCAGGCAAAAAATGGAAATTTGGTATGGTAATATTATGTATAAAACTATTTGAATTTTAGAATCAATTTCGTCAAGATAGTATTATTCAGAGAAAAAATCAATAAAGTTGTTCTAATATTAGTGGCCTAGATGATTTTAGGGTGGTATATCATGGTTATACATGTCTTGCCCTTTCTTTAAAAATTCTGAAAAAAAAAACATTATTAGATGAAAATATTGTGTATACCATATTTACATTCCCATCTGTTTTATTCAAATGAACAGAGTTTGCCTTTTAAAAGACTTCAAATTTTATTTTGTATTTTAATAGCAAAAAATAGTTTGGTATTAAAATAATCAGAGGCAAACAGTTTTGAATTATAGTCCCCGTTCTAAAAATGGTTCAGTAAAAATCACTATTTTGCTTCATAAACTTTTATGATATAACAAATCGTCTTCACATTACATTCCATTTCACAAATTAGTTTGACAATTTATTTGAATAATCATTAATATTTATATTTATTTCTGTTAAAGATGCCGTGTGTGTACCAAAGTAATTGTCATAGAATTTTTATCGGTATTTGTTTTCAAACGTTATAATAACATAAAGGTTGTTGTCAGTTTATTTTGTTAAGTCATAACTAATTTATTAGGCATTTAATCAGAAGTGTAGTTTTTTGAAGGTTTCATACAGAAAAATGTTGTCAGGGAATGGCACATTTACATGGAACATTAGATCCTGTTCACCCATATTAGATCCTGTTCACCCATAAACAATTTAGTGCTCTAAAATACTCAGATTTTGTTATAAAAATATTCATCATATAATCTGTATTAATGGTAAGTATGACAAAATGAGCCAGATTCATTTTATTTCAATTTTCTATGACAAGGAGTAAAGTGAACACACAGTATCTGTGGTGCCATAGTATTTTTTTTTTTTTAGTTTTATGTAGTACAATAGATTCCTCTACTCGGAAGGGTGAAATGCTGATAAAGAAAGTACATGTATATACATTCGATTTTCAATCCCATAGAACTTAGAGATAAGATTTTACATTGGTGACAAAATTGATGCAAATTTTATTTATCGAATCTCATCATATGCTTTATTGACAATCCACATCTTTTATCATATTTAATCAATATTTTACTGATTGTTGAACAACCTGCTCATACCTTTTTATCGTGTTATGAATTCTAATTTTTCACATTCTCATATTGTTGGTATTGTATAAGGTTATCTGAGGACCATATACAATGTATATGGTAGATCTGCTGGGAAGACCTAATCTTTTTGTGACTCTATAAAGCCATCGGGATAGTTGTTATGTAGCTGACACTTTCTGCATGGTGAAGTTTTTCTGATGAATGTTTTGTGAACGTGGGATTAGTTTTAGATGGTTTAGCATAATAAAGGTCTTGTTGCAATAGCAAAGCATTGTCTCAGTGTTCAATCCAAGAGGTGAAATCCAGAATACTAATACTAGACATTAGCATTACATTTTATTTACTGATCATTAACTGTTCAAAACATTTTTTTGAATACTTGAATCCGTAAAATTACAAAATTGCTATGAACAATTGATTTTACTTTGTATTTTCAACCCTGTTTTTAAACAAACTTTAAAAAAAATTGTATTTATCAGTATATTGATTTTTTTTTTTCGTTGAACAATTTTGTGATTACGGGCATATACTTAACTGTATATCATTGTTGTTATCAAAAGTTTTATACCAATTTATTTCTCTTTTCATACTTATTATGGGATATCTATCATATTTTAAAATGATAAATGTTTATCATAATCATATAGTGCTTTGTATTGTAATACAATTAAATCTGGGACTGCACTTGTATATCTGTCTTTATATATACTTGTGAAAAAACGGGAAGGAAGGGTGGAACGTGTAATCAGTACCTGTGAAAGATGGGAAGAAATGGTAGAACGTGTAATCAATCCTTGTGAAACACAGGAAGGAAGGGTAGAACGTGTAATCAATCCTTGTGAAACACAGGAAGGAAGGGTAGAACGTGTAATAAATCCATGTGAAACACAGTAAGGAAGGGTAGAACATGTAATCAATACATGTGAAACACAGGACAGAAGGGTAGAGTGTGTAATCAATACATGTGAAACACAGGATGGAAGGGTAGAGTGTGTAATCAATACATTTGAAACACGGGAGAAAGGGGAGAACGTGTAATCGGTACTTGTGAAACACAGGAAGGAGATGTGAACTTGTAATCAATGCATGTGAAACACAGGAAGGTAGGTTAGAATGTGTAATCAATACCTGTGAAACACAAGAAGGGAGGGTAAAACTTTTAATCAAAAAGAAACGTTAAATACTGTTTAGAAAGTGAATTAACAGTAGGCCTTCTACGGAAGTTCACATTTCAATCAGATATCATAAAATCCTCGCTATGAATATCTCTGATAAAACTTGACAATAATTTCCTGCGTTGGAAATTAAAAAATTAACAAAATCCATCAGCTTGTGATAAAAAGGTAGTCAAAATAGAGTGCCATCTCATGAAAATTTGTATAAAGGTGACATGCAGTATTGTACATGAATATGTCATTAAGGAAGAATGACAAATTGCTGTGGTGCAGGTTTGTCTTGCATATTACAATGTACTTTGTCTTGCAGCCTGTCAGTAAGGATTTTCCTAGGATGATATATCATTAGCTTTCCTGTGTAACTTTCAGGTAAAGCTGTATAAACCAAGGTCCTGTTCGGCATGTGGTATATAATGAAACAAAAAGGGTCCCTGAATTCTTTGATTTTGTACATGTATTAAGAGATGAAAGTTTGAGGACAAGCACCAAACGTGTCACCACCACATTTATAAGTGAAATAATTAGGCTATGCCCATAAAAACGGAGTGTGGAGGTTTTACAGGAATCGCCCTGACTGTCCAGTTGTGAAGTTTTAAAAAGTTTATATCCTTAGCATAAGGGATAAAGCTTTGATCTTGCTAAGACAGGGTGTCTATGATTCGTGCTGTCCATTGACACATGTTTGAGCAAGGACTTATAGACAAGATGTGTTTACAAGTCCTTGGTTTGAGCTAGTGACCTTGACCTTGAATTTAAATTTTCTTAACCTTGATCGTATCCTTTTCCTGGTAAGGGCGAGGGGTTTGATATTTCACACATAGATTCCTCGTGACCAAAGCTTTCAATTAGTGAACTTGACATTTAAGTTTGATCTTTATTTCCAAACTTCTTGATCTGTTTTACATTTTTTGATGGAATTTTTTAAGGTTATAGAGGTTTGATATTGCACACTAAGATTCCCCATGACAATAGCCTTCATTTGACAATGTGACTGTGACCCCCCTCTTCCCATCCCTTCTGTGACTGTACTTCGAAATAAGACTGGCAATGCCTGTCTAGATCTTAAAATAAAAGCGATAGCAAGCAAGAGCAGGTAACTCCAGTCTACTTTAAAATAAGCCCCGCATTAAAAAAATGTTTCGGGATCGAAAGTTTCCTTGTAAGCTCCGCCCCTTGTGGTTTGATCTGTACTCACGCCACAGTCATACGAGTGTCAACAGGTTGACGAGTTGTTTTATAGTAGAACCATAATAACATGTATTGAACTTACCATTCATATTCGGCAATGGTGTAGAAAAGGTAAGTTTACTTTGTCACATTAAACACGATAAAGCATGATAAATTGTCTTATTCAGAGGAAATTCGTGTGATGCATATAGCCATAGATACGCAAGTATCTCGTGCCCGGAACCCCGTAAAGTGCTGTTAGATTCAAACTCGTTGCTTTGAGTTGAATAAGTCATTATTCAGTATTGGCGAATGATCTCACCTAAGCGTATTAGTGCCACACTGAACATTTTGATTTTTCAACAACTTGAACAAGTTAGAAATATCATCGGATCTGGAAAATACTGCTGTACCTTCTCTCACTTTACTATCTTCTTCTTCTTCCAATACGAAGTGTACTCAAAAGTTGAGCGTTATACTTCATGTATATCTTTATGTTACAACTCCCCTCTTTTTACATTTAGTTTTATATATGATCTTAGTTTCAGTACCTTACCTTTATTCAGCTTACAGAGTAACTTTTGACGTTACTTCTTCTTCTTCTTCCAATACGAAGTGTACTCAAAAGTTGAGCGTTATACTTCATGTTCTGTACACACTTACATACCTTTATACATTCACAGGTGTGCCTTCCTCAAAGAAGAGAATTCCCAAACTAATTGAATACTCCAACTGGTTAGGGGCAATCTCTCATTTGAGAGATAATCACTCAAATGAGTAACTATCTCTCTTTTCAGTATCCATTTTTCAAGGTATGATAAAAAGTAAACAAGTACTCTCATCACTCAGGTCATTACTGAAAACAGTGATAGTTACTGATTTGAGTGATTATCTCTCAAATGAGAGGTTGCCCCCCAACCTGTCCAATGTGTGAAAATCTCTGTTTACAGTAATCATTTTCAACTACTATAGATTGAAATTTTTGAATTTTGATACAAAATTTTGAATTGATAATCAGTACATCATAGCTACATTATAATGCTAACATAATGGCTTGCCAGATGTATTTTCACATCCTTCAATATCGATTTGAATATTGTAAATTTGCTCTCACAGAAATGTCCTGCAAGCCCTGACTTAGGCTTGCACTGGCTTGTGGTTGGTATTAAATATTGAAATGTTCCATGAACTTGGTGAAAATATCATTTATTTGAAATCTTCTTTTGGAAAGAAAATGCCATTCTTTTTTAACTCACCTGAGCCAAAGGCTCATACCCTACTGTCTGGCATCTGTCCGTCTGTTGTCCGTAAACTTTTCACGTTCTTGACTTTTTCTCTGCAACTGCTACACAGAATGTCACCAAATTTTACAAGAAGCAAATACTCAAGGCCCTCTGCCAAGTTTATATTTTTCAACATGACCCCTCAACAAATATGGCCATTAGGGGCTGTGATTGACTGATGCATTTTCTACTTCTCTTCTGCAGCTGTTGCAAAGAATTTCACTAAAGTTTATATTAAGCAAGTATTCAAGGTCCTCTACCAAGTTTGTGTTTTTTACCCAATCTTTCAACAAATATGGCCACCAAGGGCTCTGATTGGCTGATGCATTTTCCATTTTTCCTTTGCATCTGCTGTACAGAATTTCACCAAACCTTACAGGAAGCAAGTACTAAAGGTCCTGTACCATGATTGTGTTTTATGAACCAGTCCCTCAACAAATATGGCCATCAAGATCTCTGATTGGCTAACACATTTTGACTTCGCCTCCACAACCGCATCACAGAATTTCATCAAACCTTACAGTAAGAGATTACCTTAGGTTTCCTAACAAGTTTGTGTTTTTTCACCTGGTATGACAACAACTATGACTGCAAAGGGCTCTGATTGGCTAATATGTTTTTGACTCAACAAATGCTGTACAGACTTTAGCCAAATGTATAGTTATTTACAGGAAGCAAGTAATCAAGATTAGGTTTCACATCACTTTTACACATGGTCATGTGACCAAAGTCACTATACTTTTATTATGGAAATGTATGCTAATTTATGCCACTTTAGTATCCATTCATAACGTGATTTCATTGGTTTACTATTATACACTAAGTACATTTTAATCAAATTTGCTGTCAGTGTTCCAGTTGTCTCAGGTGAGTGATGTGGCCTCTTGTTATGATGTTAAATTACATGTACAAAATGTATATGACCTTAGAATCGTTTTCGATTAATTTACATCTGTGACAGTCATTTTACACATAGTCAGACTGATTTTCATCCAATTTTTTACGATAACGCTATAAAATAATAACTCTTACACAACTCATGATATTACTTGATCACAGATTTAATTGTTTTCAATATGTTGTTGCTAATTTTGGTTCAAAACTTTTTTTTATCATGAAAAGGCATGAAGTAATGTACCTAAAATTCATGAAAAGGAAGAAAAAATGGAACTTGAAAGTAAACTTATTTGTATTTCTATTTTTCATGTAGATAATTTTCTTTATAAGATTATCATCAAAGTCAGGATCAATTTACTTGCATCAAATCTTTGCTGATTTCATCGGTTTACTATTATGTTTAGAAGCCATTAGGTATCTTGGTTTATACATAGAGAACGAATGTAAAAGGTGGTAAGGTTTTTAAAGTTGGAATTTTTCTTATACAAAGTAAATGCCGATCACGTTACCTGGTAAGCAATGTCACAGAAGTTGTTTTCTGGAAGCCTTTGAGTTTAACCAAATTGGCATTTCTGTAGATGGTACTTGGATCCTCTTTGGTACATGTATCATGAAATTGAATTCTAAAATCATTACCATTGCCAACTATGGGTTTGTGTTTTGTTCCAACTTCCCCAAGAAATGGAACACATAAATACTACTTGATGGGACAATGAAAACAAAGATTCTAAAATACGAAAGAAACTGGTGTCACATGACTATGGCACTAACAACAATGTACCACAGTAGACATTCACGGACCCCTGAAATTCAGAAGTGAGACCAGTTGCCCGGGAGGAGTGAGCATCTCCTGTTTGGCTAGTCACACCAACCGTGAATGCCCTGACATACAGACGAAACAATATAATTCATGAATGTAAACAGACACTGTGTAGAAAGTGTCACAGCCATATAACATCAGGAAAAAGGGTATAATAACAGTTAAATCAAGTAATGAATTTAAAATTCTTTTATATTTCACTTCGAAATTCTTCAACTGTTACAAATTTTACAGGTTTTATCCTATCGTAATTGACATGTGAAAGTAGTTTGTTCTAACATCTTATTATGCCCTCCTTCTTAGAAGAAGGGGGCATATTGCTGAAGGAGGGGGCATATTGCTTTGCACATGTCGGTGGGTTGGTTGATTTGTGAATCGGTCGGTCTGTCAGTCGGTAGACCACATGAGGTTCACGCAGTATCTTAAAAAAACCTGGCTTTTATTTCATAAATATCATCACATGTAGGTTGATTATGAGTAGTAGATGACCCTATATATTTTCAGGTCAAAAGGTCAAAGGTCATCGAGTGTCAAGCAGTACTGTGTACCTTCAATACCTTGAGAACACTTTGCTTGATAGTGATGATATTTCATGAGTAGTAGATGACTCCTGTTGACTTTCAGGCCAGAGGTAACCGAGTGCAATGCGGTTAATGTATACAATCAGTTAAGGGTGTAACGATATACCTTTTGATGGTATATCATGGCACAGTGGCCTCGGTTCTATTCACAGTATGGATAAGTGTGGAAACGGTACAACAACAGTTTACTCCCGTGTTTGTTGACTGAAATATTGTGCATTAAACTTTAATTTACATCACTCTGTATTTTGAATACACAATGATTTACACCTCCAAAGGTACTCTAACTGTATGCTGTAAAGCAATCAGCATTTCTGGAAGAAACACGTAAACTGATATGAGTACAGAACTGTAATACACCTAATTTTACTTTTAGTTCAAAAAGTGTACCGTAATACATACCATACCAGGGACCATATACTGGGATATATGTATTGTACCATGAGGTACCCGTATCGTTGCACCCCTACAGTCGGTGATCACACAATATCTTGAAAACCCTTTCCTTGATAGTGATGATATGTTGGTTGATTATAAGTAGTAGATGACCCATATTGATTCTCAGGTAAAAAGGTCAAAGGTCATCGAGTGCATGTGGTACTTTATACAATTGTACAATATAGTACCTGAAGGGAGGTATATGTGTTTTACAAACATTTCTTGTTTCTTTTAAATTTCAGATTACATATTTATACTCTCAGACAGCAATAAAGTATATAAGAATGGGTGATTCAGGAGATGAAAGTCATGTTAGTTTTACTGTGGGTGAGGAGAATGAAGATGATACATCTACAAAAAATGTTGAGGAAGAAGAAGACGTTGGAGATAAAGTACCTGCTCTCTCCCGGAACACATCAAATACCTCAGTAGAGGAGACATGTATTCCCAAACTCAAGTAAGTCACATAATCATTTTCTTTCCTCAGGCGAGCAATTCTAAAATTACCCTGTCTATGCTTCTACCTCCTCCCTCTTATTGCTTGATAACAAGATTTGTTTTTGTATTCTTTATTTATCATTATCTTGTGAAAAAGTAGTTTTCTGATTAGTTTTATCTGCTTAGATGATGAATCATATAGGTACATTGGTATTTCAAGGATCGAGACCTTTTAATTTCCATTTCATGAAATTGAAATGTTGTCTTGTTCAGCAATATTGTTGACAGTTGGGATGGCAATTAAGTGTTTTTTGTAAGTCATATTTAACATTCTTCTATATTACTGTTCGTTATCGTGATCAGACGTACGTCCTGTAGAAAACATGCAACAATACTTTAGTCATAAATGAATTTGATTAGGAACACTACAATTAAATCGTTCTATATTTATGTCAGTAGATGTATTACTAGTACTTTAAAGTAGAACAGTCACTACAGTGTACTTGCTTCATACAAAGGAAATCAGTGATGTTGACTTACAGAATTTCATGATTTATGAATACTTGGATTTTCTTCGTTCGTTTTGGCTGGATTGCAAAACAAAATCCGGTCTAATGAAATGGCAACGTCTGTCTGTCTGTCAGTCCATCTGTCTGCAACAACAATTTGGTTTAGCTCTTGTGTTAAGTTCATTGCGGAAAGACCATTGACAATAATTCTTTCAAACTTTACTTGTAGATAGACCTTGATGAACTCTATCCATTGAAACCTTTTGTTTGTGACCTTGACATTGAAGGCTCCCAGTTTCAAGGTCATTTTTGTAATTGAATTTAGTTGAAAGACCATTGACAAAAACTCTTTCAAACTTCACATGTAGATCGAACTTGACGAGCTCTATCCATTGAAACCTTTGTTTGTGACTTTGGCCGTGAAGGTTCCCAGTTTCAAGATCAAAAGCATATCCAAGTTTAGTTCTATTACAGAAAGAGTATGAGAATTTGATCTTTCAAACCATACACATAGATAGATCTTGATGGGCTGTAATGACTTATGTGACCTTTACCTTATAGGTTCCTCGTTTCTTCATGCTATGCATGCTCATTCAACCAATGTAGCTCTTGCAGATGTTACCGAGTTAAACGATCTTGTAAATTTGTCCTTTATACTTAAATACATTATATTGCACTCTGTTGCTTCTGTGGGCATAGTGTTTCAAAACACAGTGCTTTCAATAATTGTCGATGCTTTGCAATCTGGCCATACCGTCTTTAGTGCTTTCTTGTTGTTTTCGTGTTTCCTACAACAGTAAAGTTGTAGCACTAAATTAGTTAGTATGAAATTTCTATTGGCTGCCGATTAGGTGTCCATTTTCGTCTTTTCTCACCCATAACCAATATTATAATTGATTTGATATTCCATTCAGCAAATTCAACATCATGACATGAACATGTTGCAGCATCTGAAATTTGAAGAAGATTCATCCTAAACAGCCCCCCCCCCCAAAAAAAAACCCCCATCTCATAGATATGGCTAAATAAATACTTATTTTACTTCTGTCATTCTGTCAGAATCACCAGAAAGTTTTTTTTTATCAAATTAGCAAGATTTTGGGTCTTTACCCTTGGTGATCCAGACAGTAGGATTTTCCTTTTCTCTAAGTATAGTTAAGGGGTGATTTTAATGAAATTGATTAGTAAAATTTAAGCCCAAGATTGAGGTAAGATTTTTTATATTATATGACTGCTTCAAATTGTCATATACTTGTAGGAAATTATGTTACGCTGACTCTGAAATGAAGAAATGCTGGCACTGATTTTTATGCTTCCCTAAAACTTTCGGGGAAGCGTATAGTCGCTGCCGTGTCTGTATGTCTGTCAGTCTGTCAGTACATCTGCCTATCCGTCCGTCTGTCGGTCCGTCCGTCTGTCTGAGCTTATATCTCCTATACCTTTCATCAGAATTTGATCATACTTCACCAAAACATTTTTTAGGTTTAGGCCTGTTGGACAAAGGTCACTCAAGGTTATTTCTGAAAGGTCAAGGTCACTTACTAACTTTGACTTAAAGTAGCATAAAGTATGTTTATCGCCTATACCTTTCATCAGAATTTGATCATACAAAATATTATTTAGATTAAGGGCTTTTTAACAAAAGTCATTCAAGGTCATCTCTGAAAGGTCAAGGTCACTTATTAACTATGACATAAAAGTAAGATGAAGTACTTATATCTCCTGTACCTTTCGTCAGAATTTGATCATACTTCACCAAAATGTTCTTTAGGTTAAAGACTTTTGGACAAAGGTCACTCAAGTTCATTTCTGAAAGGTCAAGGTCTCTTATTAAGTATGACTTTAATAAAATACTGTGAAGTACTTATATCTCCTACAACTTTCGTCAGAATTTGCTCATACTTCACAAAATGTTATTTAAGTTAAGGGCTTTTGGACAAAGTCCACTCAAGGTCATTTCTGAAAGGTCATGTTCATGTGTGGCAGACTGGGACATCGGCCCAGATAGCTCAGTTGGTAGAGCGTCCGCCTTGTTAGTGGAAGGTCCTGGGTTCGAGTCACGGTCTGGCCAATGATTTTTCAACCTTCCTGCTACAGTTTGGAGGTTCCACCAACTCTCATCAGTTGGCAGAGGTTGGGGAAACCTCAAATTGGCAGGGGAGGTGTGTGGCAGACTGGGACATCGGCCCAGATAGCTCAGTTGGTAGAGCATCGGCCTTGTTAGCGGAAGGTCCTTGGTTCGAATCCCGGTCTGGCCAATGATTTTTCAACCTTCCTGCTACACATGATAAAAAGTTTTATTTCATAACTAATCAAGGTCAAGCTTACTCATTTTAGTTTGAAATACTGTGATCACTTGTTGTTCTACAGTTGACTCAATTGGATATCCATATGATACATTGAGATTTGAAATTGTCATCAATTAATACAATCTCTATTTTCTGAATCATTCATTTCCTTCATTATTGCTGTGCTTCTTGGAGCATCTGTCAGTTTTGCTGATTTTTTTGTATATGAATTAAGTCATCAATTTCCTGCATCGTAACTGCTATTCGGGGAGCATCCATCAGTTTTACTTATACTCTTGTTATCTTGAAAATCAAATATATTTGACTCTCGTTTATAGGAACATGGATGACTGAAATGTTTGGTTAGCTGGAACTGATTTTATAAGTCCCAAGTTATCAACTATATGTGGATATATTTCACTGATTCAAAGTCTACTTTACTGGAACTCTTTGAGATCAAGGCTTGAAGAGTTGATGGCAGATTAAAGTATTATTCTGCTATATGTAAATTTGAATGAAAAAATGTCAATCACAAAACTCTTATTATTACCTTCAGAAATTGGAATTGTTCTTTCTCATGTAGGTCTGTAATGAATGTCTTTGACCATTCTCATCCCCTAGGAAGGTACATGTAACTGTTAATACCACACAACAAATTATTTCTTTTATCTCACCAAGTTTGATTTATTTCCTGTTCCCACCATAATACTTTTCCTTGCTAATGCATCCTGATTTAGAATTGAATTGAGTTTTTTCGAGTCTTTAGGTTATGGAATATAACCTTCCTACTTCATGCATGTATATTTTTTGCAGAGATTTTATAATATCATTTCATTTTTTTACAATTTGAATTTTGAAGCAAATACATGTAGTCTAAATTACCTTGTGAATTTGTTATTTGTTTACCATATTAGGGAAAAAACCTGTTCTTAACTTTTTTTGTTTTTGAAAAGTGACATACAGCGATACATCCAAAATAATAAAAAACAGTTTTAATTGTGTTGCATGATATTACACTGAAAGGTTAAAGGTTAATCATTTAAACTTGAAAACAGAGGCTTCTTCATTTCATAATGTGATACATGTAAGCCATGTTTATCATTACTTGATTTTAAGGCATTTATATTTATAGTAGCATTTTACTTTAATTTTTGAAGGAAGACTTATTTCTCTGAAGGAAAACAAATTGGTCACAGGTAAATGGACTGCTGTTACTTAGTGAATCTTTGAGGATTGTGCATTGCTTTCTAGATTTGCTTCCATATTCTAAGCTTTTGTTACTCATAAATTATTCATTAACTTTATACTTAAGATGCTACAACTGAGCTTTTATATTTTATGCCTTTAAATTCTAAATGCTTACTGTGTTTCTTTTTGCCTGAT
This sequence comes from Pteria penguin, assembly GCA_035048485.1. Taxonomy (NCBI): domain Eukaryota; kingdom Metazoa; phylum Mollusca; class Bivalvia; order Pterioida; family Pteriidae; genus Pteria; species Pteria penguin. The sequence goes on from CM068581.1 coordinate 36,883,296, forward strand.
CAAGAAACATTTCTTTTCTTTTGTCCAACTGCATGTTTTACTATGTGATAGTCACAAAAATTGCTAACTTTATATATATATTCTCCTCTGTAATGCCCAAAGATTGTCTTCTGTAATATGTTTTTTCGTGTGAGAGGTTTTTTTTGGTGTTCATTTAGTGCTTCCCTTGTTTCATTGAGTACTTAAAGATCAAACAGAAATATTTACGTGACCTTCAAAAAAGTAATAATGAGTAGATCTGTATGTTATTTTTTGACTTTTCAGGTTAATACCAGTACTTTTTGCCCTCTTGAGCTTTGTGTTTTGTTTGGAATGTTGGGTTTGGTATCTCTAGATCTGTGCATAGATAATACTGATACATACTAACAGTACATGTTTAATGTCAACAGTCATGTGAAACAGTATTCAAAATTAAAGCTATTTTAATCAATCCTTTCTTTGTTTTAGAGGAAATTAGATTTTTATGCAGATAACTGCATTGTAAAAATTATCTATCCCTAGTTAGACTCTGTTTTAGTTCACTGCATATTGTTTTGTACCTTCATAGCCAGAAATATAAGGTTTGTTGTTTTTCTTCTTTTTGGCACATGTCAAATGTTGAATGCCACTTATTACGGTAATTATTATGGGTTTCATATGATACCATAAATTATTCATGTACCTTAGTAGTTGAAATTGTTTGTTTTCCAAAATATGACAGAAATGTAATTTAGTTTGAAGTTTCAGTCCCTATTCATGCTTGCATGATTCATACTAAAAAGCTAACATTTTTCTCCATATTATGAATATTGAATGTTGTAGATGTTTTATTATGTAAGTACTTGAATACATGTACTTTATCATATTATCTGAATACATATTATCAGATTCCAGTACCAATTTATGCATTCTATATGCATGTTTTAAGTAAAGTGTGTTTTAAATTTTTAATATACATTATTATGCCCCTATGGGCAATGCAAGGTTATTGAGTTTTTGCTTTGTCCTTCATTCCGTTATTCTTTCATTTCCTTCTTCTCTCCTTCCATCACACTATAGGTTTTTGGACGATAACTCGTCCCTTACATTCTATCCATTACAAACTTAAACATAAAAATACTTGTCAAAATGGGAAGATGGCTATTAATTTTAGTGTCAATAAGTCAAAGGTCAGGGTTGCTTTTGGTCAGTCTATTTAGAATTTGATCTTTATTGTGCTCCCGTACTGTGTGTTGCATAGGAGCACAATAAAGATCAAATTTTAATTAGATTGGCTACTGGTAAAACTAAGTTGCAGTTATTGGTTTCTGTATGATAACTCAAGTTCCTTTCATCCTATCCAAACCTAACTTGGATATATGGATACATATTAAAAGGGGAAGATGCCTGTCAATGTGAGGTCAGTAAGTCAAAATTCAGAGTCAAGATCCCTACTATTAAAACATTAGCTAGGAAAATTTTTGGTGCTACTTTGAAATAAGCCACAGTGGGGTTATATGTTTTACAAACTTGTTTTAGTTATATTTCTTTTATTTTAACTTATTTCCTTACACTTCCTTACAGACATTTCATGTTGAAGAAATGATAAGTATTGTGTACCCCTACAAAATTTGTATTAAAAGTGTTGCTTACCAACGTGTTGGATGCCATCACTGTTTGCTTGGCTTATATGAACCGCATTTACATATGCATCTATGTAAACACACACATACATGTATATATTTGGTATTGAAATTCCTCTTATAGACAGCAATATTCACTTAGAAGACGTGGCATTTCATGAATAACTGAAGAGCGGGTCCGTGACTGAGTGATTGCCAAATGTCCGACATCAAACCTTTTAGCACACTTTTTTTTTATCATGACATTAAAAATTTAAATTGAATCGTGATGTGACAATGAAACTCTGTAATGGGCGCTATTAAAGTTTGATCTAGCGATCCCGCAATAGACCAATCACTTTGTCGAATTTTTGACACCACAATACATTTTTAATGCTTGTCCAAGGTATTACCGAGGAATCAAGCTTTGTGACGTCTTCAGATTTAACCTTTTTCAAGCGTAAGTGAAAGGGTCAATTGACGGATCACCAAGTGACTGACATTGAGCCTTTCTTTTTGTACACTTTTCATTGTGACTGCGATTTTATATGACGTAATGTACCTTTCCACAAAACGTAATATTACATTATTATGACGTAACATGAGGCTCCGAAAAACGATGTATTTGTATATAACGTCATAAATAGAACACTTGAAAGTACTCTGAATGTCACGTTTTTTTACAAACCGTGGAAGGGTGAATGCATTATCCGTCGGACATTGACTTATTGTGACGCCACACTGGATACTTAAACAATATACCCTCTCATGTTAACTGCGGGACTGACGTTTTAGGGGAAAAATCATAACTGTTTCTGCAAAATGACGCAAGACACTATCTTACTATGACTTCAAAAATTTCACGGGAAACGTTACTATTCTTTTACTAGAAGTAATACATTCGGAATGTTTCGGATTTCATCTCAGTAAAGAATCGGCATCATATATGCGTATAGCTTGTGAACTCGCCAAATAATCGACTTCGTGTTGAAAAAATGGATCGGTGTATTGTGGGGATTGCCTGATCCAATGGGCTCTTTCACAGTAACTGCGGGACTACCGTTCTGGTGGAAGAATAGTAAATTTTCCTATAAAAATTGACGTCATGGTGACATGGTATCTTACGTAATTTTGCGGGAAGAATACGGAGTATCGCAACTACTGAAATCCGTCACGGTTTGCATTTAGTCACCTACAAAATCCATTGTTCTCGATGTGGGCACTTTTATGTGGGCAACTTACGTTATAATTATATGACGTCATAGCAATCACAAAGTGCGCGTGTATGTTGACATTATTGTAGTTGCGATATTCCGTATTAAAGCAAAAGGGTTTATAGACTGGTCACGGGGTTGAATAAGCCTTTTCTTAGATCTTAAATGATGCAGACCGCTTTTTGCTGGAGTTTTCATTATGAGGTTAATGCTTTGATTCATTGTGAATTCTAGCCAGTTTTCCTTCCCCCATTTGAATTCAATTTATATAGTTTTTTAAAAAGAATAACACTCCACACACCCCTCCCCCCTGTATGATCATGGTTGTATTCCCGGTTCTTGTATTTTCTAATGTCAGATAGCTTACTTTGCGCATTGCGGTGTATGATGCACATAATGAAACAAATATTCTAGTATGCTGTGCACTGTTCCAGATGTGGGACCAGGAATCTTAACCCACCCTATGATTTGGCAAAATTACTTTTGTTACTTCTTTCGTTTGGCGTAGACCACTTCTAAACGAAACGTCTGGATCCATCCCTGTATTAAACTTTCAGCGAACTTTGGACCTTGCTTTTTACCAATTCGTAAGCTACTGAACCAGGTCTGGTTATGTGTGTAATTGTTTGTATCACATCGACAGTAAAATCGGGGACTTGGTATCGACTCCATTTGTCTGTGCGTCTGATCATTCGTAACAGTGGTTGCCTAAACTTTTTCTTTGTCATCTTTATAGGTAATACGATGAGGAGCTTTTGTATGATGATTTACGGATCAAGTGTGACCTTGGTCGCGGTCAATCTATTAACCAGTTGTAGAGCCTTTGTAGAAAGTCGATTTCTTTTTTGTTTTCTTCTTTCTTCTTTTCTCGTTTATCTGTACAGATAATGATATGCAATATGTTCAGTATATGCGTGAAAACGCATGTCATTACTACAGAGTCATTTGTAAGGACGAAGAAGCGGGAGGCATAATCGTTACATTAAACTGTTTTTATGAACGCTACCGAACCTTACAAAAGATGTACTCCTGGATTTAGAAACTAAAACGGTCGTAATATTAGAAACATGACTTGCTCTTCTTTAGACGAATTACTATACATTAAAGTATCAATATGTGTTAGCCTCATTTGTGTTTTCTGAGTGGCCCTGGCTGCACCGGTGTCCTGTCTTTCTGATGAGACATTAAAAATCGAGGTCCAGTGTCACGGTAGGCGCGGCATGTGAAAGATCCCTCACAGCTTCGGTAGAGTCCGTTGCAAAGGTCTAAATTTGTATGCAATGCATCAGACATATGTCGTCACCATATACGTGAAATAATCGTGACGTTAAACAATATTCAATCAGTCAATATATTTGGGTGCCCTGATATACATGAAACGATAATAAGCTAGTCAAAATTGTCGACCGACTCATTGAAGATAGTCCGAAGTACGTATATCCAGTGTATTTTTCCGAGTTGCCGACATGGAACTAAGATTATAATTCCATAGACTGTTCTATGATTTTGGATCCGGTATCTGTGGTGGTGACCTTGACACTTTTTCTCCGTATGAACATTTCATTGTGACAGTTATGGGGAAATGGAACGCGTGTGATACAGTATGATCACGAACTTTAACTGAATAAATAACATGCCTAAAGGGAGTAATATCATATTATGATTTGTACCTTGTCATATTTGACACAATCTAATGAAAATAAAGAATAAAACCATTTGTTGATGTCCATGTCGAGACAGTTTTTATTTATTAGGTATATAAAGTAAGATCGTAACCCAGATATAGTACACGTGGTGCTCTGTTTTTGTTGACCCCGGCTAGATTTTGTTCCGTTTGACATATGAATAATGATTGTGTACATGTACATAAATGGGGCAAACATGATAACATTGTGCTTTGCTACCGGGACTAAGATATGTTACTCATTCTCTTACTGAAGATTTGTCACAGTTTATAACATGGACACGATACAAGTTTGTCATGTCATGTCGTTGTCATCGTCGTCGGCGGCGTCGTTGTTGGAGTCTTTTGAAAAAATTGAACCTTGGCTATAACTTTTGAACCAAGAGAGATAGAACCTTGAAACGTCACACATGGATTCATCATGGAAGGAGCTTTCATTTGGGACCATGACCTTTGACCTTGACCTTGGAGTTTGACTTACTTTTCAAAATATTTAACCTTTGCTGTAATCTCTGAACCAAGAGAAGGTTGGCTTTGAAATTTCTGTAAGAAAGCAGCATACTACGCTACGTATGGCTCTCTACGCCAGGATGTTGCACCAGGTGGCATCTTGGAGTATGGCAGTAGTAATAGTAGGATTTGAGGTATGGGGACTCTGATATGAGGGGAAGGTATAAATGTGCATTGGGGAGTAGAATTATGTCAGACATAAACTTGATTTCGATCATCGTAAATGCCGGGTCACCCCCTTCGTAGCACACGAGGCCACCACTGTATTTCTGCTGTGTAGATTTCATTAAACATAAAAAAAACCATTCTACCGGCTCTTCTACTTTGTCGCATACACACCGCTTCTTTCGAAACCAACCAACGGGAAGAGCTGCCCTACATTTCACACATTGATACTTGTGGAATGCCCTTTCATGGGATCATGATCTTTGACCTTTGATCTTAGAGTTTGACCTACTTTCCAAAATCTGAACTTAGCTATAACTTATGAAACAAAAGGGTTTTGAAACTTCATACATGGATACCTTGTTGAAGGCCCTTTCATTTGGGACCATGACCTTTGACCTTGCAATTTGACCTACTTCTCACAAAATTCAACCTTGGCTATAACTTCTGAACCAAGAGGGGTAGAGCTTTCAGACTTCACACATGGATATCTTGATGATCTTTGACCTTGACCTTGGAATCTGAAATACTTTTCAAAAACTTTAACATTGGCTAAAACATTTGAACCAAGAGGGGTAGGGCTTTGAAACTTTACAGATGGATTCCTTGTGACAAAAAAATTCATTTGGTACCATAACCTTTGATCTTGGACCAAATTTCCAAAAACTTTAACCTTGGCTATATCTATTAAACAAATAGAGCTAAGGCTTTGATACTTTATTTAAAGATTCCTTGTGACAAGACAAGAAATGTCATTTGGTAACATGGTCTTTGAACTAGTGACCTTGATCTTGGAGTTTGACCTACTTTTTAAAAATTTTAACCTTGGCTGTTACTTTAGAATCAGTAGAGATCATGCTTTGATACTTCACACGTAAATTTCTTGTGACAGGCGTTTCAATTTCATACCATGACTTTTGACTTTCTGACCTTGATTTTGGACTCTGAACTTTTTGAAAAGTCAGCTTTTTAATCAAGCTATATTATGATGAAAAAACTCTACACCGGTGAGCTCTGTTGTCTTCTTACAGCTCTTTTGTTTGTATGCTGTATAACAAAGTTTGTATTTTAACTTCACGTTCATAAATGTTTAAATTACATGTCGATCATGGGACCACTGCAGTATTGTTCAAATTTGAACCCAGAGTCCGATTATCGAGTGTATTTGACTCTTACTCACTGTGCACTCCCATTCACTGTAGCGTTTAATTATCATCACATCTGAACTCTGCCCCCGTTTGGGACAAGTGGAAAAGAAGACCAGGTGAAAGTCGGTGGTCTTCTACAAGTATTCTTGTTCTTCTATCGCTAAACAGTATATATACCGTTTCAGATAGGGTACTAATTAAAATTCTTAGCAGGTACGTGTATATCTAGATATATACGTCCCTGCTTTGAGTGCGCGATGTGCCTTGGTATTATTCAGGAGCTGTTTACGTGACAAGAATCACACTTGATCACATGGTATAATCAAGGGTCCGCGGAGATTGAAAAAGTCGAGTACCTGTTTTGGTGGTAGATGTACAGATTGCGGATATGTATATCCAAGCCACTGTTTTTCTTTTTTGTTCTACAAGATTTTCTCATAATAAAACAAACTTTGTTTCGTACCCGTCAAAATGTGCTGAAGTAAGTAGTGCACGAGTTTTAGTTGAACCAGGGACATATACATCTAAATACAGTGTATATACGTCCCTGACGTGATCACTGCGTTCGAAAAAATGTACGTGTAAGCTGGGAACTTCATAGATTAAAGAAATCCACCCTTTTCAGACTTCAGAGTCGTAGAAAAGAAATATAAATTTCGCTACTATGGTGACAAATTACTAGAATAACGTAATAATCATCATTTTGTTCTCGTAACGTCAATACATTACGTAGTACTGAAATCTAGTATTACTCCTTGAAATCACTAGAAATTAGTGTGGAGACAGGTGAATGAGGTACATGTACTTTGCACAGATTGGAGCCTTCTTACCCATAATTGATTTACTACGAGATACAACTTCGGCTAATCTCTTAGCGTCGAGTTTACAGTCTCTGCGTATATACATGTATGTCTCTGCAACGGCGTGCCCAATGAAGTTATATTAACTAAAGGTGTCTTAATTATTTTAAGACCACCGCATGAATGACATTTGGGTTTTGTATTCTTAGATATGTACCTTAAATATGTGTAAAAGGAGTTAGTTTTCCTAACCGTGCTTTTAATCTCCGCAATTTACGGGTTTTACTTCGCGACATTGTACATAGCAAACCGCAATATGTCCACAGCAACCCGGGAATCGTATCGACCTCAATAGTTACATAGATATGTCCATGTGTCACTATCTTTATCTATTTGTATTGGTGCACTTTGGGGTGAAGGCTATGACCTTGTTAATACACTGGCAGGCATGACTTTGCTTTCATTGTAAACATTCGATTGCATGAGAGGTGCACGTACAGAGTAAAAATATACATTTGCTATTTTGTAAAATTTAAAGCTTCACTGCAATTGGCATAATTCAGAATAAAGTTATTAGAAATGAGATGGTGTCGCTGTAGCAAGTAAGGAGTGTTTAATAAGATCCTAAAGAATAGGGAAGAATGAAATATTTTTTATTCTTTATATATATTCAGATCCATGTCTTTACATGCTATTATATGTTCTCATGATGGAAAGATGGAGATTGTATTGTTTTTATTATGTAACTTTTGTCTTAACCTTTACAAGTCTGAAATATAGGGGCTTCATATTTTGGAGGGGCAGGCTTGGTGTAGTGGTTAAGCGTTTGGCTTGTGGGACTGATGATCCGGTTCGATTCCCGGTTGTGCCACAATGTTTAAGAGGCTAGTTACCTCCTGCTTCCATGTCACGATATGTAACTGAAAAATTGTTGAAAGGATGTAAAACACTAATCAACCAACCAACTTCATATTTTGGCATGTTTATTACATAAATGTCATCCTATCAGTTGATATTAGAGACATGGTGATCTTGACCATGGCTTTCATACAGGTATTGAAATGTAAATTTGAATTACAGGTAATTAAGACAAGACACAAATCTACCCTTTAATGACATAAAAGTCATTGACCTTTATCTTTACCTTTGTACAAGATAATATAAAAGACTTCACATTTGGCATGAGGCATTTAATTAAAACCTATTTAGAGTTATATCTGTAATATTTGACAATTTTTATTAGAAAAGTAGTGCCTGTAACCTTTGTGGTTTGTAATCCTTATTTGCAAAATTTACAAAACTTGTACCTCATCTTGAAACTTGAGGCATTGCTTATGAATGTAGTGTTTTAAGAATGAAGAATGTTTTTGCCATTAGATTTCCTTTGAACTCTACAGAGTAATTTAAGATTCTTCCCAGATTTCTGAGATGTTTTCTGTGATATTGAATGTTTAATATAAAATGATATTCTTCTATCTTATGATGTAGATATATGTATTTAGGAGTAAGGAGAGGTGAAAAATAAGTTTTCAGCAATTTTGATTTTTGTTAAAGCTATCTTGATTATGGTAACAGGCATTCTATGTCGGGGGCAACCAGTTTAGACACCAAGGGGAGAAGAGTCAGTCTACATCCGAAGGATTTCTCTGTTGCTACTCCAGAAGAGTTTGTTAAACGTTTTGGTGGAGATCGAGTAATCAACAAGGTAAACAGTTATCTACTATCTCCTAGAATTTTGTGTATATAATGAATTGATTAAATATTAGGGTATTTTAAGCTAGTATATTTGATCCATTTGTTTTAATAAAACCATCATATTTCTATGTATGATGTTTGAATAAAAACTTGATGCTATTGTAAAAACTTGTATCCATTTATATGAGAATTAAAAAATTTCAAATGATGTATTATGTAAAGATGATCCTACTTCCAAGAAAGTAATTTTTCTAGAATTTTCATCATAATGTTATTGTAACTTCATGTAGAATGAAGCATTTTTGTGCAGTAAATCATCATATTTAAGGTATGTAAAAGCTGAGATCAAGAGCTAATTGCCTATTTCTCTAACTTAAAGACCTGATAATGTCATATGGATTTTACTCTCTTTTTAGGTACTGATAGCTAACAATGGTATCGCTGCTGTGAAATGTATGCGATCAGTAAGAAGATGGGCGTATGAGATATTCCGCAATGAAAGGGCCATACGATTCGTAGTCATGGTTACTCCAGAAGACTTGAAGGCTAATGCAGAATACATCCGACTAGCTGACCAGTATGTACCAGTACCTGGAGGATCCAATAATAATAACTATGCCAATGTAGAACTGATTTTGGATATTTCCAAGAGGATCCAAGTACAGGTGGGTAGAGTATACTGTGCTATTGATTCTGCCTTTAGTATATTGATTTATGTCTTCTCTCTTGTAAGTGGAATTACACTTTACAGTTGAATTTTGATACCTTCAATGTTTGATACTCAAAAACCTTTGGAAACACAAAATACTCATGCAGTCCCAACAACCTTTCTGTCCCAACAACCTTTCTGTTCATTTTATTAACAAAGCAGAAACTTGGAAAACTTGAATCTTACAAAACTCAAGGTGAAGGTCCCTGATACTCTAAGGTATCAAAATTCAACTGTATTCTCTCAAATTTTGTGAGGACCAGTTTTAATATAGATGGAAATATCAGTTTCAAACTTTGGTTCCTCAATATAGAAGGATTTGAAGGTTATATAAAACTATCATTTAGATAAAATTGAATGTATTTTTTGGTAAGTAAAAAGTATGAAATGAAAGGAATTTCACTAAGGTATATAGTAATTATTGTAATACTTCAGATGTAGACTCACATTTTATCAGCTGTATTTTACATTGACTTTATTTAGGCTGTTTGGGCAGGATGGGGCCATGCTTCTGAGAATCCAAAGTTACCAGAGCTTCTGCACAAAAATGGAATAACCTTTATAGGTAAATCATTCATTGAAAAAGACCCTGTTTATTTCCTTTCTCTTGAAAATCCTCCAAGGAAAATACAACATTTTAATCTGAAAAGGTCATAGTACAGTAGTAGTCTCCCTTGACAAGTTTGACTAAAATGGAGTTTAGAAAAGTTAGAGCTGTCAGTTCAGCTTAGTTGATTTCCAATGAAACTTCATTACATTGAATTGTGATTAAAGGCTGATATCAGAGTATAAATAGCATCCAATCAAGAAAATGGTGGTAGATTTGTTTTTTTGAGACACGTTCAGATTGCAGCAATAAATTTGTAAAATTGTCAACAATTACGTCAATTTAACTCACGAAACTTGTTGTGCTCATTCGTTTCTGTAATATACAAGCTTGTATCAACTGATATTGCAATGAAACTTTCCCATAATCATATATTTATTCATCGAAGTTCTGAAGCAGGTCTCATTATCTTATTTCAAATTCAATTTCGTTTGTTAGTGGACATGTTTTCGTGTGTTATTGTTTACACCGGATGTAGTGTTGAGTAGCAGCAAATGTCGGTCTGACAAGAAATTAAGCGCCAACTGTGATAGCAAGAGTACCTCGTCAAAGTGATAATAAAAGGTCTATAATTACATAGAATAAGTTGTTGTCTTACTGTTCTGTGTCTGGTTATCCAAGTACATCCATGAATTTATAATACACATAATAGGTTCTAACACCTCTTACTCATGTATTTATTCTATTATATAACGACAGTTAGTGCATTCCGATGTTGGGGTTATAAAAAAGTCTCCATCGCAAATAATAGTACTTTCACCATAGTCTGTCTGAGTCACATATATTGTCCACTCCCTGGGATAGCGTGTACAAACTCCCGCCAATTCCAGTGTGTTGTGGTGGATCAAGGGAGTGAAAATCTTAATTGTTTTGCATAAATAAAGTTTTCATAGCTTTTATTTGCAACTCCGTAACATTTAAAGTTAATTTCTGTTTTCCTTCCATATTCAATGCCTGTCATAAAAACACTGTATATTAACACATGTCACTTTGTTTGCTAAGGGATGTAAATGCTGGTTTCCATCAGGGGTCTATTGCATGTCTGTATAACTTATTTTGAAAATTGATTGTTATATCATAAAACTAATCTTAGGTATTTTCAAGTACGCGGTGTAATTAATATTTATTGTTTTCTGTTGTGCATCTTTAGCCTTCATTTTGTTAAGTAACCCATATGTGAAGCACGTGTTTGTACTTGGCCAAAACACGCTGTGTGTTATTCTTATCGCTGCTACAGCAGCAAGGACCGCCCAATTCCAAATACGCTTAATTGCACTATCACTGGATTTTCAAGAAGGTCAAGCTCTGCCTTTAAGTAATAAGTTGATTTTATTGGAATAAGGTGTAATCTGTGTTTGAGAATCAACTAAAAAGCAAATACTGACATTAGCATTATGTCCTACAACATGTATTTATGGGCATCTTGTATCATTTATAATAAAAGTAGATAGTATGAAAATTAGATGCACATCTTTTAAAGATGCTTTATAGTACATTCTTTTCCTTCATATATTCTTATTGTGTTTTGATTAATTTTCGTATGTACTTGTTTAAATGATTTTTACTTTTTAATGCTCAGGTCCTCCTGAGGAAGCCATGTGGGCTCTAGGAGATAAAATAGCCTCCTCAATTGTGGCTCAAACTGCCAATGTTCCTACCTTACCTTGGAGTGGAAGTGGTAAGTCTTCACATCACATCCGAATTAAGCCTTAGTTATATATTGAGTTTATTTGATGAAATGAGTCACTAGTGATCATTTTTGCTGTGTTGTGTAATGGACATTTGATGCCATTTCAGTTTCTTGAAAATTAGTTTTGTCATTGGGGGTATTCCTACTTTGTATATACCGTGTGTCTGAAACTGAACCTTACATTTAAGAATTTCCAGATTGAGATATTATTTTGAAATTGAATTAATAGAAAGAACAGTGAAAATACCCCTTTAGAATTTGATGACTGACTTTTGGTTTTAGTTAAATTCAGAGTCAGATATTAAATCATTATTTCTAAGAGAGACCAAATACATGTTTCAAACACATTTCTTTCTTGTAATACTTGTATGTATATGATTTGGACAGGTTTAACTTTGAAGTGGACAGAACAAGACAAGAAGAAAGGAAAATGTATTACAGTACCTAAAGATGTTTACAAGAAAGGTTGTGTACTAGATGTGGATGAAGGTCTCAAATCAGCAAAGGAGATTGGCTTCCCTGTTATGATAAAAGCATCAGAAGGGGGAGGAGGTAAAGGTATCAGAAGAGCAGAAAATGCTGAAGACTTTCCCAATCTCTTTAGACAAGTAAGTTACTCATGTTTATGTTGAAATCTTATAAAGATGAATTTATGGATTATTTGTTTTTTGTTGAAATGCACTAGAAAATTATTGCACTTACAAGGTATAACAAAAAAGTTCTCAGACCCATGTACTTAGGAATACCCAGGCTTGAAAGAATTGTCATCATTTTTCAATATAATCTACTTTCATCTCAATGCACTTTCTCCATCTCTATTCCAATTTTTGAATCCCTTCAAAGTAGAATGCTACATTGTGGTTCCCTAAGTATTCATATACAGTGTAAATGACAACCTCTTTGCTTCCCAAATTGTTTCCACTTAGGTAAAATTTTAGTTTTGGGAACAGATAAAAGTCAGATGGGGTGAAATCTGGAGAATATAAGGTATGAAGAAAAGCTCTGATGCTGCACTCCTTCGTAGTCTCCTTGGGATGTCCGGATCATTTATCATCTTCATTGCTCTCCTCCTTCTAAATTCAGCAGCCAATTCTATAACTGTACTTTTAGAAGGTGACTCCTTCCCAAGAGTTTTCATAAAGTCCTCGTGAATTTCCTTTGGAGTCATCTTCTTTTTAAATAGATACTTCTGTTTTCTCCATTTTGGCAGTTTGAGTGTCTCTTCAACTTTTAACAGCTAATTTTGTGTATAATCAGAGGCTTTGACATGCTACTCTCTCTACCAAAACATTTCATATGATTGAATTATGGTTTGATTGGGGATTTATATTTCTATTTCTATTTATTCATTGTATCAAAATATATTGGGGCAATGATCATTCATAGCAGCACCTGAGTTTCAAATGGCCATTCAATGTTATATATTTTGACACAGGTTTCAGTTTATACTGTCTTATTTTGAAGGACAAACAGGGAAGCAGAAGATGATAAATCACTTTTATTTAAAAAAAACCTGGTCTAACATCTAGGTTTGAATGCCTAGTATCAGGTAAAAAATCCAGTGTAAGGCTTTATGATTCGGCTTCTATCAAATCAGTAAGCATGAAAATTATAAGAAAGTTTTTATGAGATTAATCAAGAAAACTTGAGACTTCTGTCGACAGTTAAATGATGAGATGTCAATGATAAATGCTTATTTGTTGTCTTCCTTATACAGGTACAAACAGAGGTACAAGGTTCACCTATTTTCATTATGAAGCTGGCTCAGCATGCAAGACATTTAGAAGTTCAAATTTTGGCAGATAATTATGGGAATGCTATCTCCTTATTTGGTCGGGATTGCTCTATTCAGCGACGCCACCAGAAAATCATTGAGGAAGCTCCTACAGCTATAGCCAGTCAAGAAGTGTTTGAACGCATGGAGCAGGTCAGAATTATGTATTTGATGTTGTACTTCATGTATTTATATAAAGCTTATTACAAAATGTAGAAATCATGAAAATGTTTTATTTTTGTTTATCTCTGGACACCACAGGGAAATGATGACCAGAGACCTGCCACAAGCCATTCTTGGAAATCTGTATTCATGTATGTGTAGAAAGATGGTCAATTCATTCAACAATAGTTCACAAATTCACATTTAAAAATCCACCTTCAACCATCCAAATAGCTGTGAAAGGTGGGATGTTAGTCAGACCTTTTGGACTAATGATGAAATTGCTGTGTGAACAATTACAGAAAATAGATGTTTCACCAATTATGATTGATTTGTTATGAGTTCTATTGATGTTAGTATGTTTCAATATAGGCTGCTGTGACACTGGCTAAGATGGTACGATACGTCAGCGCTGGTACGGTAGAATATCTGTATGATGTCAACAGTGACACATTCCACTTCCTGGAGTTGAACCCTCGTCTACAGGTGGAACATCCTTGTACAGAGATGGTAGCTGATATCAACCTCCCTGCTGCCCAGTTACAGATTGCCATGGGGTTACCTTTACACCGTTTGAAGGACATACGACAACTGTATGACAAAGATCCATGGGGAAACTCTGAAATAGACTTCTCTGATCCTGATTTAAAGCCCCACCCCAGGGGACATGTTATAGCTGCTAGAATTACGAGTGAAAATCCTGATGAGGTATCTAAATATCAAATTCTAGCATTAAAATTTAGTAGTTTAGTATATACACTTTTAGTCCATTTAATGCAAACACAAGCCAACAAAATGTTACATGTGTTATCTTTTCTGTCAATAAGATGTAAAGTTTGTCTCCTTAAGAAGCTATGTTCATGTTTGTTATTGTAATGTTTTTACTGATAGGGATTTAAGCCAAGTTCAGGTACAGTGCAGGAACTGAATTTCCGTAGCAATAAGAATGTGTGGGGGTACTTTAGTGTTGCAGCATCTGGTGGACTCCATGAGTATGCTGACTCCCAATTTGGTCATTGTTTTTCTTGGGGAGAGGACAGAGAAGATGCTAGAGAGTATGTATTGATATATGGTAGAAAGTGAAATATACAGATCATTGTTTTTAATATGCAGTTTCAGTTATTAGTGAACTAAATACAGAATATTTTGATAAGTTAATATTCAAAGAAACAATGATTTATTGTTAATATAGAATTTTTATGCAAGTTATGTTATCTTTCTCATGCTTATGTGCACATTTGTATATAAGTAGAAGGGTAATATGAATAAATTGAAACTGTTTTCTTGTTTTATGGGGAAAAAGCCCACCTGTACATTTCACAATTAGTATTGAATCTGTCATTATGATAGTACATATACAATCCTTATACTTTTCTTTCAAGTATTTTTAGCTAATTTGTTTCTTTGTTAGTATTTAAAATTCCATGTCAAGATCACTTTGCTTCTAAAGAGGTGGCTGTCATTAAACATTGACAGAAACTGAAATATTAGCTGAAATTTTGCAAAAACAAGGTCACATCCTCATCTTGGGTTCGACTCCTGCCATGGGCACACAGTTTTTCTGTCTTTAGGATGAGACAGCAAAAACCGAAGTCCTGGTAGACGTGGTACTTGAAAAATCCCTCAACTGCTTCTGGTGGGTCTATTGCAAAAGTATAAATTTCTATGCAATGCATCAGGCAGATGCTTTCATTATATATGATACATGAAATCATTGTGGAGTGACATAAAACAATAAACAGTCAATCAATCAATCAGTCATACTGGAGTCATACCTCATGATATGAAGAAGAAAGTCATAAGTCAGAACACAAAGATCAATGCTTTACAGTGCTTTTACTTTATATTGTCTTACGTATTAGATTTATAAAAGCGTTCATCATCATGATGTATTTTAGGAATCTTGTGGTAGCTTTGAAGGAGTTGTCTATCAGAGGAGATTTCCGAACCACTGTGGAATATCTAATCAAACTATTAGAGACTGATGTTTATCAGGAAAACCGTATCACAACCGGATGGCTCGACAAACTCATTGCAGAGAATGTACAGGCTGAGAAGCCAGACACTATGCTGGGGGTTATATGTGGGGCCCTACAGATAGGAGATCAAGCCATACAAAGTTGCTTCCAGGATTTTCAGACTTCCTTAGAAAAAGGACAGATCCTACCTGCTAGCTCATTGAAAAATCATGTTGATGTGGAGTTTATACTGGAGGGTGTCAAGTACCGATGTCAGGTAATGATTTGTACTTTATGAAACTACTAGTAGTTCAAATTTTCCGGATTTAGTAATATATTTGTTAGTATATATTAGTTAGAACAATTAAGTGACCAATGGGAATTACAGTATGACATTGTCAGTATGATTTACTGAATTGAACATAGTAGTAGTTGACTTCAATCTCAGTACATATTTCTTTTGGAAATAACATTTAAGAAATAAAATACTAAATAGTATGATAAAATCTAAAGATAGTTTCAGCATGAGTTTAATTCTGTTCTACAGGTTGTGAAGACTGGACTGAATAGCTATTTTGTGTCCATGAATAACTCATCTATTGATGTGGAAGCCCATAGGTAGGCCAGGATATGTTTACAATAAGAGTACATGTTACACAATTTATAAATTATAAATTTGGCGCCTTTATGAATTTCAGTGAAATTAAGAAAAAAAAAAATAAAATCTATGGATTTAAATTTTGGGTCACATTGTGCTACTGAAATTTTTTGAAATCATTTTATTGTGGTGATAGTAATTGAAAATGTGTAACAAAGGATTTTTTTTATTCTGGATTTGCAATTTTCAAACTGCTTTTCCTTTATGCCTTGGAAATTTCACTGTCTATGTGTGTATGTATCAAGCTGAAACATGGTAGCAAGCTTTCCTATAAGGAGTTACAGATCAAGTTTGACTTTGGTCATGGTTGACCTACTTTTTTGAGCCTAATTACCTTTTGTTCAAAATCAGTTTTCCACACTTTTCTTGGCCATGCTTACAGATATAAAGCTGAAACTGGGATTAAGTTCAACTTTAGTCATGGATGACCTTTTTCAGTAGTTATTGCCTTTTGTTCAAAATCATTGTGACAGTAAATTACGGTATATTTGAAGGCAGTTTGATGTAGTATGCTTGGACTCTCCTATTTTGTGATGGAACAACAAGTTTCTCTATTGAAAAAAAATGAAAGACATCTATCTCACTTAATGGTATGACACTAACCACAAAGGTCCAGCAAAATTACAAAAGTCAAAACAAAAAAAGACATGTTAGAAAAAAAGTGAGCAACTCCAGCTAATGGACACATATTAAAACTCTCAGAATACCTCTCACCCTTTTGCTGCCACTGACCTACCAGGTACTTTTCAGCTTCTTATGGATTTGTTGGGGGGGGGGGGGGGGGCTTATATTGCTTTAGCAATACTTTCAAAATGCTTGTTTACTTATATTGTAATATGTAGGATGTTCCTAATAATTACGGTTCATTGACCTGTTTGTTTCTCCATAGGTTGAGTGATGGAGGTCTCCTGGTGTCTATAGATGGATCAAGTTATACCACATACATGAAGGAACAAGTCAGTAGCTACAGAATCACTATAGGAAATAAGACATGTGTATTACATAAGGAAAATGACCCAACTGTGCTAAGGTAAATATTAAGAGAAGTTAGTAAAAGGTTGGATGGAAATTTATATGAATAGGATATAGTTTCAATATATCTCATGTATGTATACAGCAAACAAAAGAATACAAACTCATGACAACAGACATTAGTTATGTTCATATTCTATCAGTTAACCTACTTGCACAACTAGAAGTGGTTTTTAAGGAGTAGTCAGAGATATATATTCACTACTTAAAAATTTCACAGGTGAGAAATGGTTTATTTGTAACCATAAAACAAATTCTTTAAAAGCTTTGAATAAAAGCAGATAAGTTGTCTTTGAACTGGCAAATGTTTGTATAATTTTTACAATATAAAGATGTATATTGATGTCTACAAATCTAAATGCAGGTCACCATCAGCAGGTAAACTTATAAACTATACCATAGATGATGGTGGCCATGTGTTTGCTGGTGATGTATATGCAGAGATAGAGGTCATGAAGATGGTAATGGAACTCAGGGTAACAGAAAACGGTTGGTGAGTGTTACTGGTGGACATGGGAGGAAGTAAATGTGATGCTAGAGAGCATAATATCTTTATCTGAAGCTAAACAGCATGATACGGTAATAATGTGAAGGTACACAAGATGAACCAGTATTAATGTGATGCTAGGAGAGGTGGTGTAATGTTATGGTAGGAGCATGAGGTGGTGTAAATGTGATGCTAGGAGCAAGAGGTGATGTAATGTGATGCTAGGTGCAAGAGGTGGTGCAATGTGATGCTAGGAGCAAGAGGTGGTGTAAATGTGATGCTGGGAGCAAGAGGTGATGTAATGTGATGCTAGGTGCAAGAGGTGGTGTAATGTGATGCTAGGAGCATGAGGTGGTGTAAATGTGATGCTGGGAGCATGAGCTGGTGTAAATGTGATGTTAGGAGCATGAGGTAGTATAAATGTAATGCTAGGAGCATGAGGTAGTGTAAATGTGATGCTAGTGGCATGAGGTGGTGTAAATCTTATGCTAGGAGCATGAGCTGGTGTGATGTGATGCTAGGAGCATGAGGTAGTGTAAATGTGATGCTAGGAGCATGAGCTTGAGTGATGTGATGCTAGGAGCATGAGGTAGTGTAAATGTGATGCTAAGAGCATGAGCTAGTGTAAATGTGATGCTAGGAGCATGAGGTAGTGTAAATGTGATGCTAGGAGCATGAGGTGGTGTAAATGTGATGCTAAGAGCATGAGCTAGTGTAAATGTGATGCTAGGAGCATGAGGTGGCCTGAATGTGATGCTAGGAGCAAGAGGTGGTGTAATGTGAAGCTAAGAGCAAGAGGTGGTGTAATGTGAGCATGAGGTGGTGTAAATGTGATGCTAGGAGCATGAGGTGGTGTAATGTGATGCTAGGAGCAAGAGGTGGTGTAATGTGATGCTAGGAGCATATGAGGTGGTGTAAATCTTATGCTAGGAGCATGAGCTGGTGTGATGTGATGCTAGGAGCATGAGGTAGTGTAAATGTGATGCTAGGAGCATGAGCTTGAGTGATGTGATGCTAGGAGCATGAGGTAGTGTAAATGTGATGCTAGGAGCATGAGATGGTCTGAATGTGATGCTAGGAGCAAGAGGTGGTGTAATGTGAAGCTAAGAGCAAGAGGTGGTGTAATGTGAGCATGAGGTAGTGTAAATGTGATGCTAGGAGCATGAGGTGTTGTGGTGTGGTGTGATGTGATGCTAAGAGCATGAGGTAGTGTAAATGTGATGCTAGGAGCATGAGGTAGTGTAAATGTGATGCTAGGAGCATGAGGTAGTGTAAATGTGATGCTAGGAGCATGAGCTGGTGTAATGTGATGCTAGGAGCATGAGCTGGTGTAAATGTGATGCTAGGAGCATGAGGTGGTGTAAATGCAGTGTTCTAGGATTCAATTACCCGTTACTCGAGGTAAGTGAAAATTTACGTCGGGTAACTGGAAAAGTAAACGCTACTTACCCGTGGGTAACTGAAATTTGAAGCCCATGCATATTATGAATGTTAAAGATGTTTAAATCATACTGTCAGTATTGTCCGTGTATGACACTGAATTTCACGATAAAGTTCGCTTTTAAAACCTAGTAATGAGCCAGTAATACGTATTCGTCGAAAGTTGAAAAAGTTAGCCATTTGAAAATTCGGCACGGTTCCGGAATTCAGATATGCGACAATGCCATTTAGTTTTTACGACATTTTCGTTCAAAACACAGGATAATTCGTATAAATATTTCACAAGTGGCATTATGATATCGTCCCTAATTTGGTATTATGCATTTCATAACTCCATGGCCATCGTCCCTAGTTTTGGTTTTATGCTTTTAATAACTCCATGGCCGTGGCATGAAATACGGAATACCGGAACTTAGTTCACGTATAGTTTCGTTTAATAAAACGAAAAGTTGTTTCCGGTTTGATGAAAACTTTTGAAGAAAGTTAAAAATGAGTTTAGAGAGATTCGGATTCAAGTCTAACAAAACATCAGATAAATCTAAAGATAAAACTAGCAAAAGAAAAAAGGATCATATTTATGATAAAGAAAAACGTGAACGTTCTTTTTGTGGCTGAGAATTGGCACTGGCTCCAAACATGTAAAGGGCCATAAAATAAACCCAATCCTCTCATTACCCAGAAAGCAATCTGTGGAGTTCGAGCCCTGGGAGAAACTTTAAAATTGTTGATCAATATTATGCTGTATTACATTGCTTTATTAAGTGTTTAATGTTTTCTATTATCATGATTAAAACGATATAAACTGACATTTTTGTTTGGGTAAGTGACTTTCATGACAGGGTAAGTGAATTTTGGGTTGCCACTTACCCATTGGTAAGTGGTTTTTTAAGAAAATCCTTGAACACTGAAATGTGATGCTAGGAGCATGAGCTGTTGTAAATGTGATGCTAGGAGCATGAGCTGGTGTGAAAGTGTTGCTAGGAGCATGAGGTGGCCTGAATGTGATGCTAGGAGCAAGAGGTGGTGTAAATGTGTTGCTAGGAGCATGAGGTGGTGTAAATGTGATGCTAGGAGCATGAGGTGGCCTGAATGTGATGCTAGGAGCAAGAGGTGGTGTAAATGTGATGCTAGGAGCATGAGGTGGTGTGAAAGTGATGCTAGGAGCATGAGGTGGTGTAAATGTGTTGCTAGGGGCATGAGGTGGTGTAAATGTGATGCTAGGAGCATGAGGTGGTATGAATGTGATAATAGAGAGGTTGAGCTGGTATTGATATGATACAAAAGAGCTTGGGTCACAGGCATGATTATAATCAGTTTTAAAGCTGATTTCAGATTTTTTGTTGCAAGGAAATTTTCACCAATTGTTCTGAATGTAGTAGGAAATGTAGTAAACTTTTAATGTAAATTAAATTGAATTAAATATTATGAGAAACAATGCTGCTGTTTACTATAAAAGCCTTTCAACCTGGCCCTTTCTGACTTTGTCAGTGCTTTAGTGATAATTGATTTTTAGATCAAGTTCATTCGTTAACATTGTTATGTAATGTTACTCATTATTCTGTCTTCAATTATGAAGATTATATGGTTGTGTAAGTTAAAAATAATTTATTAGTAGGGCTACTGTACAGCTAGATATAGATTTATACATGTGATTATAAATATATTGTATTACATATAATAATAAAGAGTGCACAATATTGATGCTAAAACAATATTTTTGAATAGTAGGCTTAGAATTTGCATTGGTTTGAAAGGTGATCTTTAATAGGCGGGCTTGTAAATGAAAATAGGTTAATATCAAATAAAAATTAGATTTGGAATAATCTATCTGTGTATGCTTTATTTGATTACATTTATTGAATTCTAATATTCTGAGATACCTATATTTTAGTGTTCACTATGTGAAGAGACCAGGAGCTGTCCTTGATGGAGGGAGTATTATATCACGTCTAGATTTAGATGATCCAAGTCGTGTTCAGCAAGCTCAACTTTTCTCAGGGAAGCTCCCAGTCTCTCAGGCCCCACCTACTCATGGAGACAAGCTTCATCAGATATTTCAGAGTACACGAACAGAACTGGAAAATATTCTGGCTGGATATGTTTTACCTGAACCACACTTCAAAGTCCGACTGAAGAACTCTGTGGAAACAATGATGAAATGCCTTCGCAACCCCTCACTACCTCTCCTTGAATTACAGGTATGATCTTCGGTACTCTTGAATCCTGTAAGTATTATGTATTAATTAATATGAGCCATAGGATCACCAAATAATGCTATGCTCGGGCATTATCCTGAGCAGTTTTGCATTGTTTTCAAAGCCAGTGTACTGACTGACCCAATAAGGCATTACACTTGGTCAGAAATGACATGGTGAAAGTAGATTTTTATTTTGCACGATACAAATCATGCACTAATGCAGTATGGAGTATTTGATCAAAAGTGGGGAAAGTTGATGGTTATAGTACTCTGTTGTTTATGACATACCAGTGTACATGAGTATTTAAATTTGAATTTCTGTATTTTTAATGAATTATAAAATATGTGTATGCATTTTGTAATTTTTTTTAGGATTTAGTGGCCATGATTTCTGGTCGAATTCCACCACCAGTGGAGAAAGCTATCAAAAAACAGTTACAGTCTTATGCCAGTAATATAACTTCTGTGCTTAGTACTTTTCCAAGTCAACAGGTAAATTGTGATTGTATTGAACACCAGAGATAGCTAAAAAGTACTTACTTGTCATATATCAGTATTAATTGACTTTTACTTCTCACAGCAAGTTGGTGTTATCTATGAATTCATGTTGTGACGTGAAACTATCATCTGTTTTTCTTTAATCCTTGAATTCTTTGTGAAAGAAAAGGCAAAAGAGAGAATCAATTTTTCACATTGTTACATATTCCTGTCAATGCGATAAAAAAGAAAAAAAAATTTTCTAAGTCATTTGAAGAAGATTTGCTTACATATTCAGTATAACTCTAGACATGATATTTATCTCAACAATACAAGAAAATTGTGATACACTCATTTAGAATACCGACGAAATATAGCTCACGGATAATTAGATATTGAATGTGTAGGTTTTTTTACTGTTATGAATTTTATTTTGCTTATAAAATTTCAATATTTGGAAAGTCCTTTGTATTTTCTCCTACAGATAGCTAATGTGATTGATAGTCACGCAGCAACACTAACGAGGCGAGCAGAACGAGAAAACTTTTTTATGACCACACAGGGTATAGTGCAGCTTGTACAAAGGTATTCAATTTTTTGACTGTAAACTTCAACAATTATATCGTGATATAAGCAGTTCAAATTCCCATAACAGGTCACCTTTCTCACAGAGTAATTATCATCCCGTAGCGATAATTCTATATTGTAGAGAAAAAATTTAATCCTTTTGTATATTGTATGTTCAGACAATCTTAGTAACAATTCATGTGAAATTTTATTTAATGATTTATTATACTCTTCCATTTAGATATAGAAATGGAATACGGGGTCACACAAAATCAGTTGTACAAGACTTGTTAAGACTTTATCTAAAGGTGGAGATACAATTCCAGCATGGTGAGTTGTACATACTGTAAATTTGATAAACCAAATTAAGCTTAACGTAGATCTGAAGATAAATTTGTGCTCAATTTCTCAGTGTTCCTCAATTTCAACATTAGCATAAACTTTAGGATGTTGTTACAAAGAGCTTCAGTTTCTAGCAAACACATTCAGGAGGAATAAAAAGGGTTGTATACTGCAGGAAGTCATTATTAAGAGAGCCACTTTCAGACAGATTTGACTGTATTGTGAATTGAACCAGTTCTCAATTTAATCAGGAGTTGAAATTCACACTACATCTTGTAGGTCACTATGATAAGTGTATAGCTCAACTGATGGACAAGAACAACAAAGATATGACCACAGTAGCCGCTACAATCTTCTCTCATCTTGCTTTCCAGCAGAAAAATGCCTTGGTCATCATGCTTATAGTAAGTCATAAGTATATCATATGAAATTTATAAACTTGTTTGAAAACCCCTTATTATGGAAGCCCATTTAGGACCTATCAAAAATATTTTTGAATTTGATATAACAAATTCTTGAATTTGTTGAAACGGATTAAATTCATTTTAACAAATTTGTTAAATTCGTTATATCGTAATAAATCTGTTATAACACATTTGAGGAATTCTTTATAACGAATAGGGACCTATTAAAACTATTTTTGAATTTGATATAATGAATTCTTGAATTTGTAAAAACGGATTAAATTCGTTTTAACGAAATCTTGAATTTGTTAAAATGAATTTTATCTGTTTTAACAAATTCAAGAATTCGTTATAACGTATTAAATGTGTTATAACAAATTTGAGGAATATATGAATTAAGAATTCGTTATTTCGAATTGAATTTGTTAAAACGAATTTCAAAATCTGTTAAAACGAATTCAACAAATTTGTTATAACAGATTTAATTCGTTACAACGAATTCCTCAAATTTGTTATAACAGATTTAATTCGTTATAACGAATTCCTCAAATTTGTTAAAACGAATTTAATACGTTTTTACAAATTCAAGAATTCATTATATCAAATTCAAAAATATTTTTGATAGGTCCTAAATGGGCTTCCGTACCTTATAGATAAATTTAGAAAATATTTGAAATACATACAGGTTACCTAAGAAATGTATTGATATTTTTGCATGTATTGGGTATCTGTGCAAGTGCTGATGTGGTCTCTGAGTGGGAAAAAAATTATGTCTTAAGGTGACTAAATGGGATGAAGTGCTGATTTACTAATGTGGCAAAGTGTAATAAGTTGCTGATGTCTTATTGTGGCTTGGTGGAATAAAGAGTTGTTGCCTTATTCTGGCTGAATAGGATAAAGTGTTGTTGTCTGATGGTGGCTGAGTAGGATAAAGTGTTGTTGTCTTGTGGTGGCTATGTGATAAAGTGTTGTTGTTTGTGATGACTGAGGACTGATATCTTAATGTGGCTGAATGGGAAAGTGCTTTTGTTTTATTATGGCTGAGTAGGATAAAGTGTTGTTGTCTTGTGGTGGTTTAGTGGGATAAAGTACTGTTGTCTTGTGGTGACTGAGTGGTATAGAGTGCTGATGTTTTATTGTGGCTGAGTGAGATAGAGTGTTCATGTCTTATTGTGACTGAGTAGGGCTGAAAGGGAAATAGTGTGTTTTATTTATTGTGGCTGAGTAGTGTAGAGTGTTGTTGTCTTGTGTGAATGAGTGAGATAGGATGCTATGTCTTATGGCTGATTGGGATAAAGTATTAATTGCTATTGTTGGCTGAGCGAATAAAGGTCCTGATATCTTTTGTTGATTGAATGGAATAAAGTGCTGTGATAGAAGTCTGTAGTATTTCAATTCAAATCTGGATTTATTTCCATGTCTGAGAAAGTAGGAAGGGAAGAATGCATATCTTAGTTTGGCTGTTTTCTTAGATCTCTAGTTCTCTCCACATCCAAGTTCTGGTTTCTATCACAATGGTAAATAATTGAGTAATTTCTTTATATTTTGATTCAGTAATTTTAAGTTTTGTATGTATTTTTATATACAGTATATCGAATTGATTTTTCTTTTTATGTAATGATGGTACCTGCCTTATGTGATGCACAGAAAATAGAATCTGTGTGACTGACCAATCTGAAGCAGTGAGGGATTTTTTATGGACCACGTCTACCCAGATACAGGAGCTCAGTTTTTACTGTCTGATGTTTGTCATAGTGATTATCCTTCCACTACAGTGTAAGAGGTTATTTACCTCCTGTTTCCTGGTATCACCGAACAAATTGTGGAAAGTCCTTGCAAATGGAACTAACCTTCAAATGTATTATCATTATATTTCTGAATTTTACTTTAGGATCATCTGTGTGGTAAAGAAGCTGGATTAACTGATGATTTGGCCACAATACTGAGTGAATTGACAGCTCTAAATAAGGCAGAAAATGCTAAGGTGGCATTACAGGCTCGTCAGATACTCATTGCGGCACACACACCACCCTATGATGTTAGATATAACCAGATGGAATCCATATTCTTCTCAGCCATTGATATGTATGGACCAGACTTTAACCCAGAAAATCTACAGGTAAGTTATACCTCAGGAGGGTTATGGAAGATATTGTTTATAAATTTATTATTTAAATTATTGTGATTCTGGCAAAGTTTTCTGACATCTACAAAGTAAAGTAACATTCAGGGATTGTGTCTGTAGTCTGTTTGTAAATCGTTAAATTTGTCTGTCTTGCCTTTTTCTCTATTCTAACAGGTATATTCATTGAAACACTACATTCTATTAGATTTATTGTGTTATTTTTGAATTTTTATTGAAGGGAAAATATTATTGAAATTATTGTTGATAAATTATTCTATAATCTGCTTTAAATGAATTAAGAATTCAGAAAATAGTGACATACTAAGTTGTATGATTGAAATTTGCCATTTATGCACATAAAATTGATTCACTTTGTAGATTTAAATTTCAACAAACAGAAAGTTTCTGATTTTAACATGTTTCAAATACTTTCATGTTAGAACAATAACTTACAAGAGCTATTTGAAGTAAGGGAGAATGCATTGGATAGTTTTATGTTGAGCATGGTTTTACTGTTTGGTCTTTTATCAATTTCATTGTTAATATTATTTTTTTAACCAGTTCATCAGTTTATATGTTTAATGTTTCTTATATGACATTGAACTTCAATCTCAACACTTGGTATAGATCAAAAGCTGAAATGTTTCATATATTTCAATTCGCAAAATGATAGAGTTACAAGATAATTTCGAACAATTTATTTGTACATTACATTGCAGAACTTAGAACACTACTTTAATTGCATAGGTCTTCATACTACTCAAGTTTCAAGATTTTATTTTTTCTCATTCGTTGTACATAACAACATGGAGAACATATACATAAATAATTTGATCATAATCATCACGCCGAAGTTTTAATATAATAAAAATACTGTATAGTTTTGTAATGTTATTCCAATTGACATTTACTGAGTCCACATGTTTTCAGAAAATCATCCATTCAGAGACAGCTATATATGATATTCTACAGGAATTCTTCTGGCATTCTAATAATGCCGTGAGAATGGCAGCTTTAGAGGTATGTAATTTCATAGTCAGTGTTTGTACCATTTTCATATTTAAAGATCAGAGCGGTTTAAAATGTGATACTTGTGACATGATATTGGTAAATGGTTTGAATTTAATGCTAAAAACACTAAGTATAAACTTTGAAAATTTATGTTAGTGGCTTATCCACACATAATCATTGCTTTTGGTTTCTGTCAGATTAACTTCTGTGTTTGTTGACTGTTGATTGAGAATAAATGTTTCTCATATTTAAACAGGTGGGTTTAAGTATCATTAGAAGAGCAGATATCTGAAAAGTAAGAGCCAGAGCTAATTTTTATCGTAACTAACAGAGAAATGAGTGTTTTCATTAATTACAATGGTTGATGTCTTAATTCTATAGGTGTATGTAAGACGAGCCTATATTGCTTATGAGGTGAACTGCCTTCAGCATCGACAGTTGGACAAAGATCTGTGTGTGGTGGAATTCAAGTTTCTGTTGCCAAGATCACACCCCAATCGGTTTGTTCTTCTATATTAATCTTTAAAGGAAACCTTGTGACTTTTGATACCCCCAGATCAGAAGATCAGGAGCATTTTGTTTAGGTCTGTTCTTTTCTTGTCAATTTAACTTTAGCTATGACTTGAATTTAAGTTGCTGACAGGGGTTTCATATTTAGCGTGCATACAGCAGTGAAGCTATTCCAATGCAGTCAAGTTGGTGTCTTTAAAGTTGTACCTTCAAAGTTATTTGAAGTTTTAGCTACCTATATTTAGATTTGAAAAGTTGCACACAAAATGACCTGTTGTAATACTAGTGTTCCCTGGCAGCATTCTGTATATTTAGCAATTGTCATCTTTTACTAATGAGTATAACATCATCGCTACATATTGCTACCTTGTCTGCTTTCTACTAGGTATATATTCTGGACATGTCCCCTACAATATCAACATGTATTATAAGTTCAGAAATATGATTTATAAGAAAATCTTCCAGCACGTAAAATATGTTCTCTGTCTTATTTTATTTTATAGATCGTTTTCTTTTGCTTTGCAAATTAATCAACGAATAAATATTCAAAAAGTAATAACAAGAGATGGCATTACACATTTTTACTATGCATATCATAATAATAATCAAGTGCATTTTTTTCCCTTTGATTATTAACCAAATTAAGTTTGTGTTGCTAATTTTGCAGTTCGATGAGTTATGAGAATTTGCTCTCATTCACTTCGGACAGTAGAAGGTATCTATAGGAACATCTTTTGTAGCTTATGTAGTGCAGTAGTGGTTGCTTATGGTATGCTATATATGGTCATACTAGCATTTTACTCATCCTGGTCTTGCGGTGGAATATTTCTGAATCACTAATGCTTTCTTTGCTACATGCCTTCTAATCACAAAAAGGTAAAAGTATTGAAGTAGAACATAGATAACTGATGATTATATAGTATTTATGTATTACATGGTTCTTATATACAGGATCATATACACAAGTTAGGCTGGTGTAGTTCTGTGGATGAGGTGCCAAGACTTGTGACCAAAAGGTCTTGGGTTCAATTCCCGCCGTGGGCACACCAGTGTTCTGTCTTATGGATGAGACAGTAAAAACTGAGGTCCTGTGTCACAGTAGGCGTGGCACGTAAAAGATCGTTCACTGCATTGGGAGGGTCCGTTGTAAAGGTAGAAATTTCTATGTAATGTATCAGACAGATGCTGTCATCATATACGTTAAATAATCGTGGAGTGATGTAAAAAAATGATCAATCAATATACACAAGTTAAATGTAATATTATGTTTTATCGTTATTGTTGAATACAGAATACTACTGAGATGCTTGCAGGTGTTTACATGTATTATAAATAGCATGCTACTTATCCTCTGATTAATCAGTGAGAAAGTGTAAAAAAAATCTCTATGACAATATGTGCTAAACGCTTGCTGTGTTTTAATCATATTAGCTGTAAACAATTACATATTGTGTCTGCTACTCCTCAGAATTTATTCATCACAGATAAGCGGCTCTCATCACATCTTTTTTTAGGTATATGGGATAGTTTTGCTTGTGCTATTTGATTCTGATCTTTGACTCCAGAAAAGGATGATGTGAAATGCATTACTTTGTTTGTACTTTCCTTCCAAAGCTTCCTCTTTTAATGATGTTTGCTACATATTAAGAATTCCATGCACTTTGTTCATCTTGCTTCTGCAAGATTTGAATGTTATATTCAACTAGGTGCTGAACGTTGTGCATGATAAGCTTTGTACATTTCAAGCAAATTACACAAACATTAACATAACATAGATGTGAAGACCAAGTGAATTGTGTGATAAAATATTGTCATGAGCTTTTAATACGCCAGCATTTAAAATGTTGGCGTATCATGCTATAACACTGTCATCCATCCATATGTCTGCATGTCATTCCATCCCCTCTCTTCTCCTCCTTAACCATGACAGGTAAAACTTGTGTTGGTATATGCAGGGTCTGACTTGAAGAGGTGCATCTGGGTTTAAACTGGGATCTGGTTCCTGGGGTAGCGAAAATTGAATGGGGTCAGAAAAAAAAAATCCTTGTTCACACTATTTCTCCTTAACCAAATCAGATGCAGATCATTTGGTGGTAGTGGTATATGAGATGCTCTGACTTATATTTGTGCACCTGGGTTTTAAACTGGGGTCTGGCCCCTTTGGTAGAGAAAAATTGGTGGGGTAAAAAATCCTTGTTCACACTTTTTCTCCTTAACCAAGTCAGATGCAGATCATTTGGTGGTAGTGGTATATGAGATGCTCTGACTTATATTTGTGCACCTGGGTTTTAAACTGGGGTCTGGCCCCTTTGGTAGAGAAAAATTGGCAGGGTAAAAAGTACTTGTCCACACTTCTTCTCCTTAACCAAGACAGATGTGTATGATTTCATGGTTGCATATGAAAGATTTGACTTGAAGTTTTGCACCTGGGTTCTATACTGGTGTAGGGAATCATATCAACATGTGGATGTATCATGCACCTATTTAGCGGTGCCCTACTTTTTGTACTGATGCAGAATTTATTTCCTACTTCTTGCATATTGCAAATAAATATACAGCAGTGGAAGCAGTTATTTTTGGATGACCCTGGATTGATAAGATCAGGGGCATATTGATTTTGCCCTATCTGTGTGTTTGTCTGCTTGCTTGCTTGTTTGTTTGTCTGTCTGTCTGTTGTCAACTTTAACCTTCATCATAGCTTTTGATAGAGACTTCACATGCACACTCCATTAGTAAAGCCTTTTCAAATCACAGCAAGATGATTGACCTCATGACCTTGATCATGACCTTTGACCTGCATTTCAAAATTTGCCTTCTGTAGACTTTGTTGCTGCTGGGGGCATTTGTGTGTTTCATCAACACATCTTGAGAATTTTGTTTATGTCTTTTGCTGAAATTGGGATCTTTGGTTTGTGTTTTGTAACAGTGTCATTTTAGACAGGTGCAGCTTTTCAAAGGGAAATGAGAAAAATTCTAATATTTATGAAATTTGAAATATGTGTTTTAAATATGTAGCATTGTGAAGCTAAAGATGTACTGAAATTTGTAAACTACTGGTACAGGTGCTTTTCTGATAGAGGGATGGTATTACGATACAAAGTTTTAGTTTAGTTAGGGTCTTATAAAAACACATACATTCCTGCTGTAGAAATAGTATATCTTTAAGTAGTATGTCTTATCGGATAGAAATATCCTATAGATATCCCACGTTTCATAATTTTTCCTATATTTACTTTACACTTTCACGTTGTTCTTACATATATTCCTATATTTTGAGCAACCAAAAGTCAATGACTCATGTATTATACGCGGAGTTGAATTCTGTCATAGAATTTCTTTTAAATGTGTGCAGTATTTCAGTTTTTGTAATCAAATGTTTCATTTAAATATCAACTGCATTTCCCATACATGCAAGTCAGTAAGGCAACTGCACTGTATTTTCCAATGTTTGCAGTTGCTGTGATATGACCAAACACATGTTGCCTCATCGTGGAGAAAGAATACATACATGTGTTATACTATTCTTGGATCACCTTTTCCTTTGTTCATAAAAGTATGAAAATGCAACTCTTTAGAACCAGAAAAAAAATGAAAGTTAAAATGCTTGTATTTTTTTGAAAATTGGAATTGAATCGAGAACTACTTGTAACTGACAGAAGAGTAGCTGTGTAACTGTTTAGTCATTTGAACAATCCCCATGTAAGTATGATTTTGATGTACAAAAAAGAGGCATCAAGTGAGTTGAAAATACGAAAAAATATGTATAGATATAAGGATTGTTTTTCTTTTTTGTTTTAGGCTTTTGGGTATGATTGCTGTTAGTCTTGGAAAAAATTCTGTGCAGCACAAAGAATTTTTTCAAAGATGGACTGCAGATATACCTCGATGCCTTCATTAAAATAAAAGACAATCCATAAGTATAGTAAAGTACATTGTGGCGTGGCATTTTTTTTTAAATTGGTCAGTTGAAGACCGAATCCTGGTATAGAATTAACTGACCAAAGATCATCCCATATCATACCCCAAATATCCTGGTATCAAACAATATAAATGATTCCACTCTGATTTACAGTATGATGGTAATGCGGTATGACAGCACAGAGAAAGTGCCCAGTTTTATAGAGGATGATGCCCACATTGATCAACTGCAGGAACCACCTATCTGTCAACGTATGGGAGTCATGGCCTCCTTCAATTCCTTTGAAGAGTTTGATTTGTAGGTATCCCTCCTGAATTGAAGTTTAAACAACAATAACCATTTGAGTTCCAAATGTATAGACACTGTGTATAAAGATTTGAAGTTAATGTGTTATGACCCAAATCTTAATTGCAATATGAAGAATTCAAAATAGGTCATACATGTACTTACAATCTATTGAGGAGGAAACACATACTAGTTCATTGTTGACCTGAATCTTAATTGGGATGATAAATTAATGTGAAGTGATTTTACATTGTCGAATCCTTTCCTCCCAAATTAGCTTCACATACAAACAAATGCTTATCATCAGAGTAATAAATGTTTATGAGGAGGGCTGTTCCAAAAACAGCAGTGTTTGCAAGTTGCCTTACTTGTAATTCTAAGATACATCCTAAGATTTGCAAAACTTGGTCTATACAATATTAACACTTAAGTCAAAAGGTAAAGTATTAGTGTCAAAATTCATTCTTCTGAGGCTAAGAATACTGCAATATGAAAAATTCAAAATAGGTCATATATGTACTTACAAGCTATGGAGAAGGAAACATATACTAGTTCATTGTTGAATTAGTATTTCAATAGGGTGGGTAACTTCCAGTGTAAATTCTATTTTGTCCATGTTTTGCCTTTACTTAATTTCATTTCCTTTTTTTGTAGAATTACTTAAATGCATTGATTATCCTGCTTTCGTTTTAATATTCCCTCCTTTTTGTTTACCTGTTGTATGCATGAGTGCATGCATGCATATTTATTTTCCTTGCATATTCAATATTGATCCAGCATTTTAGTAAATTTGATTAAGATTACCTTTTTGATTCTTCTAAATCTAAATTTTTATTTGAAATATTCCAATTGTGAAAACTTAATTTCCTTTTTTTTGATATTATGTCAATTTTGTTCTGTTTACATATTGTATGCATGTGCATGCCTATGTAGATTTAGTTTCCTTTTATTTTGTCCTGTCTCATGATTCCTTGTATTGTATTTATTGTTGACCTTGCAATTATTTTCAATAAATTACTGTTTTAATCCGATTATTGTGATATGTGCAGACTACTTATACTTTTCTTTTCTTAAACAATAAAATAACTTTTATGGTGCTTGAAAAATAGACATTACCCTTATTTTTTGCAGTGCATGCTTTTATTGTAAATATTTGGATCATACGGCTCTAAGTGCAAGATAGTTTGTAATATTAAGGTTGTTGGTTCAGTTCTTGACAGACCAGCAGTCGTGTCAAACTTGAGCCTCTATCAGAGATAGAGGGGCCAGATATCTGCCATTAGGAAAGATGCTTGACATTGAGACAAACAGCTCAAGTTTTTCAGGCTTGTTGTACCCCTGTATATGTAAAGTATTCCTGAACATAGCACATTTAAAGGAAATAATGTGTTATCCTTTGGAGATGGATAAACAATGTATAAAGTACATAGAATATGGGGGAAATGATAACTTGTACGTAGAATATGGGGGTAAATGATACCTTGTACATAGAATATGGGGGTAAATGATAACTTGCATTACATTCATAAACTATAATTTTTCATACATATTTGCGATACTTATTATACATACATAGGGATATACTCAATTAACTTCACAAATGGTAGATGTGATTAAACCAGTTTTATCTTGTGAGAAATCAAAGTTAACTAGAAATAACTTTGTACAAAAGGGTATAGTTTATATTTATTTAACAAATATTATAATAATGAAGATGAAAACAGTCCACACATTTAATCAGATACAACAATTACAGTACATTTTCCTTAAAATAATTTTCGAAAAATTTATATTAATCTAAAGAAACAGCCCCAGGTTTTCATCTCATTTGTTTAAATGAAGATTTGTGTTTGTTTAGACATTTTGACACGATGATGGAGCATTTCTCCATGGATGCTGATAGCCCACCCGACAGTCCCACACTCCTAGCACAGAGTCCACCAGGCAAAGAGGACACAATATCTTTATTGGTATGATGTACAAACAACATGTGTATGCACAACACATTGCTATTGTAGTACATGTGCCATTTGAAATTTTATGAAAATTTAAAAAAAAAAATGGAAAATTACAGTTTTAAATATAATAAAATTTTAAACTTATAATCTTCATTAATTTGAATATAAATATATCTATAAAGTAAATTTTTCTTTGTGACACATGTAATGTTGAATTGGAGGTATTGAATTGATGCTTTGTTATTTTTAGCTCAACTTTACAAAGTTGAGAGGAGCTCTTCTACAACCCCCGCGCCCGCGTCCCTTTAAGTAGTTTGGGGTTACTCGGTATTGGAGAAAGTATAAGTGTTACAGTTACCAAACTTGCACCTGAGGTTCATTTTGGGATGCTTATTTAAGTGCATGCATCATATGATGCATCTGACCTACATTTTCCTCTCGAGTTACTCAGTTAAGTACTTTGGGGTAATTCAGTATTTAAGAAAGAATAAGTGCTACAGCTTTCAAACTTGCACCATAGTTTCATCTTGGGATGCTGACTTATTTGATTGTATCCTATGATGCATCTTACCTACATTTTCTGCTTGAGTTACTCGGTTAAGTACTTATTTAAGAAATATATAGGTGCTACAGTTACCAGACTTGCTCCATAGGTTCATCTTGGGAAGCTGACTTAAGTGCATGCATTCTTTGATGCATTTGACCCTCATTTTCTGCATGAATGACTTGGTTAAGTAGTTTGAGGTAATTCAGTATTGGAGAAGGTATAGGTGCTACAGTTACCAAATTTGCACCGCAGGTTCATCTTGGGATGTCGACTTAAGCCTATTCATCTGATGTTGCATCTGACTTGATTTTATGGTTGAGAAACTCGGTTCAAAGTTTTATTGTTCTATAGAACTTCCTTATATTCTTTCTGTTTTGTTTGAGAAATGCTGTATCGAGATGTTTGTAGTTTTACCTATAAAGAGTAAGTAAATTTCTTAGGGTAAAGAGATGATGGGAAAGGATTATCAGATATGCCCTCCTTTAAGGTATTGAATACCTAGTGCCATACACAGTACAATGAAAAACAAATAACAAAATCTTGTGAATAAAAATTTAAATCATTTATGAATTGATTAATTTTCCGCACATGGGTTAGATCATATTATAGCTGAAAGGTTGGAAGTAGAGGTTAGTGTTTATGGTCCTGTCTTCTTCCTCATACTTCAACATTTATGTCTTAATCTTACTAATATCAATATGTTTAGTGTGTAAAGTATTTGAATTATTTATTTGATATGAATTTGTTTTGGTATTCAACTATTCAGGCATTTAGAATAACATTTTATTTGATATTTTTTCATACACATAGGTGTCCACTTCGAACAATGATCTGTGAGCTAAAAGTGGCTGATTGTCACGTATGTAAAGGGATTGAAGTAAAACCAATATACAGATCTTAAGTTCTCTCATTTTCATTGTAGAGTACAACCTCTGATATGGACGAGCCTATACACATCATTAACATTGCCATCAAGATGGATGAGATGGATGACTCTGTAATAGCTGAAAAATTCAGCAACTTCTGCTTCAAAAAGGTATTGCTTATATTCATAGTCATGTGGGACATCAGAAAAGTCAGACTTAAATACAATAACAATATCTAGCTTGAGATGTGTTTATAGTCATGTGGGACCTCAAAGTTTAAAAATAATAACAATATCAAACTTCAGATATCTTCATAGTCATGTGGGATATCAGATAGACCTTACTTTAAAATGATAACATTATCAAACTTGAGATATTTTCATAGTCATGAGGGACAGCAGAAAGTTTAAAATAATAACCGTATCAAATATCTTGTATCTTTAGATTTTTGAAAATAAAGGTAGGGATCAAGACCAAGTTTTCTTTTGTTGTGCCGATGAAACATTAAATCTTTATTAGTTTCCAGCCGGTGAAACCGAAGGGGACTATTGTGTCTGTTGTCTGTCTGTCCAGATGGTTTCCAGATAATAACTTAAGTTAGGATAGACCAATATTGATGAAACTTCAAACATTTATAGTTTATGTAGAGTGCTTGCACGGGAGTGTTTGGGACCAAAAGGTCAAATATGTAGGGTTTGGTTTGCAGATGTTAGCTTGAGTTAGGATAGATCAATGTTAATGAAACTTCACACAATGATAGTTTATAAAGAGTGCTTGCTTGAGATTGTGTTTTGGGTTAAAAGATCAAATACATTTACCTCAAACACACTGTTGACGGCATTGGATGAATGTTGCATGCATCACTGACTGTGAGCTTGTTTGAATATGTCTTAAATTACAGAATATCATTTAAAAACTTTATTTACCACTCATGTTTCTGATTTATAAAAATGCATGACTTGTTTTGATATAAGCGTGATATCAATTTCAGACATCTTTAATGTACGAAAAAGGTATTCGAAGAATCACCATACTGGTGTCATACAAAAGGAAATCACCAAAATACTTCACATATCGTGCCAAGTTTGATGTAAGTGGTCACATTCCTTTTGCAGTGAATTACTATTTTTCTAAACGGAAAGCAACTTTCAAAATATTTAGTGATCGCATGATATTCTTTTGTATTTTCTTTACTGACATATTACATTTTGTAGCATACTGTTTTACTTAATTCCTGAAATGAAATGATGAATATAAAAGGTTTAAGAGGCAAGCATGATTTTTGTTTTCCATTTTCTAACAGTTTAAGGAGGACCAGATTTATCGTCATTTGGAACCTGCGCTTGCCTTCCAATTAGAAATCAATCGGCTTAGAAATTTTGACCTAGAGGCTATAAGTACAGCTAATTATAAGATGCACCTGTACCTGGGAAAAGCAAAGGTGAAGTATTTTATGTAGATCTAAATTACATGTTTACAAATGTAAATTTTTTGTGTGCTGCTGATGAAGCATAGCAAAGAAAATACTTTGTCTATTAAATGCCTACTCCTGTGCCGTATTCCTGTTTTTACTTTCTTTGTAGGCAATGCATGTTTATTGGAAATTTACTCTGTTGTTAGAAGTTATATAACACTTTAAATGATCTCAGTTTTTTCAGTAGAAGCTTTTATTTCATGACAGAAGTTGTTTATAACTTTTGCATACATGTTATCAGAGAGGAGACATTTAATTAGATTCCAGGTCTTTGTTAATGTAGATAGAGGGAAGGTCTCTGTTGCATGTAGTCATTTACACATGTTTATCATTTAATGGCAACAATATGTTATTGTCAGGAAACGTTTACAGAAATTCTAAATGTAAAAACGAAATATTATGTAAAACTTAACAAAGTATCATATTTATGAATCCTGTCTGTATTTATTTTGATCCAACTCCCTTCAATCCTTTCAAGTTGCAGTGTTCATCATACTAATGATCCCAAACTTATTGTAAGTGCCCACAAATTCCATGTCATCAGAGCACATGTTTTCTATGGTGGGCGGCATGTCAGCAAAACTCAGGACAGTCTTTTGACTCGGTCTTATACTGTTGACAAATTGATTATTGTAAGCAAACATGTAAAACAGGAGAAGTTAGGTGAATGTAACAATTTTGTCTTGTTCAAATAAAACATGAGCTGTCAATGGTCGGCAGATCTCTGATTCTGTCACTGCCACCACTTCCCAATCCAGAGTTATAGCTTGTACCATAGCTAAAACAATTTATGATTAACTTTTCATTAAAGGCAAGGGCTATTTGTTTAATCCATTGTAAGTCTCCAAATTCTCAGATTGGCACATGTTTTGCATAATCTGTGAATGCAAATGTAGAATGATGTAATCCAACACTTTATTGTTGAATGTTTGATATGTACAAATCTATGGTAGAATGTAGATCTCTGTAATTAGTATCCATGCATATTGTGCTTAGGTCTGGTCACTGTCACCCTGACATCCCTTGTAATTTGTTTTACAGTACACACAGATAAACCAGTAAATGCATGCACAGATACCTTTTTCATACCAATTATCATCTTGTGATTGATTTATTCTGATATGTTTATATGCTAACATTTCATTTATTGCCTTCTGTCTTAACATTTACAAAACTGTGTAAGCATCCCACCCTTACATATAGTCTGAGACTTTGCTCTGAAATCCAGTTTCTATGTCGGCATATTGTAAGTTCCCAATGCCGATATGAAAAGTGAGTCAAGGAGCAGAGAATCTCTGGTTAGTGTTATGTATATATAAATTTCCAATATTAAGTCATAGAAAAGGTATTCTATAGACTACCTATACAAGTATATACTTGAAAAAGGAAAGACAGTTATTGGTGCT
Source organism: Pteria penguin (assembly GCA_035048485.1). NCBI lineage: Eukaryota > Metazoa > Mollusca > Bivalvia > Pterioida > Pteriidae > Pteria > Pteria penguin. The sequence continues at coordinate 36,920,697 of CM068581.1, forward strand.
GTTATAAGCATGTTTTTCATGTGTACCTTTATAATATCTTTATTGTCTTTCAGGTTGCAAAAGGTCAAGAGGTCACTGATTACAGATTTTTTGTCAGGGTCATCATCAGACATTCAGATCTAGTAACAAAGGTGAGTTGTTACAAATTTGCATTTGCTTTACATTGCTGTTTAGGCAATAAATTTATAAATCCAAAGAGCATTTCATGTTTTTGCAAAGGTTCCAGATTTCTATCTTTTTATAGTTAGATATTGATGAAATGAGATTCATAACCATTACAGAATAAAATTGCCGTTGTTTCTTGTTTCTTTGTGAGTTGTAGCTAATTTGGAGAATTATATTGCAGGAAGCATCATTTGAATACCTCCAGAATGAGGCCGAGAGAACATTATTAGAGGCCATGGACTCTCTAGAAGTAGCTTTCTCACATCCTTTTGTAAGTATCTATAGGTCATCATCTATAAGTGTAGGCTGTAAGTGTGTGGGGAGCATCATAAGAGATATTAAAATAAAATATATTTAAGATTTGATGTCAAGAAGTTAATGAAAAATATCCTGGTTAGTTTTTATACCCCCGGATCATTAGTTCAGGGGCATTTTGTTTTTGTCCTGTCTGTTATTTGTTTGTCTGTTGTCAAATTTAACATTGGCTATAACTTTTGAATCGTGAGGGATAGAGACTTCATATTTAAAATGCTTACTTAACTAATGGAGCCCTTTCAAATGACACCAAGGTTGATTACCTTTTGACCTTGACAATGACGTTCACATTAAAAATAACTTTTTGGACTTTGGTGCCACTGGGGGCATTAGTGTTTCACAAACACAGCTCGTTTTCTGCAAGAAGCTATCAGCATTGTGTTTTTAAACATATATGATTGTTGTCTATTTCAATTGAAATATGATATATTTTGTAGTCAAAGAAAACAGATTGTAACCATATTTTCCTGAATTTTGCTCCAACCTTGACCTTACCAGAACCAGGAAAAGTAAGTCTTTCAATTCTTTTTTTTTGTATAGATATTCAAGCACTTATTAAAATGAGTCATGTACAAGTAAAATGCTGTGTTAAGATATTAAGATATAGATTAAGACTTATATAGCCAAGTTTTAATCTTGCAGTTGGAAGAGACAGTACGCAGTATGGTTATGCGATATGGACATAGACTGATGAAGCTTCGAGTATTAAATGCAGAACTCAAATTTACCATCAAGTTAGTCATGTATACATTTATTTTATTATCTCTCACAAGAAAATAATGATTCGAAAAATAAGTGTAAATCAATTTGTCACAAAAATAGTAATAATATTTTTTATGTTTCACGAATTTCCTTAATTTTATTTTTTATTTGATATTTCTCATTTTCCTTATATACATGTTTGTGGGCACTGATTTTGCTTTTGTTTACATATGAGTATATTGATAAAATTGGATGCACTATTTTCATTACAGGTTTGCCACTAGTGATACCAGTTTCCCTATTCGTCTTTTCCTGACCAATGAGAGTGGATTTTACTTGGACATGAGTTTATATAGAGAGGTCACAGATTCCAGGACAGGACAGGTTTGCTTTTATTTTCATAGATAATTTTTCTATTACCAGTGTATAGATTACAGAAGTGAGGTCCATTAATTGAGCAAGCATGGACAGTAATCAGAATATTACAGATTTGAGTCTGACAGGATCCTTGGTGTTTATTGGATGGTTTGGATTTGAAAGAGGAAATATTAATTCAGATAAGCTTGGCATGTTAAAATCACAAGCTGCTTATAATGAGAATACCATATAACAGGTCAAAATGTTGACCTACCTGCTACTTAGTAATGAGAATACTGTAGATCAGGTCAAAATGTTGACCTTCTTAGCTATAGATAATAAGAATACTGTATAACAGGTCAAAATGTTGATCTACCTAGCTACCGATAATGAGAATATCATAGAACAGGTCACAATGTTGACCTACCTAGCTACCGATAATGAGAATGCCGTATAACAGGTCAAAATGTTGACCTACCTTGCTAGCCATAATGAGAATACCTTATAACAGGTCAAAATGTTGAACTACGTAGCTGCTTATAATGAGAATACCATATAATGAGTCAAAATATTGGCCTTTCTAGAATAAGAATGCCATACAGCTGATCAAAATGTTTACCTAGTTATATATAATGAGAATGCCACATTAAAAGTCAAAATGCGAACCTTTTGTTGGCATAGCCACCACAGGAAGTGTTTTAAAATAATTAACAAATAAATGCATCAAGATTTCTCTGTACAGATTAAAGATGTAATGATGCTATATGTGTCATTGCTTTTTAGGTGATGTTTGAGGCATATGGTGTCAAGCAGGGACCTCTCCATGGGTTGCTGATCAGCACTCCTTATCCCACCAAGGACCACCTACAACTTAAGCGGTTCCAAGCTCAGTCAAGTGGAACCACATATGTGTATGATCTTCCGGGCATGTTCAAACAGGTGAGAATTATGTAAAGGATTCTAAATGAATTTGGGGTATGTACAGACGTGTTGAATATGGTGAAATTTAAAATCTTGATGAGTATATAGTAATCTCTACATACATAGACATAGAAATAACTGATATTCTCAATATAGAAATGATGTTCATATTTGGAATAAAAGTCAGTTTAAGATTTCAGATAATTATCAGAGAAAAATATACACTGTCAGTATATTATTTTGTATTCTTATAATACCCAGAATGTGTATCCATGTGTCATTGCATATTTTCCCCATTGACCAGGCATTGACTAAGCTATGGAAGGAGTATGCTATACATACAAAGCTGCCAGAGAAGAATATTCCATCAAGTGTCTTGTCATGTACTGAGTTGGTACTGGACAGTCGACAGAACCTTCGAAAGCAGACTAGACTACCAGGTGAAAATGAGGTAGGGGCTGTCTGGGAGTATGTATAAAGTATTTTGTTTGATATTACAGAATAGTATTTAGGCTAGCTTAAGTAATAGGCAGTCTCAAAATTGATGCTCTTTATTTATAGCAGAATATTTTTTCATGTAAAATTGAGGAAGGAAGCCTTGAAAATGATTATAGCATTTATCAGATTGCTTTTACTAGTCATGATTGGTACAACATAGCACTCGGTTTTTGTAAAATTGCAGTTGTATATTTCATCATTTTTCACTTTTTTACTAATATTGATATGATTTGGATCATTCTTTAGAAGAATTTGTTCTATTATTTGATTTAGATAAACATTTAAGTTCAGTATTCATGTTTCACGTCTTCTATACTTTTCTTATAGAAATCTTTTTTTTTTTCATTAGATTGGAATGGTTGCCTGGAAGATGACTTTAATGACTCCAGAATGCCCCCAGGGCAGAGATATTATAGTGATAGCTAATGACATGACACACAAAATTGGTTCATTTGGTCCTCAGGAAGATATCCTATTCAAAGTAAGAAGTACTACACAAATGATATTAGAAAAAATGAATCATGTAAAAAATAAAAGATATGGATATTTACTGATTTTTATATTCATTTGGTTTTGAGAGAAAGTTTCTTGTTTATTAAGTTATAAATTAGATCTAGGTTAGAAGAAAACAAGTTTTGACTATCAGGTGAATTCAGTAAAAATTGGAAGTAAATGTTGTTTATCTTTCAGAAATCATCAGAGCTTGCAAGAGAGTTGGGTATCCCTCGTATCTATGTTTCTGCAAACAGCGGAGCCAGGATAGGATTAGCGGAAGAAATCAAACACCTGTTCCGAGTAGCATGGAATGATCCACTTGATGTGGAAAAGGTATAAAGGTTAAAATTCATAGTATGAAAATATGTTTAGAATGTCATTTCAGATGATATATTTGTATTTGAGGTTTTTAGTATGGCAGATTTAGATGAAATTTAAATGTTAGTCAAAGCTCTTACTTTAACAATAATATGATGTTAATACATTTTCATCAGCGTTTGATGATATTTCATAGGAATTATATTGTGGTTTACCAGTGGATTAAATGATATTCCACTGGTAATCCAATTTCAGCAATGATGGTGCCAAAATAATTGTGTACTTACTAATGTTTTGTCCTTCATGTTGGATGTAATGGTAAGAGAGTTTATAGTGATAGCTGGCCTAGATCTTTCATAGTCAGGAGCTCTAACTCCAGTGGCTTTTGCGTAGGTTGGAGAATGCTTTGCAGATTTGCCACTATATTCTTGAAGTTCAGGATAGAATCAGATATGAAATTAACTTGAATATTTTAAATTCAACAGGGATTTAAGTATTTGTACCTACTACCAGAAGACTTTAAAAAGTTAAGTGCTATCAACTCAGTACATGCAGAACTGATAGAGGATCAGGGAGAGTCTAGATACAAGATTACTGATATAATTGGTAGGTACACACTGTATTATTATCCAACTTGACACATATGTAGGGGATGATACAGTTACCTTATTATATGTTCATTTTCCTGTCTATCTTGTTTCATATCATTTAAACTATTTATGGAGTTTGATGATATTTTTCTCACATGGAGTACATATATATATCCGAATCGTTGTGACCCTATTCACCATAGGTAAAGTGTCAAAGGTCAAAATCACTCGGGGAATTATTACTTCAGACTTGTACCTTCTTGCCAAATCAATAGATTATTATCATACTTTACGTTAGCTTGGTATGTCAAAAGTTTTTAAATCACATAAGACTAAATCACCTTCCCTACAGTCCAGATCAGGTCCTTGGTGATTATAAAAGATTTTAAAGAAGGTTTATTTCTCTTACTTACATTCAGGTTAAGTATTTTGCATTTATGTGTTGTTTTGTTTTTCTTGTATAATGGCATCTATTTATTAACATGTATAATGATCATTTCCTTTAGGTAAAGAAGATGGTTTGGGTGTAGAGAATCTGAAAGGATCTGGAATGATAGCTGGGGAATCATCCACAGCTTATAATGAAATAGTCACTATTAACTTGGTAAGAGCACTAACATATCTACAAGGAAAGAGTCCCGGCATGAATTCTTACCAATGAAATCTGCAGATATTTTTTATGTCCTATAATATTATGTACAACAATGTGTGATGAAATTCCTATATTTGAATTTTTTTAAGAATTGGTTCCCTATCGTTACAGGTAACTTGCCGTGCTATTGGTATTGGTGCTTATTTAGTGAGACTAGGACAAAGGACCATACAAGTGGAGAACTCCCATATCATACTCACAGGAGCTGGTGCCCTGAACAAGGTAATGAGTCATAGCTAACACATGGGTGGAGAGCTCCCATATCATACAGGTGCTGGAGCCTTGGACAAGGTAATGAGTCATAGGTAACATACAGGTGGAAAACTCCCATATCGTACTCACAGCAGTTGGGGCCCTGAACAAGGTAATAAGTCATAGGTAACATACAGGTGGAGACCTCCCATATCATACTCGCAGGAGCTGGGGCAAGGTAATAAGTCATAGGTAACATACAGGTGGAAAACTCCCATATCATACTCACAGGAGCTGGTGCCCTTAACAAGGTAATAAGTCATAGGTAACATACAGGTGGAGACCTCCCATATCATACTCGCAGGAGCTGGGGCCATGAACTAGGTAATAAGTCATAGGTAACATACAGGTGGAGACCTCCCATATCATACTCATTGGAGCAGGTGCCCTGAACAAGGTAATAAGTCATAGGTAACATACAGATGGAGAACTTCCATATCATACTCACTGGAGCAGGTGCCCTGAACAAGGTAATAAGTCATAGGTAACATAATACACTATAAGGTAATCCTATTGCTATAATCGCTCAAGGAATAATATATGATGGTTATATGAAGACAGAGTAAAGTTAAAAGTTCTTTAGATATATAGAGGAGTTCAATTAAATCTGTCTTGAATTTTCCTTACTCCACTAAACTGAAAAGTGTAAAAAAATAAACATTGCTTTTCCTTGGATTAACAATGTTGCAGAATATTTTGACTTTTTACAGGTTTTAGGCAAGGAAGTTTACACAAGCAACAATCAGTTGGGGGGAATTCAGATCATGTATACTAATGGCGTAACCCATGACACAGTCACTGATGATTTTGAAGGCGTGTACAAGATTCTTCAATGGTTGTCCTACATGCCAAAGGTAAAACCCAGACAATAATTTGTAAATGATGGTGTATATATTCACCTGTTTCTGTGTAAAAAATATTCTAAGGTTTTCCTTAAAAAATTTGGCAATAAATGCTTTTGCCTTTATTTGCAGTTTTTGTGATCATGAAGTATTTTTCTTTATTTGCAGAGGCGGGGAAGTCCCTTGCCTATTCTTCCTATCACAGATCCAGTGGAAAGAGACATCGACTTCATGCCATCCCGAACCCCATATGATCCAAGATGGATGCTCTGTGGAAGACAACATCCTGGTAGATATAGCTCTTTCCATTTTTGTATGAACAAAAAGTCAGTTGTGTCCCTTAAGCATCAATAGATGTTACAGATATAAAATCTATGCAAAACCGTAATGGCTTCATGTACTATTTTGCAAGTCCTGTTGTATGTGTGGAAATTGGCACTTAATCTCGCAATGCCTCCAGTCAAACAATTGGAGGAAAAGGCCTTAGATTTTTTACAATAAAAGCCAAAATTCTTCACATGAATGGAATGTGTCTAAAGGTATTACAAGTCCTTTCGTCTTACTCTACAGAACAGAAAAGTAGATGGCAGACAGGATTTTTTGATCGTCACAGCTTTCAGGAAATCCTTCAACCTTGGGCTCAGACAGTCATAGCTGGTAGAGCAAGGTAAGTGTCTGTATGAATATCCGATATGAAAAATACTTATTTTGCACATTCTTTGTAAATATATTTTTTTTATTTGTGTTTTTCATCAAAGTTGTAAAGTAAGAATCAGCATATAAAAAAGATCAAAGACCTAGAGGGACAAATTTATGTGCGCTGTGAAAAAAACACTAAAATGGATTATATGTATATGACGTCTTGATGGTTTTTTAGAATAACATTAAAATTATTATATATACATCTAGGAATTACTGTGAGAGTCTTGTGGTATTCACATACCAGTAAGCAGAAAACAGTAAACTTAGTGAATTGTACTTGGCTATTGGATAGTACAACAAAAGTATTGATCTGTACATAAATTGGAATGAATATAAATATGGAGCTGGCATAGGTCAAATAGTAAGATGCTTGGCTTTTGACAATTTACAGTTCTGTCAGGGGCTTGAAACAAGTTCCAATTCCGTAGATGGCTTGTGACAGGTTCCATTCTGTTGGTGGCATGTGACAGGTTCCATTCTGTCGGTGGCTTGTGACAAGTTCCGTTCCGTTCTGTCGGTGGCTTGTGACAGATTCCATTCCGTCAGTGGCTTGTGACAGGTTCCATTCAGGTTCCATTCCGTCAGTGGCTTGTGACAGGTTTCATTCAGTCAGTGGCTTGTGACAATTTCCAGTTCTGTCGGTCGCTTCTAACAAGTTCCAGTTTCGACGGTGGCTTGTGACACATTCCGTTTGGTTGGTGGCTTGTGACAATTTCCAGTATCGTCGATGGCTTGTGACAAATTCCTTTTCTGTAGGTCTCTTATGGGTGTCCTGTCTTCCAGATGCAGCAAATAAAAGTAAGGTTTTGTATTACAGTATACATGGCACGTAAAAGATCACTTGCTTGGGGTGGGTCTGTTGTATCTGTCTAAGATTCTGTCTTGTTCATCAAACAGATGCTGTCACCACATAATTCAAATTATCTTTATGTGATGAAAAACAAGAATAAGAAAAAAAAAGCATTCAAAAACATGAATTTACTGTATAGTGTGAGCCATACAGGAAGAAGTTTCAATTTCATAAAAGTGCAAATTTGTGGAAGTGGTTGGTGAAAGTTATTCCAAGGTTAGAGTCACCATGGGAAGCTTGAGATCATACTAGAAATATTTTCCATTTTTTTTACAGATTAGGTGGAATACCTGTTGGTGTGATAGCAGTAGAAACAAGGACAGTAGAAGTTAACATCCCTGCTGATCCTGCAAATTTGGACTCAGAGGCCAAGGTTAGTAGTTACTGTGTTAAATTACAATGTATCCAAACATAAATGAACCAACAAAGATCTGACGAGTGAGTGGCAGAAACACATCACTATAGTAATTTATTTAAATAACAGAAGCATACTTACACAGACAACCAATGAGAATTGAATGACATTCCTGCCTAATAAAGCAGTCAGTAAGGTACAGTAAAATATGGAAATATTGATAAGCAGATGATGGAGAGATCAAGAGTTAACAATCAATAAGCTTTTCCTGCTTTCAAGTCCTACGGTGTGATTCCCTAGGCAAATTTGTGTATGAAATAGGTGGCAGTTAAACTTGTAGTTCTTTGTCTTTAAGTATGAAAATTAAATGAAAACATGTATTACATTACTGACTGGAAAATGTCAAATTCATTATACTTTTGTTACAGTCAATACAGCAAGCAGGACAAGTTTGGTTCCCAGACTCTGCCTATAAGACAGCTCAGGTCATTAAGGATTTTAATAGAGAAGAGTTACCCCTCATGATATTTGCAAATTGGAGAGGTTTTTCAGGAGGCATGAAAGGTTGGTACAAATAGCTTTATATCAGAGTATCATTCATAGGAATATTTATCCATTGGTATACTCATTGTGGCTGTGGAATTATCACCCTCAGTATTTTGTACCAGAATTGTAAGATACTACTAGTTGATAATAGTATTATAAGGGTTTAATTCATGGAGTTTTAACTATAGAGTAAATGAAGTACCAATACCAATCCTTTATACTGGTTTGTTTTGCATTTATTTTTCTCAAGTCCATTATCTCCTGGTACCAGTAGGCAGTTTTACCATATTTCTTGTACATATGTATTTTTATGCCCCGGATTGATAGACTGATATTGTTTTTGACCCGTCTGTCTGTTTGTCTGTCTGTTGTCAACTTTAACCTTTGCCATAACTTCTGAACTGTGAGAGATAGAGATTGCGTATTTGGGATGCATACTCCACTAATAAAGCCCTTTCAAATTTCACCAAGGTCATTGATCTTGTGACATTGACCGTGACTCTTATAACCCCGTGGATCGATAGATTGTTGGCATATTGTTTTTGTTTTGTCTGTCTGTTTGTTTGTCTGTTGTCAACTTTAACCTTGGTTATAACTTTTGAACTGTGAGGGATAGAGACTTCATATTTCACATGCATACTCAACTAATAAAGCCCTTTCAAATGACATGAAGGTCGATGATCTTTTGACCTTGACAATGACCTACATGCTAGAATTAACTTTTTGTTGCTGCCGGCAGCAGTAGTGTTTCACGAACACGGCTTGCTTTATAAAGTAGTAGTTTTACTTCTTGTGTTTAATTTTCCTAGGGGCAGGCTTGGTGTAGTGGTTAAGCGCTTGGCTTGCGGCGCCGACGATCCGGGTTCGATTCCCGGGTTTCGCCACTATGTTTAAGAGGTTGGTAACCTCCTGCTTCCATGTCGCGATATAACTGAAATATTGTTGAAAGCGACGTAAAACACAAATCAACCAACCAACCATAATTTTCCTAATACTATGTAATGTTTTCTTTTTTATCTGTTATCAGATATGCATGATCAGGTATTGAAATTTGGAGCTTACATAGTAGATGCATTGACTGAATACAAACAGCCAATTATGATTTACATCCCACCTTACGCTGAGCTGAGGGGTGGGGCATGGGTTGTAGTGGATCCAACCATCAATCCTACACATATGGAAATGTATGCAGACCAGCTGAGTCGGTGAGTCAAATCAGATATAGGTTTTAGAACATTAATACTGATTTTAACACTCGTATATAAGCTGTGAGCATTGATTTGTCACTTTACCTCAGATTCCTCCTCATAATGACAGGACATAAAGGTATGGAAACAATTTAAAAATGTTATACCTGATTTTAAATCTAGATTTGATTCCAACAACCAACATCCACTAAGTAAACAACAGGATTTACATGAATACCATATTTTATGTTAAACATGATAATATTGATGATTGTGTCCAAATGAGATGAAGCATATCACTTTTGTGCTGTAATAGCATTTCAAGTGTACTAGAACGCAATACTTTTAATTGTGTTTTTAAGTTACAATATTGTGAATAGAAATATTTTATATTTATATTAATACTAATTTTCTTGAAGCAATGTAAAGGATAAAATATGATATGTAAATTTTGTACATGCATTATATTTGTTCCCCGCTTTTCGCGAAAGTTTGGGGACATTAAATCTCATTCGTCTGTGTCCATCTCTCCGTCCGTCCATCTGTCGCAAAAACTTTAACCTTGGTCATAACTTTTTAACCATAAGACGTAGGGCCTTCATATTTAGCATGTGTGTCCCAAATTGCAATACCTTTTCGTTGTACCAGAATTTTATCATGTGACCTTAACTGTGACTTTTTACCTTCTTCAATGTAAATTTTTAACCGTAAGACGTAGGGCCTTCATATTTGGCATGTGTGTCTGTAGACATGCACAACCATGACAATATGTCACAGATCACTGCACCCTTACTGATAGAACCCCCCAAAGCAGGGAACCTCAATTCTCCGAATTTGCTTGTTTTCTTTACTATAATTTTTATATGGAAAATGCACTATAGACCTTAAATATATGAAAATTAGTCATAATGGTTGCTGTTTGTGGAAAGAAAGAGTAACACAATGAGTCTTATTTATCGTTCTGTCTTTCCTTTTAAAAAAGTTGGAGGATGGCTTTGTATGCATTAGAATGAAATCATATATAAAGAAAGTTTGATAGATAATTATTTGAAGTTGAGTTACTCTAATGCAGACAGTGTTTATTTTCTAATTTGTTTTCAAAACGAGTCCTGGCCGACATTTTGATTTCATTTTACAGAAGGAAAAACAAACTGTTTAAAGTTTGATTACATATTAATCATACTGAGTCAATCTTTCTTACTGTCATGATATTTATTACAGGGGAGGTGTGTTGGAACCTGAAGGAACAGTGGAAATAAAATTCCGACGTAAAGACTTGGAGAAAGCGATGTTAAGACTGGATCAAACATGTATTGAACTAAATGAGAAACTAACATCACCTGACCTACAAGGGGAAGCCAAGATAAAGTTACAGGAAGAGTTATGTGCCCGTCAGGATAAACTGTTATCAATGTATCACCAGGTGGCAGTGCAATTTTCTGATCTACATGATACTCCAGGCCGGATGGAAGAGAAAGGAGTGATATCTGTAAGTGGGACACCCTTGTATTTTCATATAAGCAAAGTGCATTGCATTGCTATACATATAATCAAAGGCATATGATAAATAAACTACTGTATTTGTAAACAAATACAATTTTCATGGTTTAATTTAAAACCAGGATAAACAACTTTTTGTTATTTTTCAATGTTTTAGGGTGGAATTTTATCATAAGAATTGCTATGCTAACTATTATTGCCAACATCATGGCTGTTGACTTTATGGTGTGGGGATGGCATCTGCCTGATGTAAGGCTCAGAGATTATTGTACTGGTGTGGGGATGGCATCTGCCTGATGTAAGGCACAGAGATTATTGTACTGATGTGGGGATGGCATCTGCCTGATGTAAGGCTCAGAGATTATTGTACTGGTGTGGGGATCTGCCTGATGTAAGGCACAGAGATTATTGTACTGGTGTGGGGATGGCATCTGTCTGATGTAAGGCTCAGAGATTATTGTACTGGTGTGGGGATGGCATCTGCCTGATGTAAGGCTCAGAGATTATTGTACTGGTGTGGGGATCTGCCTGATATAAGGCACAGAGATTATTGTACTGGTGTGGGGATGGCATCTGTCTGATGTAAGGCTCAAAGATTATTGTACTGGTGTGGGGATGGCATCTGCCTGATGTAAGGCTCAGAGATTATTGTACTGGTGTGGGGATGGCATCTGTCTGATGTAAGGCTCAGAGATTATTGTACTGGTGTAGGGATCTGCCTGATGTAAGGCACAGAGATTATTGTACTGGTGTGGGGATGGCATCTGCCTGATGTAAGGCTCAGAGATTATTGTACTGGTGTGGGGATGGCATCTGTCTGATGTAAGGCTCAGAGATTATTGTACTGGTGTGGGGATCTGCCTGATGTAAGGCACAGAGATTATTGTACTGGTGTGGGGATGGCATCTGTCTGATGTAAGGCTCAGAGATTATTGTACTAGTGTGGGGATGGCATCTGCCTGAAGTAAGGCTCAGAGATTATTTTACTGGTGTGGGGATGGCATCTGCCTGATGTAAGGCACAGAGATTATTGTACTGGTGTGGGGATGGCATCTGCCTGATGTAAGGCTCAGAGATTATTGTACTGGTGTGGGGATGGCATCTGCCTGATGTAAGGCTCAGAGATTATTGTACTGGTGTGGGGATGGCATCTGCCTGATGTAAGGCACAGAGATTATTGTACTGGTGTGGGGATGGCATCTGCCTGATGTAAGGCTCAGAGATTATTGTACTGGTGTGGGGATGGCATCTGCCTGATGTAAGGCACAGAGATTATTGTACTGTTGTGGGGATGGCATCTGCCTGAAGTAAGGCTCAGAGATTTAGACTCCACAATTGACCTGCCCAAAACTATGCTAAATGTGACATGGGACCTCAGTTTTTACTGTCCAATTTGAAAGACAGGACTCTGGTTAACCATGTTTGATCTTGACTCCAGGACCTGTTGGTCAGGAGCCCAACACCTCACTAGTCAATTTTGCTGGTTCATGGCTTGTGGAAAGTCACTGCTGCAGACTTCCAGTGTCCATAGGAAAAATTCTTCATCTTTACTGTTTTATTCTATCCAGCCAAATTCGTGTAATATTTGGTTCCATTGTCATCTGGGAAAATGGTCATCAAAGAATGGTTTAATATTTTATGAAGGCTGAGTCAGAGTCTTATTCATCTTATACCACAAAAACCAGATGCCAGCTCAGTTATATAAGCCTTCATGGCTTGGAGGGCAATTGAAGATTCAAAATGCCAATTGAATTAAATCATTCATACTGATAACTTCAATGTTGGTCAGATTTGTTGCAATACAAACTTTTTATAAATGCATCTTGTCTTTACTTTTTTACTTTTACTCAGGACATGCTGACAAAATAAGTGCATTTCATTTGAAAGAGAGGTAGTTCCAGTAAGTGTGGATATCCATGATTAGGATAGGAAGTAATAATTGAAATCTGCAAATGATTATTACTTTGAGTATGTATTCTTTTACAAGCTCATTATGTTTGCCTTTAGGAAATCATTCAGTGGACAAGAAGTCGAGAGTTTTTCTACTGGCGACTCAGACGCAGGTTGTTAGAGAATCAGTTAAAGAGGAAAATGAAGCTCTATACATCAACTTTGAGTGAAGGTCAGCTTAATTCCATGTTGAGTCGATGGTTTGTGGAGGACAAAGGAACAGTCAATGTATGTTGAATTATATTAATTATAATCCAATGTTTAAAAGTAACTATCTTACACTTGTTAAAGATGTTATAGATAAAGTATTCTGAAAAACAGCTTTATGCTTGTATTTAATTTTATGAATATCATTTGGCTCAAGTATACAGTGTATATTATTTAACTAGAACATGAAATTACAGCCTTTGTCAGAGACGGATCTGCCAATGTATAGCTTTCTGTGGCAGAGAACTGAACATATGCAAACCTCTTACCATGCTTATAGAGTACTTTTACAAATAAAAAATTTCTATTGGTGCAAAAAACAGCAATTGGTAGACAATTGGACAAAATGATCTGAGTGATTGTTATACATGTAGAAAACTGCTGCTTTAATTGTTACAAGTGGTTGCTAGAAAAGATTTGAAGGTTATACCTTGAAATTTTCTGAAGTGTCTTTAAATGAATTTTTAGCAATATCAGTGGGGCGATGACAAAGTGATTGTGGAGTGGCTAAATCAACAGATAGAAGATGGTACAGAAAATGATGCAGTGTCCGAAAACATACGTTGTCTACAGAGAGAGCATGTATTACAGCAAGTCAGAAGGTATGTAGTGTATAATACAGTCAAGTCTTACAGCAAGTCAGATGGTATAAAGGGTATAATGCAGTCAAGTCTTACAGCAAGTCAGATGGTATAAAGGGTATAATACAGTCAAGTCTTACAGCAAGTCAGATGGTATAAAGGGTATAATGCAGTCAAGTCTTACAGCAAGTCAGATGGTATATAGGGTATAATACAGTCAAGTTGTACAGCAAGTCAGATGGTATAAAGGGTATAATACAGTCAAGTCTTACAGCAAGTCAGAAGGTATATAGGGTATAATACAGTCAAGTCTTACAGCAAGTAGCAAGTCAGATGGTATGCAGGATATAAACAGTCAAGTCTTACAGCAAGTCAGACAGTGTGTAGGGTATATTGCAGTCAAGTTCTATGGCAAGTCAGAAGGTATGCAGGATATAAACAGTCAAGTCTTACAGCAAGTCAGAGAGTGTGTAGGGTATATTGCAGTAAAGTCCTATGGCAAGTCAGAAGGTATATAGGGTATAATACAGTCAAGTCTTACAGCAAGTCAGAAGGTATGTAGTATATAATACAGTCAAGCCTTACTTTAGATCAGAAGGTATGTAGTGTATAATACAGTCAAGCCTTACAGTAGATCAGAAGGTATGTAGTGTATAATACAGTCAAGTCTTACAGTAGATCAGAAGGTATGTAGGGTATAATACAGCCAAGTCTTACAGCAAGTCAGAAGGTTTGTAGTGTGTAATACAGTCAAGCCTTACAGTTGGTCAGAAGGTATGTAGTGTATAATACAGTCAAGTCTTACAGTAGGTCAGAAGGTATGTAGTGTATAATACAGTCAAGCCTTACAGTAGGTCAGAAGGTATGTAGTGTATAATACAGTCAAGTCTTACAGTAGGTCAGAAGGTATGTAGTGTATAATACAGTCAAGTCTTACAGTAGGTCAGAAGGTATGTAGTGTATAATACAGTCAAGTCTTACAGCAAGTCAGAAGGTATGTAGTGTATAATACAGTCAAGTCTTACAGTAGATCAGAAGGTATGTAGTGTATAATACAGTCAAGTCTTACAGTAGATCAGAAGGTATGTAGTGTATAATACAGTCAAGTCTTACAGTAGGTCAGATGGTATGTAGTGTATAATACAGTCAAGTCTTACAGTAGATCAGAAGGTATGTAGTGTATAATACAGTCAAGTCTTACAGTAGATCAGAAGGTATGTAGTGTATAATACAGTCAAGTCTTACAGTAGGTATGTAGACTACAGTGATATCTACAGCAAGTCAGAAGGTATGTAGTGTATAATACAGTCAAGCCTTACAGTAGGTCAGAAGGTATGTAGTGTATAATACAGTCAAGTCTTACAGTAGGTCAGAAGGTATGTAGTGTACATGTATAATACAGTCAAGTCTTACAGTAGATCAGAAGGTATGTAGTGTATAATACAGTCAAGTCTTACAGTAGGTCAGAAGGTATGTAGTGTATAATACAGTCAAGTCTTACAGCAAGTCAGAAGGTATGTAGTGTGTAATACAGTCAAGCCTTACAGTAGATCAGAAGGTATGTAGTGTATAATACAGTCAAGCCTTACAGTAGATCAGAAGGTATGTAGTGTATAATACAGTCAAGCCTTACAGCAAGTCAGAAGGTATGTAGGGTATAATACAGTCAAGTCTTACAGTAGGTCAGAAGGTATGTAGTGTATAATACAGTCAAGCCTTACAGTAGATCAGAAGGTATGTAGTGTATAATACAGTCAAGCCTTACAGCAAGTCAGAAGGTATGTAGTGTATAATAAAGTCAAGCCTTACAGTAGATCAGATGGTATGTAGTGTATAATACAGTCAAGCCTTACAGCAAGTCAGAAGGTATGTAGTGTATAATACAGTCAAGTCTTACAGCAAGTCAGAAGGTATGTAGGGTATAATACAGTCAAGTCTTACAGTAGATCAGAAGGTATGTAGTGTATAATACAGTCAAGTCTTACAGTAGGTCAGAAGGTATGTAGTGTATAATACAGTCAAGCCTTACAGTAGGTCAGAAGGTATGTAGTGTATAATACAGTCAAGCCTTACAGCAAGTCAGATGGTATGTAGTGTATGATACAGTCAAGCCTTACAGTAGGTCAGAAGGTATGTAGTGTACATGTATAATACAGTCAAGCCATTACAGTAGATCAGAAGGTATGTAGTGTATAATACAGTCAAGTCTTACAGTAGGTCAGAAGGTATGTAGTGTATAATACAGTCAAGTCTTACAGCAAGTCAGAAGGTATGTAGGGTATAATACAGTCAAGTCTTGCAAGTCAGAAGGTATGTAGTGTATAATACAGTCAAGCCTTACAGTAGGTCAGAAGGTATGTAGTGTATAATACAGTCAAGCCTTACAGCAAGTCAGATGGTATGTAGTGTATGATACAGTCAAGTCTTACAGTAGGTCAGAAGGTATGTAGTGTACATGTATAATACAGTCAAGCCATTACAGTAGATCAGAAGGTATGTAGTGTATAATACAGTCAAGTCTTACAGTAGGTCAGAAGGTATGTAGTGTATAATACAGTCAAGTCTTACAGCAAGTCAGAAGGTATGTAGGGTATAATACAGTCAAGTCTTGCAAGTCAGAAGGTATGTAGTGTATAATACAGTCAAGTCTTACAGCAAGTCAGAAGGTATTTAGGGTATAATACAGTCAAGTCTTACAGTAGATCAGAAGGTATGTAGTGTATAATACAGTCAAGCCTTACAGTAGGTCAGAAGGTATGTAGTGTATAATACAGTCAAGTCTTACAGCAAGTCAGAAGGTATGTAGTGTATAATACAGTCAAGTCTTACAGCAAGTCAGAAGGTAAGTAGGGTATAATACAGTCAAGTCTTACAGTAGATCAGAAGGTATGTAGTGTATAATACAGTCAAGTCTTACAGTAGGTCAGAAGGTATGTAGTGTATAATACAGTCAAGTCTTACAGCAAGTCAGAAGGTATGTAGTGTATAATACAGTCAGGTCTTACAGCAAGTCAGAAGGTATGTAGTGTATAATACAGTCAAGTCTTACAGCAAGTCAGAAGGTAAGTAGGGTATAATACAGTCAAGTCTTACAGCAAGTCAGAAGGTATGTAGGGTATAATACAGTCAAGTCTTACAGCAAGTCAGAAGGTATATAGGGTATAATACAGTCAAGCCTTACAGCAAGTCAGAAGGTATGTAGTGTATAATACAGTCAGTCTTACAGAAGGTATGTAGGCTACAGTCATATTTACAGCAAATCAGAAGGTATGTAGTGTATAATACAAGTCAGAAGATACATAGGATATAAAACAGTCCGACGTTTGTGGATAATTGAAGGGGTCAATGGGTAGTGCTAGAGCTTTTCAGCCTCATCATGTTTTGATTCCTGATTGTGTTGAATGGAAAGCTCTATCAAAGTATCTTTCAGTTGGTGGTTTCTCTTGTCTCTCTAGTTTTTTTATCTCTCTACACTGGCTGCCACTGTATATGAGAAATAATCCTCATACGGGTTAATCATCAGACAAAATCAGTCATTGTTAGCATTGTTTTCTTAGGTTTGTAAGCTATTTAAATTGTATTCAGGTGTTGATTCTGGGGGATGGTTAGATAGAATAACTTGTCAGTAATGAAGCAGGTGCTATGGAAATTCTGAACCTCACAGTGAATTGTTGCAAGTTGGTTTGAATTTCTGTATCTCAATTACTTATGTAAATTCTGTTAGATTTTAACAAGCAATATACATTTAGATATGCTTGTTGAGGATGGTAACTAATGACTATGTTTATGTCTTCAAAACAAGTATGTGTGAAATGTTTCTGAATAAAAATCAACACATTTATTATGCATTTTCTCTTCAGTTTGATTCAAGATAACCCAGAAGTTGCCATGGATTCAATAGTGCACATGACCCAACATATGACCCCAAGTCAAAGGACAGAGGTGGCCAGAGTGCTAGCAAATATGGACACATAGCTGAATATCTGTGATATTTAAAACTGATCAATGTTATTTATTGTATGCCTGGTGTAAATTGGTGTTCAACTATTAGAGGCTGAAGTTTGATTTTAGTATTAACAATAATGATATATGTTACGAAATGATTGGATAATGAGGGTATAGAATTAACATATCTCTTGATTATTTATATTAAAAAATCCAGTTGACAGTATTATGAAGAGGCCTTAGATTGTTTGGTTCTAGATTTGATCTTTGTAAAATATTAATTTATTTACATTCCGAGATATGAGTAAATTTTGACATTTTGTTACACAATATACCATTTAGGGTTACCATACATGTTCTAAAAAAACTTTCTGACCGGGGATTCTCTGAGACCTTGTCAGCTTTTGAGTATTCTAATGCATTTGACCCAAATAATGAATATAACTGTATTAATATTCAAGCTTGCTGTCACATCATAAACAAAACTGAAATGTGACATCAAGATAAAATAATCGCTGATATTCAACACAAATTAACAATGTTATAAAGTGAAACTTCAAGGCTGTATTTCTTACATTCAAATTTAGAGCCGAGTCTCTGTTTACTAGTACATAATTTCATATTATTTAATTGCTCATCTTTTTTTTCTCTTTTTTTAGCCACAGAATACCTGCTATTATACTGAATTTATTTGTTAATTCGTACTCCTAGATTTATATTTTGTTACACTACTATTTTGTACTTTTTTTGTACATTTTTGTAGAATGATGTTCATGTGCAATTTTCCTTTATTTTTGCATTTTTTATGAACAGAATCTGCAATAAATTACTATTAAATAAAAGTATTGTTTTGTTTTATTTTGTAATACATGTATTTAATATCAAAACTTGACTTTGTGCTTTGAATGCAATATTTGATTATTATTAAGTGAATTCTGTTTACATGGAAGAAAATTTAGCTAACTGAAATTTCATTTTAAGCTTACCTCACCTAAGCCAAAGGCTGAATTGAGCTATTTTTCTAGTCTGCCGTCCTTTGTTGTCCATATATTTTTCAAATTTTCGACTTTTTTGGAGCCACTGGAGGGATTTGGATCATCTGTGGTAGAGATGGAGAATTAAAAGACACCTACACGTTTTTCAGTCAGATTCATCAAGATCCTTGTCTTGTTGCCAAATCCTGATAGTTCTTAATTGTTGATTGATTTATGTATATGTAATTATTCTATAATGTTTAAACCAAGGGGTTGATCCAGGGCAGGGTGACATAGGTCCCAGAGGTTATCCTCCTTTTGCAAACTGACTTTCTCAGACCAGCTGCTGAGATCATCAAACTGAATATATCGGCATTACCTTGAAGGTTTTCTGAAGAAGAGTTGTTGTTTTTGGTTCCATTCCGAAATCAAATTTATGAGGTATGTTTTAGACTTTGCCATATTTGACTATTTTCAGGAAAATTCTTGGATTTTTCTCTTTGTAGATTGCTTATAATGCATTGATTTGATATAATTTTATTAAATGTAATTGGAAAGAAATGGAATACAAAAATTTTTACAGGACTTTTTGTATTTTTTCTAAAGGTTAAAAGAGGACAGTGTAAATACTATTGGTATGTAATGATAAGTTTTGATGGACTTTCCTTTCACAACTTACTAAGAGATATGAAATTTGGTATTTACATTGTATGATGTACTTGAGGCTCCATAAAAATGTTGCTGGGTTTTGGCCAGATCTGTCCAGAAGTTACCCAAGTTTGACAAACTCTTTTTCAGACTGACTGCATAGGCTATCAAACCGAATGTATCGTAGTGAACTAAAAATGGTGTCTCAAGAAGTGTTACTTTCGCTCCATTCTGATTTTAAATTTTTGACGGTTTTTTTTTATGTTTTCTTTTTCTTCCAATAATGTGAAGTACCCAAGTGCGACATCATCTCCAAGTCTTTTTGGACTGTCTTTTACTGTTATCAGGTAATTTGTTGTTTTTGACTTTTCTGCTGTTTTGGATTTATCCCTATAGATAAAATGCAATGGTTTTGTGTATTTTAATTGATTTTTATGCTCCTTGAAAACTTTCGCGGGGAGCATATAGTCGCTGTTGTGTCTGTCCGTCCGTCCAAGCTCATATCTCCTATACATTTCATCAGAATTTGATCATACTTCACCAAAATCGTATTTAGGTTAAGGGGGTTGGGACAAACGTCACTAAGGTCATTTCTGAAAGGGCAAGGTCACTTATTAACTATGACGAAATACCATGATGTACTTACATCTCCTATGTCTTTCATTAGAAGCCGGCGTGGCCTAGTGATATCGCGTCGGACTCCTGATCGGGAGGCCGGGGTTCGAGTCCCACTCTGGTCATGCCGGTGTCATGTCTTTCGGATGAGACAGTAAAAACCGAGGCCCCGTGTCGTGGTATGCATGGCACGTTAAAGATCCCTCACTGCTTCGGGTGGGTCCGTTGCAAAGGTCAAAATTTGTATGCCCCGCATCAGGCAGATGCCGTCACCATATACGTGAAATATTCGTGGTGTGACGTAAAACAAAAATCAATCAATCAATCAATGTCTTTCATTAGAAATTGATCATACTTTATCAAAATGATTTTGAGGTTAAGGGCTTTTGGACAAAGGTCAAGGTTACTTATTAACTATGACGTAAAGTACCGTTAAGTACTTATATCTCCTATACCTTTCATCAGATTTTGAGCATACTTCACCAAAATGTTATTTAGGTTAAAGGCTGTGGGACAAAGGTCACTCAGGGTAAAAAAAGTCAAGGTCACTTATTAACTATGACTTTGAATACCATGAAGTACTTTTATCTCCTACATTTTTCATCAGAAATTGATCATACTTTACCAAAATATTATTTAGGATAAGGGCTGTGAGACAAAGGTCACTCGGTCATTTCTGAAAAGTCAAAGTCACTTATTAGCTATGACTCAAAATACCGTGAAGTACTTATATCCCCACGCCTTTCCTCAGAATTTGATGATACTTCACCAAAATATTATTTAGGTTAAGGGCTTTTGGACAGAGGTCACTCAAGGTCATTTATGAAAGGTCACGGTCACTTATTAACTCAATCGGAACACCGTCGCCATTTTTTTTTTACAAAACTAAACTCGGAAGCCCCACGGTGCAGCGATATATACCAAATCGCTTCAATTCTTCGGTTTTCCTCGTAGGAGCACAATGCGAAATGAGGCGAAAAAAAGTTCATAGGATTGTTTTTGTAATTTAGGATATGAGAAGTTCAGTATGAAATGTAACACCCGTTCTGATTAATATTATACAATCGTAACGGCAATTCAGAAATCCTAGCGAATTTCAATTTTCTTTTTAAAATGTTAGAACACTGGAAACGAATCAGAGGAAACTCGAAGTGACATTTAACCAGTGCACGTGCGTAGACTCCGCCATAAAAATCATACTAGTTCACCCATTCAGAGAGAAACAAATATAGACAAAAGCAGGCAATGGACATAATTGCTTATTTTCGTGCTAGCATGACAGGCATGCTGATCATGGCCATGTGTGTTTACATAACAACTGGAAGTAGTCCAAATAGCTGACTACGTAGTACGTACGAGTCGTATTTGCACACGGAAATGGACGAGTTGTTACGATTGTTATTAACTACGACTTAAAATACAATGAAGTACATGTACTTATATCTCCTACACCTTTGATCAGAATTTTAATCATACTTCACCAAAATGTTACGTAAGCTAAAAAGGAGAGAGAGCAAAGAAAAAACAAGTACAACAGCAGCAACAACAGAGAAGTGCAGAGATTAAGCAAACTGACTGAATCAATATTTAAAAATTTTAATAACTATTTTTGATATTCATATTATTTAGATTAGATGTACAATTTATTAAAAAATACAATGTATATTTCTTTTTTCTATATTATGTATTTTTTTTTTAAACTGTTTTGATTAACAATATAATTTTTGCATCTATTTTACCATAAATATTTTATATCAGATGATATAAATGACCCTCAGTGTCAAACAGTTTCACTGTTAAACATTTTGAATAAAAGTGTAATCTTGCTAATTTTAACTTATTTACTTATTTTATGAAATGAAAGGATCATTACCTATATACCACCAATTTATCAGAATGCCAGTCATATAGAATAAATTATGTATAAACCAAGAATAATTCATGTACCTGATATTCCTTATTGGTTATTTCATCAGACCGATATTGGACCGACGAAAAGAAAAAAGTCTATACATTGGACCGATAATGGGCCGATGTAAATATGACTGTGTATCAATAAACATACATCGGCCCAATGTCGGCAAAAGTACACGCTACCATCGGGCCGATGTTGAGCCTATACATCGGGCCATTGTTGAACCGATGAGCAAAACTTCATTGGGCCGCTGTTGTATTCTGATGTTGGACCGATGATAGTGACATTATCGGTCCATCATCGGGCCAATATTGTAATGCCATCTAGACAAAGGTCACTCAAGGACATTTCTGAAAGGTCAAGATCACGATAAAAAGTTTTATTTCATATCTAATCAAGATCAAGCTTACTCATTTTAGTTTAAGATATTGTGATCACTTGTTGTTCTACAGTTGACTCCATTGGATATCCATATGATACATGGAGATTTGAAATCGTCCTCAATTAATACAATGATTTCCTACATACTGACTCATTCATTTCCTTCATTATTGTTGTGCTTCTTGGAGCATCCTTCAGTCTTACTGATTTTATGTATATGAATTGAGTCATCAATTTCCTGCATCATAGCTGCCGTTCGGGGAGCATTCATCAGTTTTACTGATACTCTTGTTTAAGTATTACTTCTACACCCTCGTCTTGAAAACCACAGATAGTATGAAATAATCGGCTTGTCACATATTTTGCACTCGATACTTTTCACCGGGTCGAAAGCCATGAGATAACAAAATAGAAGGATCGATGGTTATCGCATATGCGATAATAAATTTGTAAATATGTGAAAAATTGTAATCAGAAAATATGTAATTAGAAAAGAAATGCAAAAGTTAACAGGATTTTTTGGGCGAATTTTAAAGATTGAAACAAGAATTGGGGGGGGGGGGAGATTTTGTAAGTATGTACAAATAAGTTTTGACGGACTTGATGAAACTTGGTAGGTGTAAAGTACTTAATGTTCTCTATAATTGTTGCTTATTTTCGATCAGATCCTTCAATGCAACACAGGCTCCAGAGGATACCCTCCTTTGACAAACTTGTCCAGATCGACTGCGAATGTATCTGAGGGATCTAAAAGGGTGTCTCAAGACGTGTTGCCAATTTTGAACAAGATACGTCAGGGGATGGATCCAGATTGGGACAACATAAGCCCCAGGGGGTACCCTCCTTTGATAAACTTCTTTAGACTGAATGTTTAGATCATCAATCATAATGTATCCGAATGATCTAGAAGAGTGTCTTAAGTGTTAGTGTTTTTGAATCCATTCTGAAATTATTTTAAATGCGTTTATTGACTTTGTCATTTTTGCCTATTTTTATTGTAATTTCTCAGATTTTTCCCTGTAGGTTGCGTATAATGCGTTGATATTGTGCATTTCAACAAATCTTTTTGTAATAAATGTAATAGATGAATTCTGAGTTTTCGATCACACTTTGAAACTCTTAAACATTGCCATAAAAAGCACGTGACTACAGACAGATATTGACGTTTCAGATATTTCAATTATCTTCAATTATGACAAATCGAAGTGCAAATTGGGTTGTTCAGTATTGAGAAGATATCATTGTTGTTTTTTTCGCCTGTTTACTTGTAATCTTTTTGCTTTAACTAATCTGAAAGAATATTGTTCTAATCACGTGCATACGGACAAATAATTCCACATAAATTTAAGATTTTATAATAAAAGAAACGAAACTTTGAAATGGCCTATTGAAAAGAACTGGAATAAAAAAGTATTTGTAGGATTTTTGCCATTCGTTTTAAGATTAAGAAGGGTGGATTAAGGAGTTGAATATACTATCAGTATAAAGTAATGAGTTTTGATGGATTTCTCCTTCAGAACCATGGGCAAGTTTGGTGTAGTAGTTAAGCATTGCGGCGCAGACGATTCGGGTTCCGCCACCATGTTAAAAAAGGTTCGTTACCACCTGCTTCCATGTCGTGAATGAAATGAATATATATATATATATATATATATATATATATATATATATATATATATATATATATATATATATATATATATATAATATATATATATATATATATATATAATGCATGAAAAGTGTTGAAAGCGACGTAAAACCCACAATCAACCAACCCTCAGAACTTAATGAAAACTATTGATGAAACTCTCTTGTTTTCAACCAGATCTGTCAATACCTGAAAACAGTTGTGCTTATGTGAGCGATATAGGCCTACTCGGACCCCTTGTTCATTCGCCTGAGCGGAAGGCTCAAGTCAGCTATCGTGGAAGTGGTTTGTCTGTTCATTCATCTTTCATAAACCTAACATTTTTTTTTTACTTTTTATCCTAAATCGTCTAACAGATTTTAATCAAACTTAGTATATCTTTAATACTGGTGGATCTCTACAACGTGTTATTTTAGCGCACGGAAGCCAAAAACTCGAGTGAACTACTGTCATAGTCTGGCATGCATCGTCGAACCGGCTGTGTCCATAAACTTTTTCTTTTCGAATTCTCCTTATAAACTACCCGACAGTTTTTTTTTTTTATCAAACTTGGCATATTTGGGCTAGTGGACATCTACAAAGTTTGATTTATTAATATCTGTCAACAGGTGGTGCCACCATTGATAAAGTGTGTCCAAGAGGGTACTACATGTATCATTTGAAAATGTCTTCTTCAGAAGGGATATATGAATTTAAAAACTAATGGTATCGGAATGTTCTAGAAGGATGGAAGATTGAAGTGTGGTTTTTTTTTCATTTTTAACCTGAAAAAGAATTTCTGATTTTATTATTATTATTATTATTATTATTATTATTATTATTATTATTATTATTATTATTATTATTATTATCGTTTTGTACGATGTCAGTTTGCATGCTTATGGGTAATTCCTTAGATTTCGTCCTTGTAGAATGCTGATTCTGTGTGATGTAACTGATTTTATTGCAATAAATGTCATTGGGAAAAATGGAATATAAGAATAATTTCTATGGTATTTTGCATTAAAGATAAATAAGAGGGGATATACTTTTGGGATGAATTAATGAACTTTAATGGACGTCTGCTTCAGGGCTAATGGAATGATTTTGTTGAAATTTGGTTGAGATAAAGTACTAAAGGTACCATACCAATATTCCAGTTTTCTACCAGATCCTTCAAGGAATGGACCCTGGGCCGAATAACATAGGCTTCAGAGGGTATCCTCCTTTGACACACATCTTCTGAACTGCATTATAGATCATCAAACCGAATGCATCGGAGTGATCTAAAATAATATCTTAGGAAGAAATATTGTTGTTTTCGGTCCCATTTTGAAATCAAGGTTTTGATGCTTTTCGGCTTTCTTCCTTGACTTATTTGGTCGTTTTCTTAATATATTCTACGAGGAGAAGCAATAAAACACATATTTGCTGATCTTTTTAGAAAATATCTATTTCAAGGGTTATTTGAAAGTGTCATATCAAAAATCAGTTTTCTGGATTTTTTTTTAATATTTTTTGTTTTCTTTTTGATAAAGGTCAGTTCCGGTATGCTGAAGGTAAGTGCTTCCAATCGAAGAAAACAAAATTCTTATTTTATTTTATATCAAAAAGAGTTCTTTTTTTTTCTTTTAAATTTTTGCATCATGAAATATGTTAACCAAGTCATTTAAGAAAAACTGGAATAAGAATGCTGACTTGTTTTTTAAATTCACATATCATTGTGTCATCCTGATTTTATCAATGTAGAAAAAGCATGTTCACAGTAATTTGTCAATAATTTGTAAAAGGAAAAACAATAAACAAGAGTATATGTGTATCTGTGATATTTTTAAGCGGTCAGTTATTTGTGTGCTCAGGTGAGCGACATAGGTACACTCACGCCTTTTGTTTACTTTACATACTGGAACATTTCCTATGAGTGCTTTTCAGTTCAACCATACAAGAGTGTTACAGCTAAGTGGTAAAAATTTTGCTATACTGAGAGTTTAAAATGTCACAGGTTCAGATTTCATTCAAAGAGGTGGATGCTACATGATGTTTGGCGCCTCATTTGCTGTCCTATTAAAATTCCGAGATGCTATAAAAGATCCTTAGCCACTGAGATCAAGAACTGGCAAACATTTTCAAGATCTTTAGCTGCTCATAATAAAAGTACGGTCGTTCAGGTCAGTGGTAAACTGAACACATCACTAAAGCTTCAAATCTAGACATTGAGGGTTTTGGCTACACTATATGAAGCTGTTTAAAACAAAATTTTGAACCCTCGGCTCCACACGTCGAGGCTTGGCTTGACAAATAAAATACCTGCATGCTTCAAGTATAGACAAGGACTGCTACATTACAGATTCTTTATGATTCATGTCAAGTATAGACAAGGACTGCTACATTACAGATTCTTTATGATTCATGTCAAGTATAGACGAGGACTGCTACATTACAGATTCTTTATGATTCATGTCAAGTATAGACAAGGACTGCTACATTACAGATTCTTTATGATTCATGTCAAGTATAGACAAGGACTGCTACATTACAGATTCTTTATGATTCATGTCAAGTATAGACAAGGACTGCTACATTACAGATTCTTTATGATTCATGTCAAGTATAGACAAGGACTGCTACATTACAGATTCTTTATGATTCATGTCAAGTATAGACAAGGACTGCTACATTACAGATTCTTTATGATTCATGTCAAGTATAGACAAGGACTGCTACATTACAGATTCTTTATGATTCATGTCAAGTATAGACAAGGACTGCTACATTACACATTCTTTATGATTCATGTCAAGTATAGACAAGGACTGCTACATTACACATTCTTTATGATTCATGTCAAGTATAGACAAGGACTGCTACATTACACATTCTTTATGATTCATGTCAAGTATAGACAAGGACTGCTACATTACACATTCTTTATGATTCATGTCAAGTATAGACAAGGACTGCTACATTACACATTCTTTATGATTCATGTCAAGTATAGACAAGGACTGCTACATTACAGATTCTTTATGATTCATGTCAAGTATAGACAAGGACTGCTACATTACAGATTCTTTATGATTCATGTCAAGTATAGACAAGGACTGCTACATTACAGATTCTTTATGATTCATGTCAAGTATAGACAAGGACTGCTACATTACAGATTCTTTATGATTCATGTCAAGTATAGACAAGGACTGCTACATTACAGATTCTTTATGATTCAAGTATAGACAAGGACTGCTACATTACAGATTCTTTATGATTCATGTCAAGTATAGACAAGGACTGCTACATTACAGATTCTTTATGATTCATGTCAAGTATAGACAAGGACTGCTACATTACAGATTCTTTATGATTCATGTCAAGTATAGACAAGGACTACTACATTACAGATTCATTATGATTCATGTCAAGTATAGACAAGGACTGCTACATTACAGATTCTTTATGATTCATGTCAAGTATAGACAAGGACTGCTACATTACAGATTCTTTATGATTCATGTCAAGTATAGACAAGGACTGCTACATTACAGATTCTTTATGATTCATGTCAAGTATAGACAAGGACTGCTACATTACAGATTCTTTATGATTCAAGTATAGACAAGGACTGCTACATTACAGATTCTTTATGATTCATGTCAAGTATAGACAAGGACTGCTACATTACAGATTCTTTATGATTCATGTCAAGTATAGACAAGGACTGCTACATTACAGATTCTTTATGATTCATGTCAAGTATAGACAAGGACTGCTACATTACAGATTCTTTATGATTCATGTCAAGTATAGACAAGGACTGCTACATTACACATTCTTTATGATTCATGTCAAGTATAGACAAGGACTGCTACATTACAGATTCTTTATGATTCATGTCAAGTATAGACAAGGACTGCTACATTACAGATTCTTTATGATTCATGTCAAGTATAGACAAGGACTGCTACATTACAGATTCTTTATGATTCATGTCAAGTATAGACAAGGACTGCTACATTACAGATTCTTTATGATTCATGTCAAGTATAGACAAGGACTGCTACATTACAGATTCTTTATGATTCATGTCAAGTATAGACAAGGACTGCTACATTACAGATTCTTTATGATTCAGGTCAAGTATAGACAAGGACTGCTACATTACAGATTCTTTATGATTCATGTCAAGTATAGACAAGGACTGCTACATTACACATTCTTTATGATTCATGTCAAGTATAGACAAGGACTGCTACATTACAGATTCTTTATGATTCATGTCAAGTATAGACAAGGACTGCTACATTACAGATTCTTTATGATTCATGTCAAGTATAGACAAGGACTTCTACATTACAGATTCTTTATGATTCATGTCAAGTATAGACAAGGACTGCTACATTACAGATTCTTTATGATTCATGTCAAGTATAGACAAGGACTGCTACATTACAGATTCTTTATGATTCATGTCAAGTATAGACAAGGACTGCTACATTACAGATTCTTTATGATTCATGTCAAGTATAGACAAGGACTGCTACATTACAGATTCTTTATGATTCAAGTATAGACAAGGACTGCTACATTACAGATTCTTTATGATTCATGTCAAGTATAGACAAGGACTGCTACATTACACATTCTTTATGATTCATGTCAAGTATAGACAAGGACTGCTACATTACACATTCTTTATGATTCATGTCAAGTATAGACAAGGACTGCTACATTACACATTCTTTATGATTCATGTCAAGTATAGACAAGGACTGCTACATTACAGATTCTTTATGATTCATGTCAAGTATAGACAAGGACTGCTACATTACAGATTCTTTATGATTCATGTCAAGTATAGACAAGGACTGCTACATTACAGATTCTTTATGATTCATGTCAAGTATAGACAAGGACTGCTACATTACAGATTCTTTATGATTCATGTCAAGTATAGACAAGGACTGCTACATTACACATTCTTTATGATTCATGTCAAGTATAGACAAGGACTGCTACATTACAGATTCTTTATGATTCATGTCAAGTATAGACAAGGACTGCTACATTACACATTCTTTATGATTCATGTCAAGTATAGACAAGGACTGCTACATTACACATTCTTTATGATTCATGTCAAGTATAGACAAGGACTGCTACATTACAGATTCTTTATGATTCATGTCAAGTATAGACAAGGACTGCTACATTACAGATTCTTTATGATTCATGTCAAGTATAGACAAGGACTGCTACATTACACATTCTTTATGATTCATGTCAAGTATAGACAAGGACTGCTACATTACAGATTCTTTATGATTCATGTCAAGTATAGACAAGGACTGCTACATTACAGATTCTTTATGATTCATGTCAAGTATAGACAAGGACTGCTACATTACAGATTCTTTATGATTCATGTCAAGTATAGACAAGGACTGCTACATTACAGATTCTTTATGATTCATGTCAAGTATAGACAAGGACTGCTACATTACACATTCTTTATGATTCATGTCAAGTATAGACAAGGACTGCTACATTACAGATTCTTTATGATTCATGTCAAGTATAGACAAGGACTGCTACATTACAGATTCTTTATGATTCATGTCAAGTATAGACAAGGACTGCTACATTACAGATTCTTTATGATTCAAGTATAGACAAGGACTGCTACATTACAGATTCTTTATGATTCAAGTATAGACAAGGACTGCTACATTACAGATTCTTTATGATTCATGTCAAGAGCTTGTACCGGTATGGCATATTCAAAGGTAAAATAAATTTGTAATGAAGACAGACACATGGTATATCCCCAGCTTTGTGTGTAAAGAACTGACTATTAATGAAAGAACTGGTTTAGCGCACTCAAAATCCTATGTCAGGTGCTAGTTTGTTTGATATAAAGATAATAGTAAGAATAAGAACGTCAATATATGCAGTTGCTTACGTCATAGGTTGTTTTGGCATATTAAATGCTTCCCATGTCAGACATTTGAGTTCTGTAGTAAAGGGAGGCTCGTGGGACGCAATTCAAAAGTGGGGGGGGGGGGGCAACTTGTAAACTAAAAACAGAATTTGCAATATGATACCACTGTTTTAAGCCACTTTTGTACCAAGGAGTCTTGCTTGAATCGCATTGAACTAAACACTGAACTGACATAGGCGGATCTAGAAAGTTTTGAAAGAAGGGGTGGGTTACGGTTTGCAGCCTGCCATGACTACTATTTTCAGCTAATCAGTCTGGAAAGGGGATGTTGCAGCCTTGAAAATGGCCGAAAATAGCCTTTTTCGACCAAAGGGATTGAACCCCCCTCATTTCCACCTCCAAAACATGGTTAATCGGTGTTCTGGGCCTGTCATTTCAATGTAGATGCACTAAGAGGAACGGGAAATTGGCCTAATATGTTTGCATGATTAAATGTTTTCAAACACTTTTTTTTCATGATGAAAATAACTTGTAGTATTAACGTTCAGAAAGAAAGGAACACATTAATACATACTTATAAGATTGCATATCAATTACATGTTAAGAATAATTTAATGAAAACAATATAATCAATGATTTGGTAACAAGTAAAGAAAATTAATACATACTTATAAGATTGCAAATCTTTTACATGTTAAGAATAATTTAATGAAAACAATATAATCAATGATTTGGTAACAAGTAAAGAAACAGAACTTGCAAAGGTAGAGCTTGTGATTTATTGCAAATACAAATTCAAGTGACAAATTATTTAAATTACTAGATGCGCATTGGTAAATGAAATTTCAATCGTTTGAATCTATAAATAAGATTGAAATTAATTTCTCCTGTTTTATTTATTATTGTAGAAGGCGCCGTAAGTTTTCGCGCAAAGCGTGCTAAGTGAGTAAATACCAGTATTGGTTTAGTAATAGTCATTCGACGCGTTGACGCTCATGTGGTAACAGCAAATTTTATTTTTGATGAATTTTTTTATTTTCAGGGTTGGCTGATTTGTTTGTTATGCATTGAGAATAGAGAGCAAGTGTTTGAAATTTATAGTAATGTATATGATACATTAGATGGTTATATAGTATTATTTTGGTGATGTGTTTGAATATGAATATATGAAAAGGTTGTATAGTTTGATTCAGAAAAAGCGCAGACATGTAGCGTCACACATGCATATTCTAACTAATATTGTGTTTGTTATTATTTACATTAATAATAAGTGGTTCAGGAGAAGATCTATACAATAGTGTTGTTCATGAGAGGATTTAAGTGTACTATATACGAACAATCTATTTTTTATTCCAAATAATTCATTGATTTTTTAAAAAATTAAATTAAAAAAAATGTTATTGTTGTAATTCATTGTTTAACTTGTTAAACATTACTGTAGAATCATTTCATCTATATTGTGCAAGTGCCAACACTTAAACATTGAACTATGAAGTGAACTCACCATAAGCACTGAAAGTAATTTTCCATTCCAACATTAATTGTGATTTTAAAGCCACCAAGACAATCCCTTGTCAAATCTGACCATTCATAAGGTATGTTATATAGTTTTGTTTTTGCAAAATGGCAGAACAAGATGTGTTTGTGAAAAAATTTCCCAATCCTCTAAGAGAAATCTAAATAAGAGTCACTTTGAAGCAATCAATTTCTTCCGAATGAGAACACTCATCAAATTAATGAGTTATGTAAAATCCAAAGTTCATGATCGGTTATGTGAGCAAATTCCAGCGTGTGATTACAATTATTTGTTATCGAGCATTACAGTGTTGTCACATGACATGCATAGGGGCATCAGATATGACGAATTACAGTGTTGTCACATGTCATGCACACGGACAGCAGACATGACGAATCACAGTGTTGTAACATGACATGCACACGGGCAGCAGCCATGACGAATTATAGTGTTGTAACATGATATACACACGGGCATCAGACATGAAGAATTACAGTGTTGTGACATGACATGCACACAGGCATCAGACATGACGAATTATAGTGTTGTGACATGACATGCACACGGGCATCAGACATGACGAATTACAGTGTTGTCACATGTCATGCACACGGGTAGCAGACATGACGAATTACAGTGTTGTCACATGTCATGCACACGGGCATCAGACATGAAGAATTATAGTATTGTAACATGACATGCACACAGGCATCAGACATGACGAATCACAGTGTTGTAACATGACATGCATACGGGCATCAGACATGACGAATTACAGTGGTGTAACATGACATGCACACGGGCATCAGACATGACGAATTACAGTGGTGTTACATGACATGCATACGGGCATCAGACATGACGAATTACAGTGTTGTAACATGACATGCACACGGGCATCAGCCATGACGAATTATAGTATTGTAACATGACATGCATACGGACATCAGCCATGACAAATTAGTATTGTAACATGACATGCACACGGGCATCAGACATGACGAATTACAGTGTTGTGACATGACATGCACACGGGCATCAGACATGAAGAATTATAGTATTGTAACATGACATGCATACGGGCAGCAGACATGACGAATTAGTGTTGTAACATGACATGCACACGGGCATCAGACATGACGAATTACAGTGTTGTAACATGACATGCACACGGACATCAGACATGAAGAATTATAGTATTGTAACATGACATGCATACGGGCATCAGACATGACGAATTAGTGTTATAACATGACATACACACGGGCAGCAGACATGATGAATTACAGTGGTGTAACATGACATGCACACGGGCATCAGACATGACGAATTACAATGTTGTAACATGACATGCACACGGGTATCAGACATGACGAATCACAGTGTTGTAACATGACATGCACACGGGCATCAGACATGACGAATTACAGTGGTGTAACATGACATGCACATGAGCATCAGACATGAAGAATTACAGTGTTGTAACATGACATGCACACGGGCATCAGACATGACGAATTACAGTGTTGTAACATGAAATGCACACGGGCACTAGGCATGATGAAGCAAAGTCACCTCATTAAACTTTTAAGCCCTACCACATACACTTCATCAGTAACAGTTTCATTTGTGGAATTTTAGAATAAAAGGGTGGGCAGACAGAAAGAATAAGACTTTGTACATAAAGATAATAACAGTTTACTCTTACATTACAAAAGCCAGACTGCTTGATTCACTGCAAAGTACGTACATTTACCCATGAAACCACACGCTGTGATCTATTAGAGCTATGACATCATCTCAGAACAACCTCACATTTAACACAGTAAATAATTATCGGGAGGAAGACAATCGGATATAAGTTGAACATAGTAAGTTGGTTAAACATATTTCTATTCAACATTGGTGTTTGATATGAGATGAAATCACAATAAAAATTCATCAAATTACGTAGTAGCTCTGTCAACCCAATATACATATCAATATTAATAATATTTAACACCTTTACACCCCCCCCCAAAAACCCCATAACAAAACAAAAACAATAATAAATATAACAAAACAAAAACAAAAATAAATAAATATAAAAATAAACCCCAGCCCCCAAATTAAACAACCCCCCCCCCCCCCCCCCCAAGAAAAAAAAAAAAAAAAAATAACAAAAACAAACAAATTAAACAAAACTTTCGAATTCGTGTAACTCAAATTTACCAAGGATTCCGGTTTTTTTTTTCGGCATTTGACGTTTAATAGTGTAACATCTAAAATCTGATGAATTGCGGAAAATGCTAATTTGCAAAATATGTCTGTTTATAAAGACAGTCTTTTCGTTCACAGATTCTCTTGCTGTAGAAAGATTATACTGTTTGTAATCTGATCTATCACGTCGTCGCTCGTTTCAAAATCCTCATTTCCTGTACTTAAATCGTACCGACAAAACCACGTGATAGCTTGATTTGGATTGTTAAATATATCGTCATCAAACTTAGTGTATGTATTCGTTTCCTCAACAATTATTTTATGAAATGTACCAGCCATGGAGTATTGTTTTTCCGTTTTGGAAATAACTGATTTGATTTTACCTTTGAATTGTGGCTGAATAATTACAGTGTCAGAATCCAGTAAGGATAATACATTAGATATGCCATCGTCTGTAGTAAGCCAGAGAAGATCCGGGTCATACTGAAGAGAAGTTGGTGAACTCTCTCTCTTGGAGGAAATATCCATCCGTATGTCTGCTCCGTCTTCTTTGATGATATAATATGTTGTCCAATTCACCGTAGGACACACCATTCCAAGGATGCATCCCTGGTCATCTAGTTTTACCACATGACCGGAAGTCAGGAGAATCTCGAACCATTTGCA
This sequence comes from Pteria penguin, assembly GCA_035048485.1. Classification (NCBI taxonomy): domain Eukaryota; kingdom Metazoa; phylum Mollusca; class Bivalvia; order Pterioida; family Pteriidae; genus Pteria; species Pteria penguin. Next base: position 36,955,106 of record CM068581.1, read on the forward strand.
TTCGTCTGCAACAAATGAATCTCCAGACATTCGTCTGGCAATATTTTCAAAGACGTGAATCGGTCCAGTTTTCATTTGACAGGTGATTTTGTTGTTAGAAGTACCTTTAGCGTCTCCACTATTCCAGTTCGGCATTGTGTGACTTTGTGTAACTAACTCCTGATATGTTTCATTTAAACTTTTTTTGATTTCACCGATTCCAATTCTGTTTTGGATTCTGTTTAGCTTCTTGAATTCAACCTTTCCTCGTGTTAAGGACAAAAATGTATTACCATGAAAACAATACTGGTGATCATTTTGGAGTACGTTAAAGCAGGGTTTGATGTTTCTGTGCAGATAATATAGAACTTGATTTCCTACTCCTGCCATGTAATTTTTTTCCCGGCAATTCGGTTCAAATCGTATAACATTGCCCTCAAACTTCACCTTCAAGTGATTACAATGTGGGAAATCAGCAAACATCAGTCCAATCAGCCCTTTAACATAGATATCACTGCTGTCATGTGAATCACTGCTGTACAAGAATTTGGACATTGATAGCTTCTGAAATTTATGCTGAGTTTCTTGTATGTCAATAGAACGCCCAAATATTTCTAAATTCCCGCTAAAAGCGTTGATGACTTTGATTGTCAGATCCAAATTTTCTGCAAAATTTTCGCAGATATACGGTAGTGATTTTCGGAAAAGAACAAGCTTGCATCTATCTGGACATACCTTGTGCGTAGCCTTGGTTAGAGATGCGCTCTTGAGAACCGATTTCAAGCGTATGAATTCATAATGTGCCCGCTTCATGAGAGAAGATAATTCCCTGGATCTGTTTGCAGAAAGCTTTACTATGAACATTTTACATATTACAGGGTCAAAATATTTGTAATTGTTTGAACTTGGATCCTTTATACATTCTTCAAACTTTTCAAAGCATTTGAGTGTAAAACGAGCTGTTTGAACTGCATTTGTGTGTTCAACATGGAACTTTCTGTAAATATTTTGAATTTCTGTCGATGAATTTAATAGCTTGGGCTGATTGGTAATACTATCGATCATATTCAGTTCTTTCATAGTTTGCAAAACAAGCAACAGAAATTGAATTTCAGTGAAAATGGAATTTCTACCGCCTCTACAAATTCTTTTTCCTCTTGCCCAAAACCAGGTGAATATAAATGTTGGTATGATTTCTGGCTTGTTATCTAAAGATCTACGTATGTACACCATATACTTGGCTTCATCTGTTATTTCTGCAGTTCCCTTTCGTACTGTTTTGGTGTTGAAATCAATCCACTCCTTTTCGTATTCATCAAAATATCTTATGATTGACGAACCAAGTCTTAACAGTGAGGATCGCCCAGCTGCATTGCTATCCGACATCTGTTCTTTCTTTATTTCAGCCAATACATCACCTATTGTGACCCAGGGAAAACTGAGATATTCCGTCTTCTGTTTGGTGTTAAATGTAACGTAAAACCAGCTGGTCGCCTTTGCAAATATCTCAGATTTGTTCTTCGATTCCCATGAATCCTCGCCCTCAAAATCTTTGAAGAACTCTGCCCTCACTTTCTTTCTCAAGGATAATACCTTCTGTTTGATCATATTACTTACTTCAACCTTGTCGTCTTTGTCCACATTGACGAAACCATGTCCTTTCTTTAGTTTCTGAATCATCCCAGTCACTGCTTCCGCCTCAGTTTCGACACCGTAGTATTCCATTATTTCCTTTAACTGCCTATCAAATGTTATTTTCACCTTACTGGCGTCACTGAGGTATTTTTCATAACCGTTTTGAACTCTGAAATCGTCATCAAAATCAACTGAAGTGTCATGAGAGGGAGACAATTTCGATAATTTATCCCTATTTTCACATTCGTCGAATAATTTCCCAATTACTTTTTTTGAATGATATGACGGTTTATCTTTTTTCATCATGAAATGGGGATATTTTTCCACTTTAAGGTCTTTTTCTATTTCAGGAACTACTCCAGTTTTGGGGAAATCCACCGCATCTGAGTGTATCTTTGCTAATCGAAGGCATTTTTCACTAAAGATTCCCTCAATTTCTTTGTCGGCATGCACCACGTGAGAATTTGCTATTCTACCAACCATATTACATTTTATAAAATCCACTACATGTTGCGTGATATGATCAACATTGATTTTTTCATCGACTTCTATGGCAGGTGCACTTGGAAAGTCCATTGCTTCTTTGTTGCAATCAGGAGGTAAAAACTTTGAATCCCAACATACATGGTACATATCCCCATCTAAATCGGAACCAGACATCTCATCTGGGTGGGGCCTGTGACCATTTTGAGGAAAAACTACGCAATCCACCATATGGGAGAGGGATGGAATGTCTACAGCCATGAATGTCCTCAAATCTCCGGGATGGAAACATGGATTTTTACCTATAACAACCTTTCCTACTTGAACTGTTGTTTGCGCCTGTGGTTTGTATATGTCATTTGAATACTGTATATATACTTGCCCGTACTTTAGAAGTCCTGTTTCATCAACGGTACCCATGAGTATGCGTCCTTTATCTGCTGGAACCTCGATCCTGGATCTGCTCATTAGATCGTTCATCCGTGATTTGTAAATTGTGATCAGTAGACTTTCAAAAAATGCATCGTTGGTAAATGCTACGCCTTTTTCGTACATCTCTTTGAATTTCATACAAGCTTTTGCCTAAAATAAGTAAAAATTAATAGATGTTGGAATTTTGCTTTTTATCTTAATATACTGAAATGTATATCTTATTAGTATTGGATTTATGTATATTATATTTGACTTATCAAAGGACAAGGTTGTCATGAATTTATTCTTAAACTAAGCGTTCTTTGACAATAGCCCTTACTCGAATTTATTCCTGTATCAACTGTGTTTACCCAACGATTTCATCATGCCCCATTCCTTGGATATGTTTATACTTATATATTTGAAAATTTTATTGAATTTCCCTTGAAGTATGACAAACAAGGGGTCTACTAAATTGAAACACAATTACAAGTTTTATAGATTACGTTTCTCCATGGGTTCGTCAACTTTCAGATGAAAGTGTTTGATATCCAGCTATGAATTATTAAATATTAGAACATATAAACATTATCATTTTGTGTACGAGATGCACATTTCGACAACTGATGTCTCTTTAAAAAATGCTCATGACCGTATGATTGGAATTCTAATAATATAAAAATATTTGAAGAGCAGTGTTTAAACCAAAGTGACAGAAAAAGTGAACCAAAGAATCAGTCTAAGGACACAGTTCTGCATGAGGGAGATAAGTATATATTTCACGTCAATACAAAAGCTCTGAAAACTAGATCGTCAGTTTAAAAGCGCTGAAAATTGGACTTATGATGCCCTCGTGGACTATCAGACCACTAGCAGTGACACCGGACTAGTTGTAATAAATAATATTATAAGATATATACATTGTAATTTGTGCGCCAGATGCGCATTTGACAGCTTATGTCTTTTCAAAGACGCTTTGGGTCCAGCGAATGGAATTTCTAATAATACACAAATATTTGAAAAACAGTGTTTAAACCAAAAAGTGAACCAAGGAATCGATCTAAGGACAGAACTATGCATGAGAGAGATGCTCCTTAGTTTTAGAGTGAATTGCAACATTTCAAGTCAAGTAAAAGTCCGATCCGATTCACACACACACACACACACACACACACCACACATTATATATATATAACACAAGAAATCACGGACCCCTATTAAAACAGAGGTGGGATCAGGTGCCATGGAGACGTAAGCATCCCCTGTCGACCGGTCACACCCCCAGAAGTGTATGCGAATCAGTAATATTCGCAGTCATAAGTGTAGGAAACTGCACAACCGTAGTCACAAGCGGCATATCTCATGATCAGTACATTAAGAAGTTTATAACGAAGGTTTTCAAACAAGGTTAGTTATATCATAGAACTTGTTCCGCTTGTCTTGGTACTTCATAAAAAGTGCGTTTATCTGATTACATGATATTATTTCAGTAAAGCAACAGAACCACTCAGAATCAACAATGACAATTTAATGTTAGCATCTTAACAACTTAACACTAAATTTATCTTCAATCTCTCTGCTGTAGTTGAAACAAAAAATGTTTCTATACTATACACACTACAGTGCTACTCCACAATCATCGAGTCTTCACTATTATAATCATATACGTTTTATCGCTTGCATGTTTGGGTACATAAAACACCAACCAATCAACCAACCAACATGTTTGGGTATTTATGTTGGGAGAAGGGGAACCGAATTATAAACAGTAGTTCAATCCAGCATACATGACAAATAAAAAGTTGTAACACACATATATCTCTGGTGGGGCCTGAGGCCATGGAGAAGAAAGCATCCTCTGCCAACCAGTGGCATTCACACTATCACTATATATAGAGTAGTTAAAAGTTATAATTAGTAATAACGTCTAAATATCAACGCATTCCAGACAATGGCAATGCTAAATTGTAGTGGGAAACAAGGATATAATACCGATCGTAAAATTGGTAGAATGTTTTATAGTAACAAAATAGCATCTAATGTATATATTAATGAGTAGTATCGTGTATGTATAGAGAAAAATATGACCTATAAACGGTTGATGGATTATGTTATGATGACTATTAAACTTGTCTAGTAATGATGTGATCTTGTCTACATTTGATCATGTCAGATAGAAGCATTATTATGTTCAACGATCACTTGATCTTGTCCAGTTCATATGGTAATGAGTCCAACTCAATGCTATCATTTTAAACGAGTTATGCATTATGTCATGAAGATAAATACATTTAATCTAGACAACATCACATCATCACTAGAAAAGTTTAATAGTAATGGTATTAGTGGACAAGACAAGTGGAAAGTACACATCCACATTTGATTAACTCCACTTCTGGAATATACTGTTTCGCAATATCTATGAAGGCCAGATTTAATTTCTGATAATATTTTTTGTGAGTGGCATCGATACAGATTTTGTGGAACACTTCGAGGAACCAGCGATAAAGCGTTGTTTGTAAAGATTTTTGTGCATTTTTGGAATGCAGTACAAATATGGAAGTTTTAAATTTAATTTATTTGTGTCATTACCAAACGTTTTGAGGACAGATTTATGACTCTCAAGTACTTCCGAAACCGTAAAGTTCGTGAGAGTATAAGTAGGATTTCCTGAAGTTGAATTTAATCCTAATTCTTTCACTAGGCTGTCAAAGTAATATTTCTTACAAGTAAATGTATAATTATTAGACGCTTTATCTACTGTTGTAATGATATAATGTTCTTGGAGGAAGGTAAGTTCTCTGACAACATCAAGATCTTTAAAAATAGATTCGAATCTGGTGTTTACAGAGCCTTGTAATTTTTTAATTTTTGATCCATTCCGAAAGAGTGTCGACCTGTACTTCCTCTCTTTTTGCCCATCGTGTGCCATATTCCTCGCAGCAGTTCATAATATTCTCAAAATTTTGGCTCCATGTGAATCATCTGGGTTCTCTGTATTTTGGACCTTTAAGTAAAAGTTCTCTTAATTTCGTGTTTTTAACAATATCAAGATCACCAGTAATGACATGGCCACAAGGAGAATATACAAAATTAGATGAGGAACATGCACACGGTTGAGGATGGCATGCAGAGTTGCTAAGATCAAGACACTCTAGAAACCCTTTGTTATTATAAATTTTGGATGCAACTGATGGTGTGTAGCTATTAGAAATACATGGCGGATCTTTGTTTTTGAATTATGGAGGTATTTTCTCTAAAACAGACTTATGATTTAAAATTTTGCCAAAATATAAATAATCAATGCCTTTATTTGCAAATTTAATTTTGATGAAAGGGCGATTAGATTATTACTTCTCATGGAATTAATATCAATGATTTCAAAAATCCTAATTTAAGGTATTTCGCTGCTGAAACTGAATATAATCAAAAAGTGGATTTTTTTGGTTTCAAACAATAGAATAAACCTTTTGGAGCCATTTAAGCCTAATTTTGGTATAGGTACATGAGTTAGATATTTTTTTACATGCCTCTAAAGTAATAGGGGGTAAATGTGTCAAATTTTGCCAAAATCAGCTTGAAATGGGTATGATGGATTTGATAAACAAATAAAACCAGTGACAGTAGTAAGAAAATGAAAAAAATGGGTGAGTTATTGAAAGTTATCATCAATTATTAAGATAAGAAAATAAAACTGATAAATCTTTGGAATCAAATGGAAAATCAAGGCATTTTGGGTGTGTGTTTATAGTTGAAGAAGCAATGGAAAAAACCATGAGGGCAAGCATATACAAAGTGATACTTTATTATGAAAAAATAATCAGAAATTGGATTTTTTACTTCATGTTATAGATTATATATTGAATGTTTAAATTATATAAAAATATGGAGGTATATGAGTTGATTTAAGAGTTATTCGAGCTTGAATTTCCTCTGACCCACTTTTTAGGATTATTTTGCCATAAAACAAGGGGTGGGCGTCTTATAAAGAAGAAATCTTGTACAGATATAATTAAAATAGCATTTGTTACGCTTCAGAACATAGATAAGGGATTGAACTTTCAAATTCACATAGAATATCCATACGTACACGAGTTACTTATGGAATTATATTAGCCTAAACGTCCTCTGACAGCCATAGTTTCCTCCTCCCTCTACTAAGCGTTGGCGTAAATCAGTGTAATGACTTCTAGCCTTCTTTAATATTTCCATGTATTAAATAGTACAATATACTATCCACATTTAACCAGAAACATAGTTTGCCTTACATAAATTTGCTAATTTCATTGAGGACTTGAGAGGCGTGTTAGTCGTCTTTAATATAATTATATACTAGATTGACAGAAAGGGGAGGGAGGATTCTCTTTTTCTATTTAGTTGCAAAACGTGATCCGCCTGACTTTATAGATCTATGTGGGCACATATGTACAAGTTTATCGGTTAATCTCTTTCATTTGATGACGTAATTTCAAGTATTGCATACGATTCCATGACGTCACTACTGCAGTACATGTTTACAAGCGCATCGTGTGTACTGCATATCATCTAGATAAAAAATGTAAGCGTGTGTTGCAAAGTAAATGTATTTTATGTTAAACATCTGTAAGAAGTAAACTTGGACTGATGAACAGTAATATTTCAATATATTTTGTTATAATAATGTTTAAACATATATTATTGTAACTCATGCATTTGTACTGCCTAAAGTTAATCGACTCGCTAGTCGGATCCTTACGTACAAGTACACACTTACACCGGTTGATGAATCACACATTTCGTTGAACTAAGAATGTACGTAAGTAGACTTACGCCATTGGCGTAAGATTTAGTTTGTCGAAAATTTACACATGTTGATGAAACGGGCTCCTGTTACGTAATTTCCGCGGGTACGGTTGTCAATACCGTAAACGGTTCTTATATTTGTCGTAATATAAATACATATATTAGAGAATGTTTATTTGATTTCTTTTTCTTTTTTAGACAATGATTGAAATACATGTATTTTTAAATATTCGTTGGTTTTGTAAAGAAACAATAAATTTTATACAAAACGTAACCTTTAAACACGCACGTCATTACGTTCTACTTTATGACAAATCGAGTTGCGCAATGTATTCAGAAGTGTCAGGAGCGAAAGGCCTTAACACTGACGTTGATAACTTTCAGATTCTGAATTTTGTCATAGGTATGAACCGATCCCTATGTGTGTTGTTTAACAATTTAATGTCAAAATTATATCTTGATACACATATTAAGATGTGTTGTAAATGAGCTATGCACATATAATTATCTGGTTTCTTACGGTTTCTTTTGATTCAAGTCTTAGACACTTGGTAAGCATCTTTAAAGCAACTTCGTCATCAATAAACATATTGGTAAGCTGAGAGAGGACGTCATCCTGTAGCTTTATGAATACATCATCCGGGACTCCCAAGCCTGACATCAACGTGATTATCTGCCGATTCAGATGGAGCTGTCCTGTAAAGATGTTAATAATGTTTAAAAGTTCTTGGGATAAAGAGGTTAGAATTATTTAAACATTTAGGAGTATCTCCCTTATGCATACATCTGTACTTCAATGGTTTTCTTCTTCATATTTGTTCTGCTTGGTACGTAATTTTTCAACAGATTTGACTAGTACAGTTTCAGTCTATAGCAACCATAAAGGAACATACGAAAGTAACTGGTGTCAAGTGACTATGACACAAACAACAATATACCACAGCGGACTTTCACGGACCCCTAAAACTCAGAGGTGAGACCAGGTGCCCAGGAGGAGTAAGCGTCTCCTGAGTGGCTAGCTACACCCACCATGAATGCCCTTACATACAGAAGAAACAGATATAACTCAGCAGTGTATATATAAATAAATATGAACCAACACAGTGTAGAAAGTGTCATTACCATATAACATTAAGAAAAAACACTTATGTCAAACCCTCGCACTACTAAGCACCACAGAGGAAACAGAAGTTCCAGAAATGCGCATCAGATGGAAGAAAATTAATATGCTCTGTATATTCTTATTCATATTCAAATAATAATAATAATAATAATAATGATAATAATAATAATAATAATAATAATAATAATAATAATAATAATAATAACAGAATTATTAATATAAACCATCATAAGAGATTTCAAAATAGACATTAAAATCAAACATCATTATTATTATTATTATTATTATTATTGTTGTTGTTGTTGTTGTTGTTGTTATTATTATTATTATCATAAACCCTTATAAATGATCCAAAGGCCAAACACACAACTTAGAAAACCTAAAGAAGCGACCACAAAACCAAACATATTAATCGAAGATCCCGCATGAAACGCCAAATACAATGCGCACCAAAACCTTGAGGAAATGATCCAAAAGCCAAACACATTATAACCAAAAACGTCAGTGATCCCATTGCTAAATATATTATAAAGCAAAAAAAAAAGCCTCACAGGCGATCCCATATATCTAAACATGTTATAAACCACAAAGCATCACATACGTTCCCATAGAAAAACACTAAAATTGTTGAATCCAGTAGCTAATTATCTTGATTCGAAAGGAAGGAAAATGTAGAGGGGCGGTTGATGGTGCATAATGACTCACATGTTTAAAATTTCAAAATGTGCATAAATTTATTATGCTCTTAAACCTTTTGTATAAGAGTTAGATTTTACATTATAGACCACACATGCATGTATCAACAAAGTCTCGTGAGTTGGTAACGTCAAATGTTTATACGTTTATACGTGTATATCATTATCTATGCTTATAGAAAGGTATAATTATTCTACTCACCAGGACGTGTATGAGCCATTGTTTCTACAGATGTAGAAGGAGAATCAAATTTCTTCATGCTCTTTCTAATTACAATCTTGTTCACATTGCCTAGGTCTGGATTCTTCGCTAAAACGCCTTTACACCCTCCATAACGGATTTGAAATGCTGAAGGAGTGACAACTAAAGACATCACAGAAGCTATCTGCATAGATCATTGAAAAAGAAAATTATGTATTGAAATCAACCGCAGTCTCAGTAAAATAACTTGTAAATTTTCCCCTCTTTTTTATTCAAGAACAAGTAAGTAAATAGGATCACGACTTACGAATTAGTGTTTATTTCTTCTCATATTATTTAATACACCAATGCAGTTTCTGCCAATCAAGGCATTGTATACAAATATATCGACGGATTCAAGTACACACAAAACCAATCATCAATTAGCGGTCAAAATTCTTTAACAATCGAGTTAACCCAACATCAATACCATTTATGTAAATTATTTGTATTGTCTCCATGGATCAAACTGATATGTAACATGAAATGATATCACAATTTCAAATTTCCTACCCTATATAACAAAGTAACATTTTATTTTAAAATCGAATTTTACTTACCTACTCAGCTGCAGACTTACTAGCATTAAGATTCTTAACAACATAAGGATCGAGTATTTTCACTTCAAATGTAGTAATGATTGTTTTGAATCTATTCTTGTATTTGTTGTGAATATTTACAATATTCGGATATGTATTTGACAAAGAACAACAAAAGCATAAACACACATCAGTCATGACTATATTTTTTTTTATATTTTTCTGTACTTTGCAGTTGCGATACTGAAAAGTGCGGTCAATTAAAGTTAGATATGAGTGTGTGTATTTATATACGTACCTTGTCAGCTAATGGTACTGATACCATTCCGATACCATCCGTGAAACAGTATTTACCACTACCGTTTACATTGTCCCTCTCTATGTCCTCGATGTAGTCCACGATACATCCGTCCTTCGTCGTGTCAATCGTAGCATGAGTTGAAGAGAAACAAAGACCAAGCCTCGCTACATATTTTGCTACACATTTCTCTTTAGATAAATCGCCCAGAGCATCGCGTATGGTTTGAGCGGACACTCCATCATCAGAAACCGTGCAGAACCAAAAGCCATGGTCACGCAACTGACTGTTAGAGCTTCCCAAAAATTCAAATCGTGTTTTGCCACACATTACCCCTTTTTGTAAAATGCATCTCATTTTCTTCAGAATTCCATCAAGACTACTTTCTGACATTACCATGAGTTTTCTAAAATCTTCGTCGCGTATACTGACTCTTATAAACTTGTTTTGAGTGTATTCTCGAAGAACTCTATTCAAGTCGACGGAGTCTGGTGGATTGAAAATTTCATTGGTTGGTGTAAGCACGACACGGCCATAATTTTCCTTGTTTTTGAGTGAAACTGAAACGGTATCGTTCGACATTTCCCGTAAACATTTCTGGAATACTGTCATGAAGTCAAAAAATATATCGCTAGCCGCCTCTACTGACATCTGGTAAAATAGTTCGGCACATAAACTTTTCCTGTGACACAGCATGTGTTGTATGATTAAGTCTTTCTCCATACTCATGGCATCTGTTATACGTGGTCCAAGAGACGTGAGACATTTCCATGCATAAAGCGCATCAAAATCGTCCGGTAGTGTTCGTTCAATTTGTCCTATAAAGTTTGTTTCCGAGAGGAGTGTAACATGACTGAATACTATACTCAGTCCATTCGTCCGAAATATATCTAGCAAAGAAGCATCGAAATGATCAGTTCGGAATTTTAAGCAAAAAGCTGAAATGCTTGTAATATTATCCACATCCAACTCCTCTAAACATGTTACACGAGTTTCCTCTGTGTACTCATCGATTTGTAAAGTCTTAGAAAAGAAAGGGTTGTGTTTGATACATAACACAAGACAGACTTCGTCATCCGTAGCGTCTACGACAACGTATTTCTCAAGGGAGTCAAAAGGGAATTTGATCAAATACGATAAATCGTCAATTAAAAGCAAAAAATCAATTTCGAGGTCGGATTCTATGACAAAGGTTTCTTGGTCATAATCGACGTTAAGAGAATGGCTGTGACTGAAAGAGTCAACACTCCAATGCTTACAGAATTTCGATGGTGTAAAAAGTGAACCTGCAGTGTAGCTCTTAAGTGGTATTCTTCTTAACTGACGACCAAAGTGCGGCTTTGACTCGGGTGCACTAGGATTGAAGTGTCTTATTTCAAGCCATACGTCCCTAGAATTCGTTTGCTGATCCAAAGTAGTGTGCTGCCTAGCATTCCTGGATCGAGAACAGCTGGCAGACAATAAATATTCTTCTTCGCTAATCTCAGCTTGCGGTAATGATTTTAACCAACCACACCAAAGTCGCGAAAGGATTTGTTCAAATTTACTGAATGACATTGGCTGTTTTGCATTTGCTTCAATGACCAATGTCTGTTGGAAGGAAGTAAACGTTCGCCCATCTGAAATAATCACGATTGACAAGAATCTTAAATCATTACTCCACTAAACTAAAACTAATATAAATAAAACTCCTTGAAAAACATGAGTACATTTTGTAGTATCTAGTTTGTGAAGTTTGTACAGTTTGACCCAATAGTGTATACCTGTGTTGTACTGTTGTGGTTAATAAACTTCCTATTAAGTGTTGATCCATCATCTTTCCCCCGTATATACATTTCTGGCAATCATGGCTGACCAAGAGGGAAATACTTATCCTACCCACCATGTCTCAATTTTGACTTTACGGGATCCCTAAATGTCCACTTCGATACTATGCTGTGACTAGCATGGTGATGTATTACCTCTTACAGTCATATATCAAGTTGAATTTGACATCACGTTATACATAATGTTGGACACGATTTTCCGACACTCATCTCTTTATTAGTTAACTGAATTGTATTGGACATATACAATATCACAAAACTTCAATTCTATCTCGTCATAGCTACGTTCACTACGGAACCACGGGAGATAAGGCGCGGTGAGCGGCAGGTCAGTTTTACAGCTGTGTTTGGCAGTGTCGGACGTTATATTGTTATCGCTCTGTTTCCTTGGTGGAATTAAAGTTTTATTGTGTTCTTAATATAATTTGGATAGTTTTAATCATTACGTGTGATTCACACGTTTAATTTGTTTTAATTGTGTGACGCACACAGTTATATAATCGTGACACACGATTTGAGTTCCTTGTACAGCATGTCTGATGACGAGGAGCGATTACTAGGTGACGCACCTAGTACCGCATTGGGTGACAATAAAGCTCATAATGCGCTCAGTACGCACAGTAATTTGGCGACTACGCCTAGTACTCCGGCGACAACGCCTACATCTGGTATCTCCCTGCTCCTACTTCAAAGTAACATGGAAAAAATCGCAAATTCCATGGAAGCCATGGGCTCCGCTTGGAAGTCTCTTGCTCTTACCAAAGACAAAAGTCATAGCCCCCAACCTTCATGCTCAAAAAGACCACGTCAGTCCGACTCGGACACTGACAATGGAGGGGCGAAAAGAGCAAAGCAAAATGCACAATCACATGAAGATTCCGACTCGGACACTGACACTGATGATTGTGGAGACGATAGCGATGATGACAATGAGTCTGATGCCGAAGCTTTGGTTAATAAGGCTTCCACAAAACCAAAGGGAGATAAGAAGGAGTTTCAAGCCAACACAAAATTATCGGTCATGGCAGAAGCTGCCCTCGAATATGAGCTCAATGAAAAAGGACCTAAAGTCGACGATTCAGTTGCAAAAACAGTAAATAAACAATGGTTGGCAAAAATGCCTTTTAAGGTATTACAAAATAAAAGAGCAAAGTACTCTGTTCCTGAAAATTGTGAGAACCTTATGGTGCCTCTGGTCAACAAACCAATCTGGAATACGTTAGACCGGTACCACAAAACGCACGATCTGAGACTCTCAAATGTTCAATCTACGTGCGTCGCTGCGGGAGCAGCCATTACGAAAAGCCTTCATGACCTGGTCACCTCTGATAACATCGAGGTCCCGAGTTTAATTAGACAATTGACTGACGCAGTTGTCCTACTCGGCCAGGTTAATTACGATTTATCTCTACATCGAAGAGAAAACTTGAGGCCTGCTCTTTCTGGGGAATATCGAGACTTATGTAACTCAGAACACCCAATGTCACAAAACCTTTTCGGAGATGACCTCCATCAAGGTATGAAAATAGCCAAAGAGACACAAAAGCTAGGCAAAGACCTTAAGCAAAAAGGCTATAAAAAGAGCTACAAGTCCAAAGGCTACAAGAACCGTAAATACGGAAAGCAGGGAAATTTTCAGAAGGCCAAAAACTTCAAACGCCGCAACAAAAAAGTCCACAGACCAAAGCAGTCGAAATCGGACTCAAGCGACAACTAAGCATAGATTATGCGGTAAGTTGTCTTCATTCTTCTGTAGAAAATTTAAAACAGAATTTGTTAAATAATGCACAGCATTTTCATGGAGGCAATATAAAATGTTTTGTTGAACAATGGCAACAGTTAACATCTGACCCAGAAATAATTGATATTGTCACAGGTATGCATATTCCATTTGACAGCAAACCGCGACAATATTCGTTGCCGACGCAATTAGATTTCTCTGATGCAGAAATGATGATCATTGATAATGAAATTCAGGGTCTTTTGGAAAAGCAAGTCATCAAATCATGTAATATTGAACAGGATGACTTCGTATCTACTATATTTGTTCGATCAAAACAAAATGGCAAACATAGAATGATTCTAAATCTAAAGCCTTTGAACGAACATGTGACATAGAGTCATTTTAAAATGGACTCCTTATCATCAGTTCTTCATTTGATTACCAAGAATTGTTGGATGGCATCAGTAGATATGAAAGATGCATATTATAGCTGCCCGATCTCATCTTCACATCAGAAATATCTTAAATTCGTATGGATGGGTCAATGCTATAAATTTACAACTTTTCCAAATGGACTAGCATGCTGTCCTAGAAAATTCACAAAACTGTTGAAACCTGTTTTTGCGTTGTTGCGACAAATGGGTCACTTGTCAACTGTTTACATTGATGATACATATCTACAAGGTGAAACACCAGAAGACTGTTTTCAGAATGTTTATGATACTGTACATATATTACAAAACATCGGGTTCATTGTTCACCCAGAGAAATCTGTACTGAGACCCTCACAACAAATTGTTTTTCTCGGGTTTGTGCTAGATTCTGTGAATATGACGATTCGTCTTACTTGTGAAAAGGCACAAAGGCTCAAAACATTTTGCACAAAGTTACTCAACAAAGACAGGGTCTCCATACGGAGTGTTGCCATGTTGTTAGGCTATATGACAGCTAGTTTTCCTGCTGTAATGTATGGACCTCTACATTATCGCATACTAGAGATGGAAAAAACGAAAGCTTTGAAATTAGCTTATGGCAATTATGATGCCTACATGACCATCTCAAAAAACGCAAAGAAAGAAATTTGTTGGTGGCAACAGTCTATTGCGTCCTCTTACAATTTGATCAATAGAGAGGCACCTACAGTTATCCTACATACTGACGCTAGCAACGCTGGCTGGGGTGGTGTCCTTGGAAATCTGAGGGCCGGGGATAGCTGGACATTAGCAGAGAGCCAATATCACATAAATTATCTAGAAATCATGGCTGTCTTCTTATCGCTAAAATCATTCCGCGACCATTTGCGGGAAAACATGTGAAGGTCATGACGGATAACACTACGGCCGTCTTTTGTCTAAACCACATGGGCACAAGCCATTCTAATAAATGTAATGCATTGACAAAATCAGTGTGGGAATGGTGTATTTCTGAATCAGTTTTCATAACAAGTGCACATATTGCAGGGTCACTCAATACGGATGCAGATATAGAGTCTAGAAAACGCCGTGAAACAGAGTGGAAACTTAATACATCTCTGTTAGAAAAATCACTGCTACAATTACAGTTTAGTCCTGATATAGATTTATTTGCTTCAAGGACAAACAAACAAGTAGCGAAATATGTGTCTTTTCAATGTGATCCCGATGCATGGGCTGTTGACTCGTTTACACTTAACTGGAGGTACTTTAATTTTTATGCATTTCCTCCTTTCAGTGTGGTAGCCAAAGCTCTTCAAAAAATTCAGACGGACCAGGCAACAGGAATTATTGTAGTTCCCCACTGGCCAACACAGTCGTGGTTCTCAAAACTAACCAGAATGCTGATATCAAATCCAGTAATCCTGTCATCGGGGAAACACATACTGCAACTGCCATCAAACCCACTGGAAATTCATCCATTGTACAAAAGACTTCATCTATTGATATGTCTTGTGTCAGGGAATGCCTCGAAAGTAAAGGACTTTCAGGAAAGGCTGCCAACCTCATTCTCGGAGCATGGCGACAAACAACCCAAAAACAGTATAAGACATATTTCGATCAGTGGCAAGCATACTGTAATACCGCAGGGTGTGATCCATTTTATCCACCTTTGAATATTGCAATTAACTTTCTTGCGGATCTTGCAGACAAAGTTGGCTACAGTGCTGTAAATACGGCTAGAAGTGCGCTTTCTGGAATTGTGTCATTACCTGATGGAAGCGTTTTTGGGAAACATCCCCTTGTAAAAAGACTTTTGAGAGGTGTTTTTGAAGCAAAACCATCATTACCACGATACAATGATATCTGGGATGTAAATAGTGTACTTATGTATTTGAAGAATATGTGCTCTTATGACGCCATATCATTGAAGGATCTTACCTACAAATTAGTTATGTTACTGGCGATCCTTACGGGACAGAGATGTCAAACATTGCATCTTCTGAAACTTCCTCATATTCAGATTACAAATGATGCATGCGTTTTCTATATTGTGGATTTACTGAAACAATCCAAACCTGGAAAACATATTCAACCTATTTCACCCCAGGCGTACACAAAAGACCGCAGTCTGTGTGTTGTTACATGCCTTCAGAGGTATCTTGAGGTCACGCAGTCATTAAGACATTCTTCTAATGATGGCTTGTTTATAAGCTATTTAAAGCCACATAAAACTGTAACACGAGAAACGTTGTCCAGGTGGCTGAAGACGGTTCTGCGAGACGCCGGCATTGATGTTTCAATTTATAGTGCACACAGTACGCGTGCCGCGTCGACGTCTGCTGCTTGCGCAAGAGGTCTCCCGATTGAAGATATAATGAGATCTGCGGGATGGAGCAGTGATCGGACATTTGCAAAATTTTACAAACTGCAAATAGACACTGCGAAATTTGACAATGCCATTCTTAGTGATGTTGTGTAATTATCACATTTTCAGTGTTGAAGTCATGTGTAGCATTGTATTTAGTTTATATTATAGTGGAGTTCTTTCAATAGATCTTATGTTGTTTATTACGACACTGTTGATCTGGTAGACTTGGCTAAACATAGCCAGTCTTTTGATCTCCTCGCAGACACATGGCTGTCAAGTCTCCCGTGGTTCCGTAGTGAACGTAGCTATGACGAGATAGAATTAGAAAATTAAACGAGACTTACCTGTAAGTTGAAGTTTGATTGGAATTCTATCGAGTCATAGTACGGAACGTAGGAATCATGGGCCCACCCGATATTGGGAACCCTCCCTAAGTGGTTCATGTGTCCACTTCGGGTTTTAAAGTCTGACCTGCCGCTCACCGCGCCTTATCTCCCATGATTCCTACGTTCCGTACTATGACTCGATAGAATTCCAATCAAACTTCAACTTACAGGTAAGTCTCGTTTAATTTTCTAATTAGTCTTGAGCGTTACTGTGGTCTTTCTTCTTCCTTCTACTACATGTATCTATTTATTTCTGAGAAATAAATAAATACATTTTCAGTGATACTGTAGTGAGTTGGAGTTCATGAATGTGTAGTCTCTATTAAAACTACCTGGGCATTGACACACGATATTATGGGTAATTTGTAGCTAAATTGTGATAGATTTCAAAATCATAATTTTCAAAATTCATGCTGTTTGATCCAGAAATTCACAGGAAAATTTGCTTATCTAAAATTCAGACATTTTCTTTTGCAAAATATAACTCTTCAGATCTGTTACGTAAAATCAATCAAGATAAAGATTCTTTTAAATCATATGAAAAAGCAACATTTCAAGAAAGTGATAAATTATTCATGCAAATTTTTATTGAATCCGTGAAAATGAATGTGGAATTTCCTGAGCAACCATTCCCAGTTAAAAATATTCTGTCTCTGTTTCACTGGCGAGTTTTAGCATTAGTAATCAAAATGGGTATGAATGAGCATTTTACAGTATCTACATTATAACCTCTGTCTACTCATAAGTCAGTTATCATTGTGGGATCATCTATTGCATACTGGGGATTTAAGAGGACAGAAGTAACAAATAACATCAATCTGGCATTAGAAAATGCTGACATAGAATGGGTAGGGGTTAGAGGACTGAAGTGGAACGACCTATTTAAAACCTTGGACCGTGCATGTACTCCTTTTCATCAAACTGATTATATATGTATACATTTAGGTTCAAATGACATAGCAAGTTACAAAACCAATATTGGATCCAACACATGATATTTAGCTTGGATTATTGTAAAGAAATTTCCTATGGCTAAAGTAGTTTTTTTTCGCATTTGCTATGTAGACAAGTTTGGGGGAAAATTTGTTACTGCGAAGGAGAGGAAAGAAGATTTCAAATAAATAATGAAATTTCAAAATATGTAAGGGAGAAAGAGGGAATAGTTATTAGTTATAGAAATATTACAAGTGTTAGATGGGATTTATTTAGAAGGGATGCAATTCATTTGAATGACACAGGAAATGATATCTTCATAAAGAATTTGTCAGAAAGATTTAAAGTTTATCTGAAACTCAACTTCAGTTTATTTAAATCATTACTGAAATTAATGTATATTTGAATACATGTATAATATTTAAAGTATAATTTTAAGGATATTTCCTTGTTTATCAAATAAAGTCGGAAATTATGACTAGTATATCAAGAAAACGTAAAAATTTATATATAACAGAAGATCTTTTGGTGATTTATTTATAAAGACAATATATAAATATATATTAAAAGTATAACTGATAATTTAACTAGATGTTATTTTAATGTATATAATGCCGGTTTAACTTATATTTATTGTAATGTGGGGTAGGAATCTTTTAGAACAGGGAGGAATGTAATGAGTTGGAGTTCATGAATGCAAAGTCTCTATTAAAACTACCTGGGCATTGACCCATTATGGGTATTTTGTAGCTGAATTGTGATAGATTTTTCAGTGAGTAAAACAGCAGAACTTGGCCAGGAAGGACCTTAAGTCGTCCACTGTCCGAAGAGTTCTACTCATCCCTAATCTTTAAAAGTTATTATACCCGTGCTAGTGGAACATTAGGTAAGTACAATATATATGTATATATATATATATATATATATATATATATATATATATATATATATATATATATATATATATATATATATATATATATATATATATATATATATATACTGCACTTCACTACCCCCGCCCCGAAAGATAGCAACTGTAAGAAAAAACAACAGCAAAACAAAACAAACCCCCTCCCCCCGCAAAAAAAAACAACAAAAAATAACATGAATATATAGATAAATAAACCTAACAAACAAAAACAAATAATAGGAAAAGAAAACACTCCCCCCCCCCCCCCCCCCAAAAAAAAAAAAAAAAAATAAATAAATAAATAAAAATAAATAAACAGACAGAAAAAAAAAACAAAACAAAACAAAAACAAAACAACAACAATAATACGCCCCTAAACAATTTCTTGAAGAAATTTTGAAATAAAAAATGTGATGTCAATTTACCCCAATTCAATATGAAACAAAAACAGAAATGACGTCAGATGTAACCTATGTAATCAAAACTTTAACAATAGATCCTTTCACGATTACTGCGGTCTTACAATTTGTGTATGCACAAAAAACCTTCCTGTAGGCTACCTACATATCTGAAAGAAAAGTGATCTCTTACTCATGCTGAGCAATGTTCACTACTTTCAAATTGTAAGTTATATTAACATTATTCAAATTTGATTGTACGGAATTTACAGTACGTAGAGGCGTGGTAAAATCGAGTTGCGCAGCCACGAGATTTTAGCCACGCCTCTACGTACTGTAAATTCCATACAATCAAATTTGAATATTGTAAATGTCTTGTGTCATGACCTCTAGAAAACGATCCTTCGAATGAACATAACAAGCACCTCTCAGCTTACCCTGAGTAATTAATCACATCACGTGACTAACAAATCGAAATACCCACTAAACACGTAGCAGTGAGTAGTCGTTCGAAATATACAGACGCGTTTTCTGGAGCTTTCATGTCGCAATGCAATTGAAACATGATTAAAGGTACCGTAAAATTTGTTTCTTGTTTTTTCTCGAATTGTTTTACGTCACATCACGATATTTCACATAAATGGTGACGGCATCTGCCTGGTGCAAGACAGTGGCGGATCCAGGGAAGGGGGTGTCGGGAAATCTCCTTTGGTAACAAATTAATATACGATTAGCACAATTCTTAAAAAAAATAGGACAAAATAACCCCTCAAACTATAATAAAAACCCTCATTAGACTGCCTTCTGGATCCGCCATTGCAAGACTAAACTAAAAATATAAATCGAAAATTTAAAATAAATTTAAAAATAAATTATGAATATTTTGAGATTTAGAAATAAGGTAGTGGTATCGAAGGTAGATGGTACTAAGTGCTTATTTAAGAATATCAGTCCTTTAATTCTTTTATCGAAATCAACATTTTCATTGCCGGATTCAAAGGGCTATATATAAGATTTATCTGCCAATTGGGACCCCTATTTGGGACTTCCATGATCCGCCGCGGCTTTTATTATTTGTCTGTATAAAAAACTGTTCTGTAACTGAAATGTGTCGAGAAGTTATTGTACGGTATGACGTCATAATCAAGAAGTTATTGTACGGCTAAGCTCCGCCCCTAAGCATGGTTTGATCTCACACAGAAAATATCTATCTGATTTACAGTATGTCTGATAACAAAGGAAATGTGGCCACACCTTGACACAAGACTGCAGTTATCGAGAAAAGATCTATAAATGATTAAGTGATTGCCTTTTAAAGTATAATTAATACAATGTGTTACATGGTAGTGATCACTGAGAATGCCACTTTACATGACACAGTGTATAATATTAGGAATAAAAGGCAGTGGACCATTCCACAAAAGACAGTGCATAATATTAGGAGTATAAGGCAGTGGGCCATTCCACAAAAGACAGTGTATAATATTAGGAGTATAAGGCAGTGGACCATTCCACAAAAGACAGTGTATAATATTAGCAGTATAAGGCAGTGGACCATTCCACAAAAGACAGTGTTTAATATTAGGAGTATAAGGCAGTGGACCATTCCACAAAAGACAGTGTATAATATTAGCAGTATAAGGCAGTGGACCATTCCACAAAAGACAGTGTATAATATTAGCAGTATAAGGCAGTGGACCATTCCACAAAAGACAGTGTATAATATTAGCAGTATAAGGCAGTTGGCCATTCCACAAAAGACAGTGTATAATATTAGGAGTATAAGGCAGTGGATCATTCCACAAAAGACAGTGTATAATATTAGCAGTATAAGGCAGTGGACCATTCCACAAAAGACAGTGTATAATATTAGCAGTATAAGGCAGTGGACCATTCCACAAAAGACAGTGTATAATATTAGGAGTATAAGGCAGTTGGCCATTCCACAAAAGACAGTGTATAATATTAGGAGTATAAGGCAGTGTACCATTCCACAAAAGACAGTGTATAATATTAGGAGTATAAGGCAGTTGGCCATTCCACAAAAGACAGTGTATAATATTAGCAGTATAAGGCAGTGGACCATTCCACAAAAGACAGTGTTTAATATTAGGAGTATAAGGCAGTGGACTATTCCACAAAAGACAGTGTATAATATAAGGAATAAAAGGCAGTGGACCATTCCACAAAAGATAGTGCATAATATTAGGAGTATAAGGCATTGGGCCATTCCACAAAAGACAGTGTATAATATTAGGAGTATAAGGCAGTGGGCCATTCCACAAAAGACAGTGTATAATATTAGCAGTATAAGGCAGTTGGCCATTCCACAAAAGACAGTGTATAATATTAGCAGTATAAGGCAGTGGACCATTCCACAAAAGACAGTGTATAATATTAGGAGTATAAGGCAGTGGACCATTCCACAAAAGACAGTGCATAATATTAGGAGTATAAGGCAGTTGGCCATTCCACAAAAGACAGTGTATAATATTAGCAGTATAAGGCAGTGGACCATTCCACAAAAGACAGTGTATAATATTAGGAGTATAAGGCAGTGGACCATTCCACAAAAGACAGTGTATAATATAAGGAATAAAAGGCAGTGGACCATTCCACAAAAGACAGTGCATAATATTAGGAGTATAAGGCAGTGGGCCATTCCACAAAAGACAGTGTATAATATTAGGAGTATAAGGCAGTGGACCATTCCACAAAAGACAGTGAGAGGCGAGAGATCTGGAGTCCGCCTAGGTGCCCAATAGGTCTAAAGCGTCGTCTATCCCCTCGGAAACCCAAGCCATCTGGCAATTTTGGGGCCTAATATTTCACTTCAACTGACTGTCCTTGGTTGATTATTGTTTTACGTCACTCCACGATTATTTCACGTATATGGTGACGGCATCTGCCTGATGCATTGCATACAAATTTAGACCTTTGCAACGGACCCACCCGAAGCAGTGAGGGATCTTTTACGTGCCACGCCTACCGTGACACGGGACCTCGGTTTTTACTGTCTCATCCGAAAGACAGAACACCGGTGTGCCCCGGGCGGGAGTCGAACCCGCGACCTCTCGATCACGCGCCGAGTACCTTATCCACTAGGCCACACCGGCTTACTGACTGTCCTCATTTGGTATTGCAACTGCTGTGTAAACGAAGCTTACAAAAGCCTTTTTTCTACCTTACGTCCCCTCATCCACGTCATATCTTCATTCTTCCCAAATAAAGCGCGCTTTTACTCCTGCAGTTTTCTTAATTTTCCCATTCATAACCCCCATCCCCTTTAAGAATGTTGAAGTACAAAGAGGAATTTATCATTATGACTCATTTTAAACTTAGATTGTAACGAAGTTAATAAGGTAATGTAAAGACTGAAATATTCATGGAATAGGAAAATCGGGAGAAGTCGAGTAAATAATCAGACAATAAGTCTGCCACATATCTCTCTCTCTCTCTCTCTCTCTCTCTCTCTCTCTCTCTCTCGAAACTTTGGACTTGTTGGGGACCTAGGCAGTGTCTTAAACCTCTCTTCCACCCTCACCCTAACTCCAAATCCTAGATCAGCCCCTGATTTTAACAACATTATGAATGTAGCTGAAGCACCATGGTTCTTAATTTCAATGGAAACTCTTGCTAAATCAGATATTTATTCCGCATGATCTCTGCATTTATGTGATGGATGTTTGCTATTGACTGATTAAGTCGTGCGCACGACATAACTATCTCGTGCTTACGACTTATGTCGTGCGAACGAGATAACTGTCTCGTGCGCACAACTTAGTAAGTCATGCGCGCGACTTTTTATGTTGTGCGAACGACATAACTATCTCGTGTGAACGACTTAGTAAGTCATGTGCACAAGATAATGTTTTTTCCTGCAAAAGCAGCACAATCAAAGGACACACATTAAAGAATTTATAAATACTCCTCCATATAGAAAACAAGGATCAACAGGTTTCTCAAGAAGAGAGGTCATAAAAATTTATTACACACGAAACGTTCATAGTATATGTTGCTATCAAAAATATGTAAGGCGACATCAACATAAGTAAACCGTGCTATGCCCGTCTGTAAGCGAGCTCAGATCTTTGATCAAGAGGAGTCCCGACTAACAGTCAGAGGGGACGAGGATGGATCAGGATCTTGTCTCCTCTGAAAAGGTTTGGACAAAGCCCGTCAAAGAGTCCCCATCACCCTATTAGTCAGCGTGCAACGCTCAAGTATAACTCTCCATTGCATTGTAGAGGGACCCAATACAAGATCTATGGCCTTAGCGATGATCTCGGGGTCATACTGTCGATGTCGAAGGCGTCAGTTTATGGTTTTAGAACCCGCCGATATGAAATTATAGGAACCTTTGACCCTCCTTAGTTTGTACACTAAATCATCGTAGTAATTGGGATAGAAATTAGAATTGCAATCATCATTTACATAACATTAAATATGTTTGAAGTGTTACCCAGGTAAAAATTGTGAATGGGTCTACCATCCCACAAACGAACAACACACCTACCTTTTTCAATAAATTGTTTGATGTTCTGCAGTAAGTCCTGGTCAAGTTCAATTAAAAAGAATTGTGCAACGTCAATATCGTAGTGAAACTCCAAGGTGACGTCATAGTCGTCAAGTTTCTTTCCCGAGTGCACCGACTCTGCAAGTTGTGTCGGCGCTGAGTCGGGTGGCTGCGTCGATTCATTCTCAATATCTGGTTGTGTATCACTACTGCACAGAGATTCTTCAGAGCTTGAAATGTCATTCTCCATTGTCTCTGTTAATCAAAGTTCTCAAGTTTCATCACCCTTACATTCGTATACATGATATAGTCATATTTATTCAAGTATGTTTTTCCTTTAGAATATATTCACCATACATGCATGTTCATGTAATCAATAGCATATTATCCGCTTGGCTGCGCGCGTTCCATCCGTACACTTATTGGTAGCGGTTTTCTGAAAACCTTCTGTCAGGAATACCCGAGGTCCAGGTTCAGTAGTATGGTGCGCAATTCACGTCAGAATAAAGTGGTATAATTATCGATATCTAGTATGTAACATTAAAATCTTTTATTGTATTGATATAATTATTATGAGTTGATTCTAGGAAATGATAAGATATTACTATTTTATTACGTGTATCACTAAGACATTTCACACAGAGGGCGTGTAGTTTTCATGTACATCTAGTGTTGTTAAAATTGCTTCAGTTTCCTTTACTGAAATACATATTTAGTTTAAGGATAATCCGTTTGTAATTTTATCTTAATTTATGTTCACTGTATTATTTTGTTACAGATATTCAATGACTTGTTCATTGTTTGTGGTTAAATAATGGTTATGAACATTATGTCTTTTTTATAACTTTTGATATTTTATCAGACTACCGATTGTTAAAATTCATAAAAAGACAATTACAATGTGGATTTTTTCAACATCAATAATGCTTTTAGGCAAATTATGATTTAAGGTAGTCAATCCGTAACATGCACTAGTTAGATCTCAATAGGTTTTATCTTTAAAATGAATATATCATTTTGAAGTATCTTGCAAAATGAGACCTTTTACCGGAAGGATTTTTGAAAATAATGTTATTCGGTCCATTAGGGATAATTAAAATTTATGTGGTTGATACTTTAAAGTAATTGTTACATAGTAAACATGGGTGTGTTTTACGAAGTAAGATTATACCTCTAGTGTCAATGTCACCCTGACCTTACGGTGAATATTATTATGATCTGTAGCCTAAAATCCCATCTGCCTACACTACATACAGGTATATATGTTCTATATTCAATACAACTGTTTTTCATAATAAAATGGTGTACCATCAGCTTCACCAAAATAGTAATCGCTATGTCAAGGTCATATTGCCATACATACGGTTACCCTATGACTGTATGACTATGATTGTTGCCAATGTTTCTGATCTTGGTCATATAGGGTTTATGTTGATGGCTGTGATGTAAAGCTGGGACCTTGTGCTTAGAATCAGACCAATGTTAGCTTACATGTACTATAACAAGATAGCTGTGTCGCCATTAACATTTGATTGATTTACAGGTAATGCATTGGTGCATTTCCCTGAATTGTTAAAAATCCGGTCATCTCGGAACAGTACTATTAGTACTTTGATTTTTCACAAGCTAAAGCTCACTGTAATGACAATCCACATTTAGATAAATAGTACACAAAACCCATCAACTAACATTAAAGGGATAAATGTTCGCTTCCGTTCTTTGAACACATTTACATTACAACTTCCCTATTTTTGTATTGTTGCAAGCATTTTGCTGAAAAATAAAAAAAAGAAAGATTTTTCTATATTGCAGATAAAATTCATAAATCAATTTACGGGATTTCAGAGGGGGCGGAAAGAGGCCCGGGTATTAGTCGATCTTTTTTTTTACGTAATAATGGTTGCGTAGGCGTATCCAGTTATGTTTGACCGTTGATCAGTGCAATCCCCGAAATCAAAATTGCAATCTGTTGAAAAAGTGGCGGATTTAAAGGGGTGGGGTGAGGAATCGGGGTTCCTTTTTCGCCACAAGTATGAGTAAAACTTAAGATTTGGCACCCAAATAAGCTGAGTATTATGGCTAATACTTTACTTTCACATGGGGGCTCTCCTTTTCGGAAATCCTAGATCCGCCACTGCTGTACAGGTACCAATAATACAGCAAATACTGTAACTAAAGGTTTTTTTATGAAATTGTTAAAGGAATACATTGAGCTCAAAATCAAGGATTTAATTGTGCATGCTTGAGGACATGTATCGTCTGTAGCTGAAGAATATGTTGACAAAAGAACTATAAATACTCTATTGTTGTTTATACATTATAAATCGCTAAGTAGTTACTATAGGGTACATCACACCACTCGTTATAGATTGGAAACCCGTGATAGCTTTCTTACTCTGAGCAACTTGTAGTTTCTTTGTTTTGTTTTGTTTTTGTTCTTTTTTGGGGGGGGGGGGTGGGCAACCGAATCTAGATCACACCTTTCCTTCCTAATCCTCATTTAGCCTCCCCTCTCTCCAGTATTTCTGTTTCATAGATTGATAAATATCACTACTTCACACACTCGATTTACGTTTCCAATGACTGCATATACATGATTACATATACATGTGTTTTTGTGCTTATGTACATTCAGTACAATGTGTCACAGGCGCTTGTTTGCAATGTGTGTACAATGTGGCTATATTTTTTTCATATCAGACGTGTTAAACTATAGGCGATAATTACTGTTAATACACCTGAACAACACTGAATTTAACGATAAATCAAAGGCAATTTTTCAAACCGAAAAAGAGAAATAAATTATGTACGCAGTTTCAGTTTCGATTCTTTTTAGTCTGATAGGAAACTTTTGTACAAAATGTTTACTGAAGTATATCAAATGTCGTATGGTGTGCAATATGTAACATAATTTTACATTGTTGTATCTGATTTCATACTATGAAAACATGCTGACAACATTCTATAAATCAGGACAACATTTAAGGTACGACGTGAAGGAAGAGTTTAATACCAAAGTTAACAGGATGTAAGATGACATTCAAGTGAATGTAATATCAAAGTATTAAATGAACAAGATGTCATGTTGTATTAAACTTGATTCAAGACATTCAACGGCATCATTTGCAGTGGCGGAATAAGAAGTTCCATTCTCCAAGGTATTGATATATAATGAGAACTTGAAAAAAGTTATCGCCCACAACAATTACAACAAAATAAATAAATAAATAAATAAATAAATAAATAAATAAATAAATAAATAAATAAATAAATAAAAAGACAGAAGCGGATGTAGCTCAGCGGATACGGTGCTCTTTTCCTGGCCGAGATGTCCCGGGGTCGACTGCTGCCGTCGACACACCAGTGTCCTGTCTTTCTGATGAGAAAGTATTTTATCTGAGGTCCCTTGTCTCGGTAGGCGTGGCACGCAAATAAATAAATAAATAAATAATAATAATAATATAAAGGCCTCACTGTTTCGTGTGGGTCTGTTGCAATACGACCATAGGAAGCATTTCAAAAGTGAGGGGGCCAAACCTTGAATTTTGTTTCATTTCGTGCCGTGATAAAAAATTGGTCCATGATCGGCTAAAAATCAAACTTTAAGGGCTGCCCCCTTCCTCTGGTTCCGTCAGGCCAGTGCAAGGGTATGAATATTTAAAGTCTATCAGCTAAAGTCACCCCCCTTTATTTTCCCTTATATGACTTAGATGACTTCCTCTTGTATCTATAGTTTCACACCTTCTTTTTAATGATTCTGTTATAATATCCATATAAACTGCGCACATATATCAGGTTATCATTTAACGCTAATCTTTTTCTCCGTTTCAGGGGCAAACTCCGTCGCCGAGCTCCATACTCAGAGTGGGGCGGAGGGAACGTTCGCCCCCCCCCCATTTCCGGAAAGAGAGAGAGAGAGAGACGCGTCAGACTATTATCATCCGATAATTGTAGGTCTACTCGGAAAATTGTGGGTGTCGGGGAGGATGGACAAAAGGGGTTAGGGGAGTTGACGTATGGGAGGAGAGAGAGTGAGCCCTAATCCAAACTCCTTGCGACGTTTCTGCCCCCTCATTGTTGGTATAGAGTCCATTTTTCAAGATATACAACAGAAGATGATCAGTTCACAAATATCTCAGGGTAAAGTTGATTTTGTTCTGTGTAAGGATCTGGCTTACAGAATAAAAATTGTTAGTTTCAACATGTATTTAAAACCAACATGTACACCAACATAATACGAAGAATTACATTACTACGGAAGCTTATACATTCCTCATAAAAAATTAACGATTATGTCGTTATAACGACATATATATTGTTATTACAACTTAATATCTCGTAATTACGTCATACGACAGATGTCGTTATTACGACTTATAATCTCGTTTTAACGACATTATCTCGTTATTACGACATATAAAGGATGTTGTTATTACGACATATTATCTCGTTAATACACGAGACAATGTGTCCTTATAACAAGATAATAAGTCGTAATAACGACATCCGTTGTATGTCGTAATAACGGGATGTTAAGTCGTAATAACAACATACATGTCGTTATAACGACATAATTATTTTTCCTATTTGTGGCAAGTATTGGCTTCCGCACATTACATTAGCGATCTGAAAACAAAAAAATAAATTAATTGATGACATAACAAACATAAAAATTTATTATTAAGAACACACGAAAGATAAGAGAAAATTATATACCCCACCCTTTCCTTACTGAAAAACTTTCATTGCAGGTCGCAACCTACTTTTTAAGCATTTCTATATTCGCCTAGTAAAGATGCTTCTGTTCTGTCTGCTAAAAGTAATAATGGTGGATTTTGCGATATAGCTGTATTAGATTTATTAGAAGATTAGGTCTGACTAAATCCTAGACAAATCCACCACATATACAACAAGAACAACAAGGTATGTACAAGACATGAATAACATCACAGCTGCTGTGCCGTCTGAGAACGGTGAAATAAAGTGAAAATGCGCAAATGTTTGATCCCAAAATTGCTGGAACTTCGGGGGGGGGGGGGGGGTTCACTCCTTGGTGCCCTCATCCACCAGGGTTCCCCTAGACCTGATGGGGACATAGGCGGTGCGCAGATCCCCTCGCCTGACTTCGTCCTTCCCCCTTTTAACCCCAAAACCTGGATCCGCCCTGATCCATGATTATTGCTCTGGACATGATAAAGCTACTTTGATTTATTTACATGGTTGCTATTCTGCGGCCACATGTTGGAAAACAAACTTGTTTTGTGATCAGTTGTCGTATGGGTAGAGACACAAGGGCTGGCTGTGGCACTGAGTGAATACGTCTCTGTATAACCTAAAATTTGTCTGAACAGTATCTGATTTCCATCATCCCGTTACTTTCATTTTCCCCTTTTGGAAACCTCAATAGAATAGGTTTTAATATGCTTGACAACTCTTATGTATCAATGTTTAGTTAAAAATTCCAAATGCAATGTATTTAGTCTAAACTTATCTAGGTGCCTTAAGTTTTGTGCTGGAGCTTTTTATTATTGTCGTGTCTGGGTTCAGGCTGGATTCAATTCCTGATGCTTTTAAATGTAAACCTCTGCCATTATTCATGTACCTCTTAGTCGGCAGTGTTTGTTTTCTCTAGGCACTACATTTACATACATATACATTCACCCCTTCACACTAGCTGCCACCATATGAGAAATAATCATATTTGTTTAATATGTGGTTAATTAACAGACAAAATCAGTAACGTAGTTTGTTAGCATGTTTTCTTAGCTTTGATGCTACTTGATTTGTATTTAGGTGTAATACTGGTGGATCTTTATAGGTAAGCAGAATAAGGCATTTGTAAGGAAGCAAGTCATACAGAAATTCCGATTCCCACGGTGAATCTTGTGAATAGTTTTGAATTTCTGTACATCTGAATTTCATCTACATTGTTGATAAAGTTTCTTTTAGATTTCTAATGAAAATATGAAGGATGATAAAAAAGAAATTAAAACCTTTGTGTCTTCAAAAAAAATTTGCAGTGTATGTCTCAGAAAAAATTATTAAAAGCATTAAGCATTTCCTCTTTAGCTTGGTTTTAGATAAAAACACAGAAGTGACCAGAATGTTAGCAAACATAGAGACATCACTGAATATCTACAATGTGTCCAGTTTTCAGAGGCAGAAGTCTAATTTGAACAGCACTAATATGTTATAAGCAGAAAATCTCTGTTTGCTTGAAAGAAAAAAATCATGTTGATTGACTTGAACTACCCAACGTTGTTATCTTTATTTGACTCTCAAGGTAGCAGTGTTGCTTTTTACTTTTCGGAAGTCTGGGGTTTCCGCTAAGCTCCAGGTTTTGAAAAGGTCCACACTGATTTTTGTAGAAACATACTAGGTCTCAAACGTTCAACACCAACTGCATTTGTATATTTTGAACTTGGTCGCTACCCTTTATTTGGCGTCAATTGAGAATTGTTAAATGCTGGTTGAAACTTTTAAACACTGAAAACTGTATTCTCAAAGCATGTTATAACTGTATGTATGAAGAGTAAATTTAAATGTAAAAACTGGGACGCTATGGTTAAAAATCTTTCCAATCTCTTGGTTTATAAGAATATTTGCTTAACCAAGGAAGAATTAACCACAAAGAAATGTTTGCTGTTACCAAACGATGTATTTTTAAACATTTTAAATACATAAAAAACTTCTTCCAAAACTCAGTTATAATGAGCATATGGTGCACAAAATTAAAAGGTATATATGTTTTATATTTAATATAAGCATTTTGTATATAATTTTGTTTTACAGTCATATCTATATAAACCTCTAAATATCTATATAAATAGCACTTCCAAATCCGTCAGATGAAACAATGAGGAATTTAAATAAAATAGTTTGAATTTTTCTGGAATTCAAAAATTAACAGAATTAAAAGTGCGGTAGTAACTCAAGAATATGAAAATGGAGGAATTGAAATGATTAATTTAGAGAGAAAAAAATAAAATCTTTGAAAACAACATGGATAAGACGTATGCTTAATGTCCAGATTACAATTGGAGAACATTAATAGGCAGTGTATTTTCCAGTGAATGAGGATTTTAATTTAAGTAAAGGATTTTTGAATGTACAAATAGATAAAATAAAAACTGTTTTGGAAAGATGTTCTCAAGGCCTGGTCTGATTTACAAGCAAATCAAAGTATTCAATCATGGGAAGAATTGACAACACAAAATGTATGGTATAATGATCATATCAAAATTGATAATAAGCATGTATTTATGAAATTGCTATATAAGAAAGGTGTCAAATATATAAAAGATTTTCTAGATAATAATGGAAAATTGTTAGAACATCATATGTTTCAAAATACATTTAATATAACAATAAATGATATTTGATATTCTGCTATAATGAAACACATAAATGATTATATAAAGGTCACCAATGTAAAAACCAAAACAATGTAAATCCACCGAAAAATTTTTACCATATAATTTACATGTGTTTTTCGTGTCATTGAGAGGGTTTAAAGAAATGTATTCTGTTCTGAACAGATCATCCACTGTTACTAGGCGGCAACAAAAATGGAATTCGGTCTTTTCTCTTAGTACATTTTATTACTTCAATTGACCGTCCTAAGTCGGTATCGTAACCCCAGCACAATCGAATATTTTTGTAAAGTCGTTCCGTATATATTATGCTGTTGTCATTTTTTGTGTGCAGGTCCTTGGTGATTTGTGTCATACAGCTTTGTCAGATGTTTTCTGTTTTCTCTATTAAAATGGAAGAAAATTTACAAGATACCGTTCACCGTTTTGC
This sequence comes from Pteria penguin, assembly GCA_035048485.1. Lineage (NCBI taxonomy): Eukaryota > Metazoa > Mollusca > Bivalvia > Pterioida > Pteriidae > Pteria > Pteria penguin. The sequence goes on from CM068581.1 coordinate 36,986,574, forward strand.
AGTACTAAACATATGTGATTTCAAACAAGAATTAATCATTCAATTCTTGTTACAAATAAATTTTTGCAAAAAGTAAATATAAAAAAAAACTCCGCCCTATGTTTTTTTCTGTGGTTCAGAAGATGAAACTATATTACACTTGCTATGGGATTGTACTCTTGTGCAAAATTTAATGTTACAGTTTTGTGAATTATGTAGTGAGCAGAATATTATCCTTCACTTTAAGAAATCTGAGTACTTGTTTGGTAAATGTGGCTCAGATAATTCAAACTGTCCTCTTAATAATGTTATTGTCACCTTGAAGTTCTATATTTATAAAACAAGATGTTCTAATAGGAATTTATCTATAAAACAACTTTTGAGTGATATGAAAGAAATGTATAAACCTTTAAAATATATAGCAACACAATCTGGTAGTTTACAGAATTTTAATATTACTTGGAGTCCTTGGACATTTCTACAACAATTATCAATACATTTCTGTAATTATTTATCCATATAAATTATTAGATATGTATCACATTCTTTTGAAAAATGTTTGAAATATTAATTTTGTTTTAGATATGTGCATTATACTGATTGTTGTGTATGGTACCACCTAATCCTTTCTAGTAATCCACTCCCTTTTCATTTCCATTTAATTTCCTTTAATCCGTCACAATTCTTTCCATCCCCACTCCACCTTTCATTTACACCCCCACCCCACCCTCCCCTCCTTCTTAACTTTGTATAGGCGATAAATTGCTATGTATGTATTTCAGATGTTTATTGAATGAAATGTATAAAACTAAGAAAAATTAATTACATTTATATATTTACATTTATACACACACACACCCACACACACACACACACACACACACACACATATATATATATATATATATATATATATATATATATATATATATATATATATATATATATATATATATATATATATATATATATATATATATATATATATATATATATATAAAGCACAAATAGAATCAGTGAAACACCTGGGAGTACTATGGACCTTGGATCTCCGAAGAAATACCTGTAGAAAATAAAGACAAATTAGACAAACACATAAAGCACAAAGTTAACAAGGCACCCACATATATATATATATATATATATATATATATATATATATATATATATATATATATATATATATATATATATATATATATATATATATATATATGTTAACATACTGGTACTCATTTATACATGCATATGCATGCCTTTTTTTCACTCATTGCTTGTACTTTGTACTATGTATATTCATGCTATTGTATTACATTGTTATATGTCTATAAGTTGTATGACTTTTGACTAATAAACTATTCTTATGAAATGATTGGATAATGACGGAATCAAATTAACAAAATACCATACCACTTGATTATCTATATATTTATATGAGCAACCAATTGTCAGTATTAGGAAAAGGCTTCAAAATTCAACTTGATGGATTTGACCGAATACAGCAGCATCTGAGAGCTTAATCCCCACCACATTTCATCAAAAGCCGTCCCACTATTCAATCATATAAAATTAGAAAAAAAATCCTACAAATGATTTTTGTATTCCATTTCTTGCCATCAACACTGATCACTGATATAAAAAAAAATCATATAATTCATTTTACTGTCTTCTGTGAAAATAATCATGGAAATTACATGAAAATGTAATAAAACTGCTAATTCTGAAAAGACTTGAAAAATACATTAACAATGTAAGATTTTGGAAATAATAATACGCTGCAAGACACATCTAGATTACTGTGGAGCATCAATTTTACTGATCTATGCAGTCACGTTGAAAGAAAAAGTTTCAAAGGAGGGTTCTTTTAGGCGTATGTCTTTCCGACCTGGATCCATCCCTTGACATATCTGGCCGAAACAGCAGCATCTGAGGACTTCATCCCTACCACGTTTCCTCTGAATACGTCAACATTTTAACAATTCAGATGATTAATGTGATATACAAAGTTAGTGAAAATGATAAGCTTCCAGATAATCCAAAATCAATAAGTCTTGTATGTATATGTTTGACATATGGGACTTAAAATATTATGATATTATAACTATTATCATTATGAATATTTCTTTTTGATTTTTTCACGTTGAGGTTGAAAAATAGAAAAACAAGAAATTAATTTGGTTTTTGAATGGAACTACAATAAACAAAACTTCTTTACTGAGACAAACCCGTAGATCGTTCTGGTTCATTCATTGAAGTATTTTGAATTATAGAGAGGGAGAGAGATGTTCCATTATTTGTTAACCTTAATGATAAGAATAAAATGTTATATATTCTCAATTCTGATTCAAAATGTGTTCTTAATGGTAAATATAGAACATATATACCTTTTAATTTTGTGAACCAGATTTCGACAACTTATGTCTCTTCAGTGATGCTCGTGGCCGAATGTCTAGATTTCTCAGAATATATAAATATTTGAAGAGCAGTGTTGAAACAATGACCGAAAAGTGAACCAAAGAATCTATCTAAGGACAAAGCTATGCATGGGGGATACTCCTTAGTTTTAGAGTGATTTACTTAATTTGATGACCGAAAATGTGAAGTATATATTTTGAAAACTAGACTTATGATGCCCTCGATGACTTGTGTTGGAAAATTGAATAACAAAAATATGAAAGTTACCTAAGTACTAACATAATACATGTATGCTATTATGTTTATTGTAATTGTTTATCTATTTTTTATAATACTTCTTTATGGTAGTTAGCATTTATCTCATAATATTTGGACAATTTTATAATACATGTATGCATGTATATGCCTTTAATTGGGTCCGAATTGGCAAAATAAAGTATCTCGTATCTTGTCGATCTGATCAGTGCAGTCGCTCTAAAGAAAAAGCGTGTCAAAGGAATATAAGTTCTTGGGCTTATGGCGGTCCACTCTTGATCCACCCCTTGAATGCTCTGACCAAATAATGAAGAACATTTCTTATCGATTTTAAGTACTTAATCCGTATCAAATTTCAGAAAAATGCCACTTTGTCCTACTTTGCAAATAGACACTTACATGAATCCATTTGCAATTTCATTCGCTTGTTCCTCTGACAATTATTCACGATTTTCTGATTATCTAGATTCATTATGTAACACACACATTAGAATAAGACGTGTGCAAGTAATCCAGAATGAAAAGGGAGAATTTCTGGTATGGGTATTTTTGACAGAATTTGAAATAAATTTCATTTTCATTTCTGATTTTACCAAATTTGATGCACAACATTCCCTACACACAACGTTTTATTAGGTACATCTCATTGCTCTACAACATCTGTTTGGATCTTTCAATCTGGCATGCTATAGCTCTGTGAAACAGAGTACTCTAAACATAGTATTAATCACATGTGGATCCTAAAACATTCAAAAGAATTGTTAGATAACCTGAAGTCTCTAAGCATCAAGAAAATTCGTTCTATCAAATCATTTGATTTTCCGATACTCGATTAAACAATCTCTCAGAAAAAAGTAAATAAATAATTAAATAAATTAAACAAATAAATAAATAAACATTAGCAAATGTTCATTTTCAGTTATGTTTGTGCCCATAGCCTGTCTGACATAATGGTCACAATCTGTCTCGCTGAAGATATTCAATACTCTTCGCGATCTGATCTACCAAGTCATGATTTGTTTCAATGTCCTCATAGTCTGCATTCAAATTGTACCGACAAAACCAAGTGTTCATGGTTTTTGGATTGTTAAATATTTCGTCATTAAATTTAGTATACTCATTCGTTTCCTCAACAACTATTTCATGATTTTCGCCATCCATGAAATATCGGTGTTCCACTCTGAAAATAACTGACATTATTTTACCTTTGAACTGCGAATGTATGATAACAGTATCTGAATTTAATAAGGATATAATGTTTGATATACAATCATCTGTAGTTAGCCAGAGAAGATTAGGGTCATACTGAAAAGATGTTGGTGAACTTTCCCTCTTAGAGTCAATATCCATCCGTATGTCTGCTCCGTCTTCCTTGAGGATATAATATGTTGCCCATTTCACGGTAGGACACAGCATACCAAGGATGCATCCCTGGTCGTCTAACTTTATTGTATGGCCAGATGTCAGGAGAATCTCGAACCATTGGTTTTTGTCCTCAACAAATGAATCTCCAAACATTTCTCTTGCAATATTTTCAACGTCAGAAATCGGTTGGGTTTTTATTTGACAACTGATTTTGTTGTTAGATCTATTTTTAATGTCCCCACTATTCGAGTTCTGCATTGTGGAATCTTGTGTTACTATCTCCTGGTGTGTTTCATTTAAACTCTTTTTAATTTCACCAACTCCCATTGTGTTTTGAATTCTGTCAAGCCGCTTAAATTCAACTTTTCCTCTTGTAAAGGACAAGAATGTATGACCATGGAAAAGATATTGGTGTTCGTTTTGTATTGAGTTCATACAGAGTTTGATGTTTCTGAGCAGGTTTCCTACTCCTCTCGTAGAATTTTCTTTTTGAGACTTTGGTTTAAATCGGATAACATTGCCCTCAAACTTCACCTTAAAGTGATTACAATCTGGGAAATCTGAAAACACCACTCCAATCATTCCTTTAACATAAATAGGACTCCTGTCACGTGCATCACTGCTGTACAGGACTCTGGATTTTGATAGCTTGTGAAATCTTTGTCTAGTTTGTAGTATGTCAATAGAACGCCCAAATATATCCAAATCACTGTTAAGAGTGTCGGTGACTTGGATAGTAAGATCCAAGTTTTCTGCAAAATTTTCGCATATAAACGGCAGTGCATTTCGAAAAAGAACAAGCTTCTCTTTAGATGGCATTATCTTTTCCATGATTTTGGATGCAGAGGGGCTCTTAAGAACTGATTTCAAACGTATGAATTCATAAAGTGCCTGTTTCATCAGATAAGACAATTTTCTTGATTTATCTCTAGAAAGTTTTACTTTGGACTTCTTTCCTAATACAGGGTCATAAAACTTGTAACTGTTTGAACCTGGATCCTTCAGACATTCTTCGAACTTTTCGAAGCACTTGAGCGTAAAATTACCTGTTTGAACTGCATTGGTGAGGTATTCAACATGGAACTTACTGTAAATGCTCTGGATTTCTTTTGATAAATTCAACAGTCCTGGCTGATCGGAAGTATCTTCTATCATATCCAGTTCTCTCATTGTTTGCAAAACAAGCAATGGAAAATGAATTTCAGTGAAAACTGAATTTCTACCACCTCTACAAATTCTATTGGATCTTGCCCAAAACCATGTGAATATAAATGTTGGTATGATATCTGGAATTTCATCCAAAGACCTACGGATGTACACCATGTATTTCGCTTCATCTGTCATTCTTGCAGTTCCTTGTGGTACTATCTTTTTATTAAAAGCCAACCACTCCTTTTCGTATTCATCAAAATTTCTGATGATTGATGAACCAAGTTTTAACAGTGAAGGTCTCCCGGTGGCGTTTCTGTCCGACAACAGTTCCTTTTTAATTTCGGTCAATATATCACCTATTGTAACCCATGGAAAACTGAAGAACTCTGTTTTTCTTTTTATGTTAAATGTTACGATATACCAGCTGGACGCTTTAGCAAATACTTCGGATTTGTTCTTTGTTTCCCATGCATCCTCTCCTTTAAACTCTTTGAAAAACTCTGCCCTCACTTTCTTTCTCAAGGATAATACCTTCTGTTTTATCATATTACTGACTTCAATCTTGTCGTCTTTGTCCACATTGACGAAACCATGTCCTTTCTTTAGTTTCTGAATCATCCCAGTCACTGCTTCCGCCTCAGTTTCGATGCCGTAGTATTCCATTATTTCTTTTAACCGTTTATCATATGTCACTTTCACCTTCTTGGCGTCACTGAGGTATTTTTCATAACCTTTTTGTACTCTGAAATCGTCATCAAATTCAACTAAAGTTTCTTTGGCAGAGGATAATTTCGTTAGTTTATCTGCATTTTCACATTCATCGAATAATTTTCCAAGTGCTTTCTCAGAATGATATGACGGTTTGTCTTTTTTCATCATGAAATGGGGATATTTTTCCACTTTAAGATCTTTTCCCATTTCAGGAATTACTCCAGTTTTAGGGAAATCCACCGCATCTGAGTGTATCTTTGCTAATCGAAGGCATTTTTCACTAAAGATTCCCTCAGTTTCTTTATCGGCATGCACCACGTGAGAATTTGCTATTCTACCAACCATATTACATTTTATAAAATCCACAATATATTGCGTGATATGATCAACAGTGATTTTTTCATCGACTTTTATGGCAGGTGCACTTGGGAAGTCCATTGCTTTTTTGTTGCAGTCAGGGGGTAAAAACTTTGAATCCCAACATACATGGTACATATCCCCATCTAAATCGGAACCAGACATTTCATCTGGGTGCGGCCTGTGACCATTTTGAGGAAAAACTACGCAATCCACCATATGGGAGAGGGATGGAATGTTTACAGCCATGAATGTCCTCAAATCTCCGGGATGGAAACATGGATTTTTACCTATAACAACCTTTCCTACTTGAACTGTTGTTTGCGCCTGTGGTTTGTATATGTCATTTGAATACTGTATATATACTTGCCCGTACTTTAAAAGTCCTGTTTCATCAACGGTGCCCATAAGTATGCGTCCTTTATCTGCTGGAACCTCGATCCTGGATCTGCTCATTAGATCGTTTATCCTTGATTTGTAAATTGTGATCAGTAGACTTTCAAAAAATGCATCGTTGGTAAATGCTACGCCTTTTTCGTACATCTCTTTGAATTTCATACAAGCTTTTGCCTAGAAAATGAGAGTTGACAGTAAAATATTGTTTTGTATCTAAATCTGTTGGATTCATATACTTATCTAAGGAGTTGATTCATATAAATGGTATACACCTTTGTATAATACATAGTACTTACAGTACTTATCATAGCTTTTATGATACAACATATCACTAACTGGATAACAGAAAGAAAAAGATCTCGATTACATGACTCACAAAAGAAAAAGAAAATAAACTGATAATTAAATGTATGGAGAGATATTCTTTAACATTGAATTATGGCGTCGACTAAGGAGGGTTAATTGATGATTACATAACAAATTCCGTCCAGCATGGTGATTAAAACCCAAACTGGTTATACACAATCTATACAGTACTGATTCTCGTTAACAATTTGATGTAAAGTTGATTAATTTTTGTGCCGTTGGCACAAAAGGGTGTTTATGTTGGGTGATGCCTCTAAAGGACTCCCGGGTACTTATTATTTTCTTGAGTCCTTGAATGCACATTCAGGCATATTGAGTGATATAACCGTAAATTGACGATCTCATATTGAGTGATATAACCGTGAATTGACGATCTTCATACAGAGTGATATAACCGTGAATTGGCGATCTTCATATTGAGTGATATAACTGTGAATTAACGATCTTCATATTGAGTGATATAACCGTGAATTTTCGATCTTCATATTAAGTAATATAACCGTGAATTGACGATCTTCATATTGAGTGATATAATCGTGAATTAACGATCTTCACACAGAGTGATATAACCGTGAATTGACGATCTTCATATTGAGTGATATAACCGTGAATTGACAATCTTCATATTGAGTGATATAACCGTGAATTGACAATCTTCATATTGAGTGATATAACCGTGAATTAACGATCTTCATATGGAGTGATATAACCGTGAATTGGTGATCTTCATATTGAGTGATATAACCGTAATTTTGCGATCTTCATATTGAGTGCTATAACCGTGAATTTTCGATCTTTATATTGAGTGATATAACCGTGAATTGGCGATCTTCATATTGAGTGATATAACCGTAAATTAACGATCTTCATATTGAGTGATATAACTGTGAATTGGCGATCTTCATATTGAGTGATATAACCATGAGTTGACGATATTCATATTGAGTGATATAACTGTAAATTAACGATCTTCATATTGAGTGATATAACTGTAAATTAACGATCTTCATATTGAGTGATATAACCGTGAATTGACGATCTTCATATTGAGTGATATAACCGTGAATTGGTGATCTTCATATTGAGTGATATAACCGTGAATTGGCGATCTTTATACAGAGTGATATAACCGGGAATTGACAATTTTCATATTGAGTGATATAACCGTGAATTGGCGATATTCATATTGAGTGATATAACCGTAAATTGGCGATCTTCATACAGAGTGATATAACCGTGAATTGACGATCTTCACATTGAGTGATATAACAGGGAATTGACAATCTTCATATTGAGTGATATAACCGTGAATTGGCGATATTCATATTGAGTGATATAACCGTAAATTGGGGATCTTCATATTGAGTGATATAACCGTGATTTGGCGATCTTCATATTGAGTGATATAACCGTGATTTGGCGATCTTCATATTGAGTGATATAACCGTAAATTGACGATCTTCATATTGAGTGATATAACCGTGATTTGGCGATCTTCATATTGAGTGATATAACCGTAAATTGACGATCTTCATATTGAGTGATATAACCGTGATTTGGCGATCTTCATATTGAGTGATATAACCGTAAATTGACGATCTTCATATTGAGTGATATAACCGTGATTTGGCGATCTTCATATTGAGTGATATAACCGTAAATTGACGATCTTAATATTGAGTGATATAACCGTCAATTGACGATCTTCATATTGAGTGGTATAACCGTGAATTGACAATCTTCATACAGAGTGATATAACCGTGAATTGGTGATCTTCATATTGAGTGATATAACCGTGATTTTGCGATCTTCATATTGAGTGATATAACCGTAAATTGACGATCTTCATATTGAGTGATATAACCGTCAATTAACGAACCTTATATTGAGTAATATAACCGTGATTTGACGATCTTCATATTGATTGATATAACCGTGAATTGACGATCTTCATACAGAGTGATATAACCGTGAATTGACGATCTTCATATTGAGTGATATAACCGTGAATTTTTTATCTTTATATTGAGTGATATAACCGTGATTTGGCGATCTTCATATGGAGTGATATAACCGTGATTTGGCGATCTTCATATGGAGTGATATAACTGTGAATTAACGATCTTCATATTGAGTGATATAACCGTGAATTAACGAATCTTATATTGAGTGATATAACCGTGAATTAACGATCTTCATATTGAGTGATATAACCGTGAATTAACGAACCTTATATTGAGTGATATAACCGTAAATTGACGATCTTCATATTGAGTGATATAACCGTGAATTTTCGATCTTCATATTGAGTGATATAACCGTGAATTGGCGATCTTCATATTGAGTGATATAACCGTGAATTGGCGATCTTCATATTGAGTGATATAACCGTGAATTGGCGATCTTCATATTGAGTGATATAACCGTGAACTGGCGATCTTCATATTGAGTGATAAAACCGTGAATTGGCGATCTTCATATTGAGTGATATAACCGTGAACCCGATATTTTTTTCAATATTCCTCCCTTTATATACAAGAAGTAGATGATGCTACTGTATTCACTGTTCTCCATCTATTTAATCTTCTAAGGTTTTCAATATTCGGAACGCAAGATTACTTTACGCAAATTTATTGTACAAGACTACTCAACACATGCATTTGTATTTTGTTTGACTTAAATGGGACAGATTACATAATGACAAATATAAAAAGAAAATGCTGTAAACGAATTATGTACATATTTTAAAATATATGGCTTAGAAGAAACTTACGGTTTCTCTTGATTCCATTCTTAGATATTTATCTAACATCCTTAAGGCCACTTCTTCATAAACAAACATATTGGCAAGCTGAGAGAGGACATTCGCCTGTAGTGCAAGGAACACATCATCTGGGACTCCTAAGCCTGACATCAACGTGATTATCTGCCGATTCAGATGGAGCTGTCCTGTAAAGATATCCGTTCTTAACTGTCGTGTGTTTATACACATTTGTGCTCTGAACCCTAGCTAGAGCAATAAATACTTTCGTCTTTGCAGATGAGAGATATAGGCGCATGTTGATGATAACGTCACATCACTCTGCTCTGTGCCTTTGGATTTAGCTTTGTTCCGCATGAACACTCATAGCGCTTGTGTCACAATTGGTGTAACCTCCGTTCAGAGACGTGAACAAGGAGGTTTTAGGTTTCGTGATAGAATATGGACCACACATACATGTTTCATGTTACGTCATCTGATCACACAGCATTTCTAAGGTGAGCATTCTACCGTGTAAGAATCCGTGTAAGAATGATATGGACCACACATACATGTTTCATGTTACCTCATCTGATGACACAGCTACCCTAAGGTCAGCATTCTACCGTGTGAGAATGATATGGACCACACATACATGTTTCATGTTACGTCATCTGATCACACAGCATCTCTAAGGTGAGCATTCTACCGTGTGAGAATGATATGGACCACACATACATGTTTCATGTTACCTCATCTGATCACACAGCTGAGCACCTCTAAGGTGAGCATTCTACCATGTGAGAATGATATGGACCACACATACATGTTTCATGTTACGTCATCTGATCACACAGCATATCTAAGGTGAGCATTCTACCGTGTGAGAATGATATGGACCACACATACATGTTTCATGTTACGTCATCTGATCACACAGCACCTCTAAGGTGAGCATTCTACCGTGTGAGAATGATATGGACCACACATACATGTTTCATGTTACTTCATCTGATCACACAGCATATCTAAGGTCAGCATTCTACCGTGTGAGAATGATATGGACCACACATACATGTTTCATGTTACTTCATCTGATCACACAGCATATCTAAGGTGAGCATTCTACCGTGTGAGAATGATATGGACCACACATACATGTTTCATGTTACGTCATCTGATCACACAGATCCTCTAAGGTGAGCATTCTACCGTGTGAGAATGATATGGACCACACATACATGTTTCATGTTACTTCATCTGATCACACAGCATATCTAAGGTCAGCATTCTACCGTGTGAGAATGATATGGACCACACATACATGTTTCATGTTACTTCATCTGATCACACAGCATATCTAAGGTGAGCATTCTACCATGTGAGAATGATATGGACCACACATACATGTTTCATGTTACGTCATCTGATCACACAGCATATCTAAGGTGAGCATTCTACCATGTGAGAATGATATGGACCACACATACATGTTTCATGTTACTTCATCTGATCACACAGCATATCTAAGGTCAGCATTCTACCGTGTGAGAATGATATGGACCACACATACATGTTTCATGTTACTTCATCTGATCACACAGCATATCTAAGGTGAGCATTCTACCATGTGAGAATGATATGGACCACACATACATGTTTCATGTTACTTCATCTGATCACACAGCATATCTAAGGTCAGCATTCTACCGTGTGAGAATGATATGGACCACACATACATGTTTCATGTTACTTCATCTGATCACACAGCATATCTAAGGTGAGCATTCTACCGTGTGAGAATGATATGGACCACACATACATGTTTCATGTTACGTCATCTGATCACACAGCACCTCTAAGGTGAGCATTCTACCATGTGAGAATGATATGGACCACACATACATGTTTCATGTTACTTCATCTGATCACACAGCATATCTAAGGTCAGCATTCTACCGTGTGAGAATGATATGGACCACACATACATGTTTCATGTTACTTCATCTGATCACACAGCATATCTAAGGTGAGCATTCTACCATGTGAGAATGATATGGACCACACATACATGTTTCATGTTACGTCATCTGATCACACAGCATATCTAAGGTGAGCATTCTACCATGTGAGAATGATATGGACCACACATACATGTTTCATGTTACTTCATCTGATCACACAGCATATCTAAGGTGAGCATTCTACCGTGTGAGAATGATATGGACCACACATACATGTTTCATGTTACCATGTGAGAATGATATGGACCACACATACATATGTTACTTCATCTGATCACACAGCATATCTAAGGTGAGCATTCTACCATGTGAGAATGATATGGACCACACATACATGTTTCATGTTACCTCATCTGATCACACAGCATATCTAAGGTGAGCATTCTACCGTGTGAGAATGATATGGACCACACATACATGTTTCATGTTACTTCATCTGATCACACAGCATATCTAAGGTGAGCATTCTACCGTGTGAGAATGATATGGACCACACATACATGTTTCATGTTACCTCATCTGATCAGAGATAATGGGAATGTTTATATATCATTATTTCTGTAAGTGACTGTAAGATCATTCTACTCACCAGGACGTGTATGAGCCATTGTTTCTACAGATGTGGAGGGAGAATCAAATTTCCTCATACTCTTTCTAATTACAATCTTGTTCACATTGCCTAGGTCTGGATTCTTCGCTAAAACGCCTTTACACCCTCCATAACGGATTTGAAAAGCTGAAGGAGTGACATCTAAAGATATTGCAGATGCTATCTGTAAGAATAATAGCAAAAAAATAATGATTTCATTTTCAAAAGACAAAATACTCACTGAAAATTCTTTTCTGATAGTTACTATAGTGTAAGTGCCAAGACAAGCTTTGTGTGGTTTTACGGCGTCTTCTGTACAGAACATTGCATACATAAAGATCCACGAATCCGTTTGTTTTGTTTGAGCCTTGACTTTATGTTGACGGCACCTGTCTGATGCAATGTACAGAAATTTAGACCTTTCCAACGGAATCAACTGAAGCAGTGCGACTTGGAACCTCGGATTGTACTGTCCCATTCGACAGACAACGATAAGTAAGCAATGGGGTTCGAACCCATACCTCTCCGTCACGTGCCCAACACCTATACAACTGAGCTAAACGCCAACTCAATACGAACACAAACTCGAAATATATCATGAGTATAATGTCAACATCATTTTAACTTTGAATCGGAAATACAGAAAACAAGTGTGATACATGCAGTAAATACAACAATAATTAATTTCCTTACGCTGATATATAACAATAAATGAAAACTATTGACCATTATATATATTCATTTAAATGCATTTTACAGTTTATGACATCATCAAGGATAATGATTCAATCAACTATCAACCATCTATCACCTGCACCCTACATAACAAAGCAACATTTCGGTATCTCCAAACGTACATAGTCTGTACACCCAGGTATCACCTGCACCCTACATAACAAAGCAACATTCTTATATAGTTGGGTAACCGGTATATCATGTGTGCCCTACAGAACAAGGCACCACTGAAATATCTCCATACTTTTATATAGTCAGTAAACCCATATATCACGTGCTTTCTACACAATAAAGTAACATTCTAATATCACTATACTTAAACAGTCTGTAAACCCATACACCATGTGTCCTATAATACACAATGAAGGAGCATTCTAATATCACCATGTTTGTATAACAGGAAGCCGATGTGGCCTAGTGGATGAGGTGTTCGGCTTGTGACCGAGAGGTCCCGAGTTCGACTCCCGCCCTGGTCACACCGGTGTTCTGTCTTTCGGATAAGACAGTAAAAACCAAGGTCCCGTGTCACGGTTGGCGTGGCACGTGAAAGATCCCTTACTGCTTCGGATGGGACCGTTGCAAAGGTAAAAATTTCTGCGCGAAGCATCATGCAGATGCCGTCACCATATACGTGATATAATCGTGGAGTGACGTAGAACAATTATCAATCAACTCATACAATCGGTTAACCCATATATCACGCGTACCTTACACAACAAAGTAACACTGCAAACTGTCATTTCCTCACTAATGACAAGTGAGCATAGTCAAATTTAAAGTGAAGAAATGACAATGCTAACTGCCAAGACTTCACCTAGTGTCTACTCTCTTGCCAACGCTTAATGATTATTGTCACTCGTTGGTATCCCATATGCGGTTCATCATGCAATAATTTATGTGTGTGTATTCTTCTGTTACACATATTCGGGGAGAGTATTGTCAAGTTATGGAGATGGGTCTCTTTTTCTTTTTATTATATCTCTTTCAATACATTATACGTACCTTGTCAGCCAATGGTACTGATACCATTCCGATACCATCCGTGAAACAGTATTTGCCACTACCGTTTACATTGTCCCTCTCTATGTCCTCGATGTAGTCCACTATACATCCATCCTTCGTCGTATCAATCGTAGCATGAGTTGAAGAGAAACAAAGACCAAGCCTGGCTACATACTTCGCTACACATTTCTCTTTAGATAAATCGCCCAGAGCATCGCGTATGGTTTTAGCGGACACTCCATCAACAGAAGCCGTGCAGAACCAAAAGCCATGGTCACGTAACTGACTGTTAGAGCTTCCCAAAAATTCAAATCGTGTTTTGCCACACATTACCCCTTCTTGTAACAAACATCTCATTTTCTCCAGAATTCTATCAAGACTACCCTCTGCCATTACCATGAGTTTGCTAAGATCTTCGTCGCGTATACTAACTCTTATAAACTTGTTCCGGGTGTATTTTCGAAGAACTCTATTCAAATCGACGGAGTCGGGTTGATTGAAAATCGCATTGGTTGGTGTAAACACGATGCGACCATACTTTTCCTTGTTTCTGCGTGAAACTGAAACGGTATCGTTCGACATTTCCCGTAAACATTTCTGGAATACTGTCATGAAGTCAAAAAATATATCGCTAGCCGCCTCTACTGACATTTGGTAAAATAGTTCGGCACATAAACTTCTCCTGTGATACAGCATGTGTTGTATGATTAGGTCTTTCTTCATACTCATGGCATCTGTTATACGTGGTCCAAGAGACGTGAGACATTTCCATGCATAAAGCGTATCAAAATCGCCCGGTAGTGTTCGTTCAATTTGTCCTACAACGTTTGTCTTTGAGAAGAATGCAATATGACTAAAAGCAATACTTAGTCCGTTTGTCCGAAATATGTCGAGCAAAGATGTATCGAACTTATTTTTTCGGAATTTTAAGCAAAAAGCTGAAATGCCTGTAATATTATCCACACCTAGTTCCTTTAAACATGTTACGCGAATTTCCTCTGTGTGTTTTTGTTTCAACAACAAAGAAAAGAATGGGTTGTGTTTGATACACAGCACAAGATTGACGTCGTCATTCGTAGCGTCTATTACAATGTATTTCTCAAGGGAGTCAAAAGGAAATTTGATCATATACGATGAACCGTTCATTGAATTAACACAATCAGTACCGAGAAGGTCGGTTTCTATGACAATTATTTCCCGTTCACAGTCGACGCTTAAAGAATGGTTGCAAGTTGAAGCGTCAACTTTCCAGTGCTGGCAGAATTTTGATGGAGTAAAAAGTGAACCTGCAGTGTAGCTCGTAAGCGTTATTTTGTTCAGATTATTTAATTTAGGTGCATTAGGATTGAAGTGTCTTATTTCAAGCCATACGTCCCTCGAGTTCGTTTGCTGCTTTGTTTTGGTTTGCTGCATTGAAGTATTGGGCCGAAAACAGCTGGCGGACTGTAAACATTTCTCCTCTACACTAACTTCTACTTCCGGTAATGATCGTAGCCAAACGCACCAATGTCGGGAAAGGGTTTCTTCAAAGTTACTGAAGGACATTTTGTGTTTTATATTTGCTTCTATGATCAATGTCTGCTGGAAGGAAGCAAACGTTTGTCCATCTGAAATGATCACGATTTATTTGTCGTAAATCATTATTCCATGCCTGTATAACTTTACATAAGAAAGAAAGACATTTTATCACGTAATAACGACAATTTATCTCGTTATAAAGACTATTTATCCCAAAATTACGACTTTCTCAACTTTTCATGTCGTAATAACGACTTATTATCTCGTAATAACGACTTATTATCTCATAATTACAACTTTTTTAACTTGTAAGAATGACTTTTTATCTCGTTATAACGACATTTAATCTCGTAAAAACGATTTCTTACTGCGTAATAACAACTTAAACATTTTTCTCCCTGCCTTACTTTGAATTTGACCCTTTTAGGCTTTCGTACATTCAAAACATCTCCAAAATGCAATTCTATTTTTCTAAGTGGGAAACTGCCATAAACAGACATAATTTTACACTAATATGGTGCAGTTTTATCAAGCTTTACAACAACACATTTGTACTTCAATTAAATATTTCATAAACATAAAAACAAGAGGCTCATATGGGCCAACTTGGCTCATTTGATCACAATTTACTAATTCACAAACAACTGCCTGCTTGAAGAAATTCACAAATACATATATTCTCTTGCATATTGTGTATTGACAAAAAACTGTAAACCTGCTTCTTTAAACTAAATAAATCACGACAATGATACAAAAATATTTGAAAAAAGATTGTCAGAATTCTTTTATCCTTATTCTTATTTTCTTAAATATTATTAAAAATCTTGTTTTGATATAAAATGAAAAAACCCCCAATATATATATATATATATATATATATATATATATATATATATATATATATATATATATATATATATATATATATATATATATATATATATATATAAAGCACAAAGACACAACAGCTAACAAGGCACCCTATATTTCACTTATATTCGTTCCCCGTCTGGGACTCGAACCCACGACCTATGGTACCTAATCACCTAGCTGTCATGCATCCGACCCTCTAACGGACTGAGCTACCCGAGCTGCCTGGTTAACGGTAGTGTCTTTGTGCTTTATATATTTGTTTCACTAATTCTATTCGTCCTTTATATATATATATATATATATATATATATATATATATATATATATATATATATATATATATATATATGTATCCTTTAGCAGGTCATTTACGTCGTTTAAAACTAACGTGTGCACTGTGTAAGCTTTTTTTCATGTCAAAACATTAGAATAGGGTTACAATATACCATGCTGGTGTTTTACAAAAACTGCCAGTGTCGGCAAAATCCCTGTCTGATATATCCGTTTCACGGCGAGGTGTTAAACGATACCCGGCCAGTCCTTGTAAGACTCTAGCATGGTACACTGTAACCCCTAAATATATCATTTTCTGCATCTGTCGTCGCCATTTTGTGTTTGAACCTTCCGTATCGCGTGATTTTTATTATGTGGACCTCATCTAGATAACATCATACAAATACATTCGGAATGACCTAGTCTTTTAGTTTTACCAATAAAGACATCACTCGACGGATATTTTGAATATTATAGTTTGTCGTTGTTATGAACCGGTGAACTGATTGATGTCCAGTTCATAAGACCTAAAATGACATGCCCTTAATTTTCAAAATTTTAATTATCTATTTGATATGGATACAGATTAGGGACTAGACAATCTATATCATCGCAGTGGTATCAGTGCAAAGGGGGCATGGGACCATAATTGCTTTCCCTGACACCAAAACTTTTACACGTAGGTTGAAATAAAGAAATCAAATGAAAAATATACATTTCCATGCCTTGAACACAAGTACACCATGAAAAAACAAGAGCAACGCCTAGCGTGGCATAATACGCCCATCGCTTAATTGGGACAGGATCAATTCGCATTTGGCATGATTTTCATGAAAAACATCTGACGTTTACTGAAGTTAATTGCGTTTCATAGCATTTTATCATAGGAATAAGTCCGAAGGCAATATCTCATGCAGAAATGGTCCTATGCAACCCATCTTGGAAATTGACCTGCAAAAAAAAACTTGAAATTTTTTAGAACTAGCCCCCCCCCACCCCCCCTTCTAAAATTATAAATTTCTCAAAAATGAAGAAAAGGGTATCAATACCTGTAAAATATGTGGAGGTTGGTACATTTTACTTGTTTCATGATAAATTTCATAATGTTTTTACAAAAATTAGATTTTTAATGAATTTTCAAAACAAAATCCAAGGGCCATAAATCCGTCAAAATTATGTCAATCGTAACAAAACTCGAACTGGTACTGATGCCGCTTCGAATAAGCCTATATCTCATATTTCAACTCAATTTCTTGAAAGACGGCAAAAAAGTCCGGAAAACATGACCTAGGACATATGGTCAACCGCCCCCCCCCCTAAAATCATAAATTTCTCAAAAATGAAGAAAAAGATATTAAAACCCGTAACATATGAGATAGTTGGTACATTTTACTTGTTTCATGATAAATTTCATAATGTTTTGACATAAAATAGATTTTTAATGAATTTCTGAAAAAATCTTGAAATTTATAAGTCCAAGGGCTATAAACCCGTCAAAAGTAGGTCAATTGTAACAAAACTCGAACTGGTACTGACGCTGCTTGATATAAAGCTATATACTAAATTTCAACTCAATGTCTTGAAAGACGGCAAAAAAAAGTCCGGAAAACATGACCTGGGACGTATGGTCAACCCCCCCCCCCTAAAATCATAAATTTCTCAAAAATGAAGAAAAAGATATTAAAAACCGTAACATATGTGATAGTTGGTACACTTTACTTGTTTCATGAGAAATTTCATAATGTTTTGACAAAAAATAGATTTTTAATGAATTTTTGAAAAAAATTTTGAAATTTATAAGTCCAAGGGCCATAAATCTGTCAAAAGTAGGTCAATCGTAATAAAACTCGAACTGGTACTGACGCCGCTTGAAATATAGCTATATACCAAATTTCATCGCAATATCTTGAAAGACGTCCAAAAAAAGTCCGGAAAACATGACCCCGGACGGACGGACGGACGCACGCACGGACGGACGGACAGCGCCATAACATAATACGTCCCGTCTATTGGACGGGCGTATAAAAAAGATTAATATTTTTTTCTCTCTCTCAATAGCAATGAATACATGGTTATACATGTATTTAATAAATTACATCTGCACAGATGCATATTAAAGTAAGAATAACTCATTTAGAAATGACCATTCCAAGTGTTTAGATTACTAGTGCCGGTATACCAAACGCCCAATCTTCCCTCTCTCTCATATTAATATATATAGTTCATGTAGCAGTCGCCATTAATATAATAATAATAATAATAATAATAATAATAATAATAATAATGCTGATGCTTTTTTTTTTATTCTATATTATGAATGACTTCCAAACGTAAAATTCTGAAAAAAAAGAGCAATAAAATGATGATGATGATGATGATGATGATGATGATGATGATGGTGATGATAACACCAAACAAAACAAAACAAAATACAAAAAAGAAAGAAAGAACTCCCTCCAATGAAGAAAAAAAGAAACAAATAAACAAAACCTTACAAACAAAACGAAAACACAAAACACCCTTCCAAAATGTACATATTATCCCTGTTGATCATCCTTAACTAAAGCAAAATGTCTATTATTTATGAAGATTTTGTCTGGAGGATTGTATTTATAAGAATACGATTGATAGATAGATGGACAATGCGAGCCCTTGATTACAGATGTATCTGAGTTTTAGCATCTTATGTCAGTGAGAGTGATTCTGAAATACAGAGGACCTAGCAGTGAAAGTAAAAGTAGCAGTGAAGATGAGAATATAGAAATCGACTGTAAAAATTGTCTGCAAGGTACAGAGACTTTCTACGCAAACTGGTAGAAAGGGTCTTGTATTTGTGTATGGAACATGGGGCACTTATTATTTATCATATAAATGGTGTTTGAATTTTAATGCAACCATACTTCATTTTGGCTTATTTTCTAAATATTTTACAATAGTATTTTATATGTCTAATACTAAAAGGAAACTTTTCTAATTAATATACACTTTTTCGTATGTTGGATCTATCTTTACATGGGATTAAATATTTTTGTACGTATAGAGGGGTGGAGGTAAGAAAAGCATGAGATATGTATTTATTGCTTTCATCGGTGGTTAAGTTTGCACAGGTCCCAACTCGGCGATAAATATTGCCAGGCTTCTTACCAAACCATATAACAATACAATATAATATATAAATTGAGATTAAATTATCAATATTATGACGTGGTTGAACGGTTGCCTAAATACAAATTTATAAATATAACTACCACAAAACAAACAAACCGTACCTTCTTCAGTTGTTTGTACAATGTCCCGCAGTAAATTGTTCGGTTGCGCTAAGAAGAACTGTGCCACATCAATATCATAGTGAAACTCTAGGATGACGTCATAATGGTCAAGTTTCTTTCCCGAGTACACTGACTCTCCTAGTTGTGGCGGAACCGAATCGGGTGGCTGCGGTGATATATTCCCTGTCGGTGTATCAATTTTGTGCAACGATTTCGAGACCTTGCCTCCCATTGTCTCTGATTATCAATGTTCTGAATTTTTATGCCACATATATAAAAGACATTAAAATCTTATATAATTACGTTGTAAGGTATTCACTCTAGACATAAGTATAACAAACTAACATTGTCCCATGAAGTCTCAACTGTGGACATTCCGCTGATATAAACTGCGACTTTGATTTTCTAAAAATATACTATCACTATCCGGAATACCCGTTTACTAGGGTACAGAGTATGGTGTGCAGTTTAAGCCGCAAGAAACTGCTATAAAAATCAATACTCTGTGTTGGACATTTAAAGTTTTCTAAAAACTACAGTGAATTATGATTCTATTACTAACGTACTACATAAGCTGTAGCAAACTTGATGTGGTGGTTACAGGTCCGTAGGAACCTCGGGACGCCCTCAACCCTCCCCCCCCCCCAACCTCCCTTTTTGGCCGATTTATGGACCAATTTTATATCACGTTACGAAACGAGAAGAAATCCAAGATTTGATCGATCCGCTTTTAAAATGCTTCCTACATCTCTGAGTTAAGCGTTTGCCAATGGTATACTTTCAAAGTTAGAAAATAACACAATCAGGCGCGGATCCAGAATTTTTGTTGAATAGTGGGTGGATCACAGACAAATTCTCTGAGAAGGAATGCAATCATATCGTAGGGTGTAAATTTATCGTTTACAAGAAAATGTACGAATAAAGATTAAACTAAATGTAATTTCAAAGTGTGTCCGAACTCCCGATCCCCATTCCCTTGACCTACGTATGATGATAGTTATACTGTTGAATTAGTGCTGGTTACGATATGGATATAAGAAAATTGAACCGATTTTTTCAGTAATTTATAATCACCTCCTCTTTACGCTTTGCATAGGTTACAACATGGACCAATGCTCATAATACTACTACAATACCATTTACAACATGGACCAATGTGCATAGTACTGCTAGAATACCATTGACATAGGTTACAACCTGGACCAATGTTCTTAATAATGCTAGGATACCACTGACATAGGTTACAACATGGGTTAATGTTCTTAATAAATAAATGCTAGAATATCATTGACATACATGTAGGTTAAAACATGGGCTAATGTTTACAATACTGCTAGAATACTACTGACATGGGTTGATTAGACCCTGTTAGCTACTGGACTGACGTTTTGGTAGGCCGTTCCCTGTTAGCTACTGGACTGACGTTTTGGTACGCCGTTCCCCGTTAAAGTTTTTGACATAAAAAAATGTTACTGACGTCATTTTGCAGGAACAGAGATGATGCCAAACAAAACGCCAGTCTTTCAGAGAAAGAACATGAAAGGTCCTATAGCGGTTGAAATAATATCCAAATACGTGGATCCAGCAACAGTGAACTTTTTTGATTAACAGTTTGTTTTGGGATTCCAACATCAGGAAACTCTCTTCAGAATATACATGTACTAATGATCTAGCAAATTTAAAGCTGCCTTCACGCCAATCGTCGACCTACTCCCCTTCCTTTCAGATCATGTCATTATGGGGGGGGGGGTCTTTTTTTGTTTTGTTTTGTTTTGCACTTTTTTCTTTTTTTGAATCGTTTAATAATTACACATGCTGGCAGAGAGACGTTTCATTGTCGTTCGATGCCTGATCAAATTCCCACTGTATCGGTTTTGACGTCTGCTTTGGAATTAGAGGAGTTTCAGATTTGAAGTCCGTACTATTCTTGATCAAGAAGCGATCAATCCAAACTGTTCCCCCACCCCGACTTCTACGCTGCGCTCTCGTCCCTCTCACGATCTGTATAGAACGGGAAATATTACCTACTTTTCTGAGGGGTTTTAATTTTTCTTCTACTCTCTATGACTACTCAGGCCGTACCCGATTCATTCAACCAGTCTTTAAAATTAACCTACGTTGTATCTGATCAAGACCGTACCATAATCGATCTTGAAATTTTTCTAGAGTGGGTATCGGTGGAAATAGGTCGGCTTTCGGGTGTAAAGGCAGTTTAGCTAGTGTATGTAATTTTATACATGCATGTATTTCAAATTAAACTCAACGTTAAGAATCTTCATCTCTAAAGTTAGGCTCACAAAGAAAAACCCCCTTGTTCTATCAGTCGACGATCAGGTGATTTAACTTTGCACGTTTCGTGACATTCGTCATTGGTATATTGAAAGAATAAGTTGACATAAGAACTATATATATTTACTGTTGGTGTCTTTGAATTATAAATAGTTAAATAATTTACGTCATATCGCTCTCTATAGAATGACAAAACTGCAAGCCTTTTCGTTTAGATACGGGACTTGGTCAGAGCCTATTATCCATCACATTCAGCATTTTCCACCTTTGTATCTCCCGTTATGCAACACATTAAGTTAAATCTCTCTCTCTCTTTCTCTCTCTCTCTGTCTGCCTGTCTCTCTCTCTCTCTCTCTCTCTCTGTCTCTCTCTCTCTCTATATATATATTTTCTCTTTCGGACTGTCTGTGTAGCTCAGTCGATCATGTTCTTGACTCATGATTGAGAGGTCCCGGGTCCGAGTGATACGTCGATGTTTTCTCTTTCAGATGAGACAGTAAAAACCGAGGTCCCTGACACGGTAAACGCATAAGTTGAAATCTATATGCATTACATCAGGTACATGCCATCTCCATATAACAGTGCAATAAGTTTGGTGTGTCAAATGTAAAACAAGAATCAAAATCATACTTAAGATACATGTAAATTAATATTACTATTTCACGTAAGTCTTTTATTTGTAAACTATTCATGGACAAGGAAACATCATCGTATTCTTATTAGGAGTTTCAATTTCGTTTCTCTTTAATCTGAAAGGAAGGAAGTCCATATAACTGTACTCAATTATATCAAATAATGTATGGTGCGCATTGCGCAATATAATTTTACTTTGATGTACATGTACCTGGTTGCATACTACGAATACTTGCTGACAATATTTCTTGGCATCACAACAAGACGAACAGTACCAAATCAAGAAAGATTTTATTAACAAAATAAACAGGGTGTACAAAAATATAAAAGTATCTAATTGTTATCAAATGTATATAATAACTGACAAAAGACAATGTTGTATAAAATTTACCCAACATCATCATCGGTAATGCCGGATTTAGAAGTACCCTTTTTTTAACAGAACAGGAATATTAATGACAAAGTATTTGGAAATATTAAAAGTGAAAAAACCCATAAAAAAAGAACAAGATGTATTTTTGAAACACGAATGCCTTTGATGGCAAATTTGGAAATGTAGGTCAAAGGTCACGATCAAGGTCACGAGGACAATGACCCTAATATAAGTTATAAGGGCTTTATTAGTGGAATCAACCTAACTTGGCTCAATAACCTCACCAATTAATGTTTATCATTGATGAAATTATATTGCATGATTATGAGTGTTTTACTGTATATCAGTAAGTACCATACAGTTTATACTTCATTTCTGAAATTCATAATTAATAGCTATTATACTCCTTTTGATTACAAAGAGGATGCAGAATGTCTCTGATGACATAATACTCCCCCCCCTTCCGCCACCGCTTTCTTCACGGTGTAATAAACTAAACCTTAACTTAAGTGTTTCCTTTGTATTGTCTAGGTTGTGTGTTTAGAATAAATATGCATATGTACATTGTGTTTGTAAATGTGGAGTGGATCTAGATTTAAACGAATTTTAAGTTGTAATATATGCAATTATATATATATATATGTATCATTTCTCATTAATTTCTAATCATATTTTTAAATAACCAAACACCTTAATTCATATTACATCTATGATAGTTTCTAGTTCGAACGAGATAATTTTTTTCTTCCTTAAAATGGCACTAAAATGACTTCGTACGAGAGAGGAGCACAGACTTCTGAAGATCTACAGTATAATAACATACCATCTCGTGAAAATATACATGTACCGTGTAGTGACATCATATGAGTAGCATGTAGGTGTGCCACATAACGACGAACAATTCTCCTGTGTCATAGGGTAATCTCATACCACATTCATGAATACAGAATAAGGGATGATTTACCATTTGGTGGCACCACAGGTCGCTACAGAATAAAAGATCATTTACCATTTGGTGTCATCAGAGGTCGCTACAGGATAAGAGATCATTTACCATTTGGTGGCACCACAGGACGCTACAGAATAAGACATCATTTACCATTTGGTGGCACCACATGACGCTACAGAATAAGAGATCATTTACCATTTGGTGGCACCACAGGACGCTACAGAATAAGACATCATTAACCATTTGGTGGCACCACATGACGCTACAGAATAAGAGATCATTCACCATTTGGTGGTACCACAGGTCACGAAGAGACGGTTATATCGTTCTATATCTGTTAAGATACAGTAAATCATTTATCGTAAGAAATCCGTGTGAAGATATGCCATATAATGAAATTACACGAAATTCGTTAAAATATACCATATTTAGATATAATTATGATTCTCACGAAGGTGTGCTATATAGTTATACCATACAAGTATGGTGAAGATACAGGATAGGGTGATATCAAATCATTCTAGCCTAGTTATACCATTCTCGTATAACTTCACCATCGTACAAGTCTTGTGAACATCCCCATATGGTGACATCATTTGAGTAATGTGGATATACACATATGATATTATTATACGAGTCTCAAGTGCAGTGTAATTTATCATACGAAAATCACTGAAGCTGCTCAGATGGTGAGATGAATCAGAAATCTCCACAATTAAATAGAAAGTACCAGTCCAAATATACAAATATAACAATCTATTCTATAGGGAAATGACATCCTTCTTTTTTATTGTTAAATCAACTACGAATGTGATTAATAAATAGTATATAAACATAATAAGTCTGCCAGCAGACAACATGCCATAAAGTATCTAGGCCAGAGGGTAAAATATTTATTTTACCAGAAGAGGTTATCAAAATCTTTGAATACTTTGAGACAACACATGTATGTGGTTTTCATATAAGGAATTATGTCCTGAAAGTTTGTTTCTTTTTGTTGAATAAAGAAAAGGTGTTTAATGCAGGTGCTGCTAGTGAGGTGTCTCTTAGTTATAATAGTCTAAATGATGTAGCTTGTGTTTGCCGTAGTCTGTGACAGGCGTTACAGGATGTTCTTTTCCACTTCTCCATGCACCACCACCATTGTAACTTCCATTGTATTTAATGTTGTCATTATCTTTGTCTTTATCCTTATCTTTCTTGCTGCAATGTTTATAAAAAGTATCGAATCAAAACTAGTATTGAATCAAAAATAGCAGAGGCTTTATATTTGAAAATCATATTAAGAATATAAACAAAACAGAATTATGAGAAAATAGCTGAGGCAATACCTAACTCCTACCAGTCACATTATAAAACAAAGCTACATACCAACTATAGTTCTCTCCCGTTAGACCGATTGCGGTGAATGAACTTTAATACGAGTTATCTCCTCTTACCATTTAGATATCGCTGCTGGGTTTGATATTGAATCGGAGGTTATTTTTCTCTTCGATCTGTTAACACTTGAAAATAATATAATCTATAAAACCTTACTTTTAAATCTTTCACTTTTACTCAAGTAAATGGGGTATTACACATCAGTTGCTAACAACGACGTCGACGTCGGGCTACAGATGTTCGATATGATCCGCATATCGACTGTTTCCCTCTGCCATTAGCCTCGGCCAACAGTTTGTATTCGGGTTCATCAGATCAACTTTTGTTCCAAACCCTGGTCAGAACCTGTACCAGTAATAACAGAGGTAAATACAACAATACCTATGTAACTTTGTAATGCTTACCAGCAACAGAAGATGATTCGAGGCAGACAGCAAGGGACTAGGATGATAACGGCCACAACTCCGATAAACAGCATCCACCAGGAATATTTTCCCTCTAAGTATACAGATCAGATTAGGTATATTTAACACAACACAGGGATTATTGCAACTACATGTATAAAGTGATGACGAAACCACCGACAGATATATTGGCAGACCTTAGCAACTTCCCGAATGGGATTCGAACCTATATCTCAGAGAATTGTGGATCCACAACGAGTTCTTTTGTGGTAATGAAGCTCGTATTAACTATATGTATCTGCCATCTGGCAAGGGGGTATGTAGTAACTGCATGTATTTGACTTCTATCAAGGGGTATAAATGCATCTGCCTTCTATCAATAGGGTATATAATAACTACCTCTATCATCCTTCTGTCAGGATGTACATCATAATAGCAAGAATAATAAGTACATGTATCTTCTTTCTATCGAGGGGTACATGATAATTGCAAGTATCTTCCTTCTATTGAGAAGTACATGATAACTACAAGTATCTTCCTCTATCAAGGGGATACATAATAACTATATGTATCTGCCTTCTATTGAGGGGGTACATAATAACCACATGTATCTGCCTTCTATTGAGGGGTACATAATAACTACATGTATCTGCCTTCTATTGAGGGGTACATAATAACTACATGTATGTGCCTTATATTGAAGGGGTACATAATAACTACATGTATCTGCCTTCTATTGAGGGGGTACATAATAACTACATGTATCTGCCTTCTATTGAGGGGTACATAATAACTACATGTATCTGCCTTCTATTGAGGGGGTACATAATAACTACATGTATCTGCCTTCTATTGAGGGGTACATAATAACTACATGTATCTGTCTTCTATTGAGGGGGTACATAATAACTATATGTATCTGCCTTCTATTGAGGGGTACATAATAACTACATGTATCTGCCTTCTATTGAGGGGTACATAATAACTACATGTATCTGCCTTCTATTGAGGGGTAGATAATAACTACATGTATCTGCCTTCTATTGAGGGGTACATAATAACTACATGTATCTGCCTCCTTCTATTGAGAGGTACATAATAACTACATGTATCTGCCTTCTATTGAGAGGTACATAATAACTACATGTATCTGCCTTCTATTGAGAGGTACATAATAACTACATATATCTGCCTCCTTCTATTGAGAGGTACATAATAACTACATGTATCTGCCTTCTATTGAGGGGTACATAATAACTACATGTATCTGCCTTCTATTGAGGGGTACATAATAACTACATGTATCTGCCTTCTATTGAGGGGTACATAATAACTACATGTATCTGCCTTCTATTGAGAGGTACATAATAACTACATGTATCTGCCTTCGATCGAATGTGTATTAAAACCATTTGTATCTGCCATCTTTCTAAGTTTATATAGTAACTTGTTTGTGCCTTCTTTCAAGGAGAATATAATTTGTATAGAATATGTTTAATATGTTAATGAAGACGATTTATTTGACAAAAGAATTTCATGAAAAAATAAACCATATATATAATTATGACTATACTCAGTCGTTTTGCAGAAATAGAAGGAATGGAGTCACCAATGCCACCCCCCCTTTCTCCCTTTGTCCTTAGCCAATGTACATGCCGGAAGAAACACATGACAGATAAAGTCATTACATAAAATAAAGTATAATGCATATAATAGGAGATATGTATCTGAGAAGTACATTGGAAGTACATACTAAATACAGGCGTATCCTGTAATGATATATCTCAATGTATGGTCCAAAATGTCATACCCAAGAATAGGACCTGGGTGTAGATTCTTCCTATAGAGGGAATCTACGGAAATTAATTTATTACTCGCACTTCTCTTCGTCGTTCACTTGTTTACATCCAAACTGAAATGTCTGCATTTCACAAAGTTCAGTTCGATTTTCTTAAGTCCTGTAGCAAGTGATTTTTAACATTCTTTCGCCAATTTTCCTCTTATTTCATTCAAAATGGAATTATTTACCAGTCTATGAATAGAAATCGTGGGAAAATATGACTAAAGCATGTTTAAAATAGCATGTTAAGAGCATTTCATTGATACTTTTGATACTGAAACATCATTAGTTAGATGTAAACAAGTGAACGACAGAGCGAATTGCGAGTAATATTCTACTAACAAATTTCTCAAAGTCCCATCTATAGGAAGAATTCAAACCTCAATTTCATGCTCTACAGACCTTGGTCTACGAAGTTCTGTCGATTCTCTCTATAGGAAGAATTCAGACCTCAGTTTAATGCTCCACAGACCTTAGTCTACGAAGTCCCGTCGACTCTTTTGATAGGAAGAATTCAGACCTCAGTTTTATGCTCCACAAACCTTGGTCTACGAAGTCCCATCGATTGTCTTTATAGGAAGAATTCAGACCTCAGTTTTATGCTCCATAGACCTTAGTCTACGAAGTCCTGTTGATTCTCTCTATAGGAGGAATTCAGACCTCAGTTTTATGCTCCACAGACCTCGGTCTACGAAGTCCCGTCGATTCTCTTTATAGGAACAAATCAGACCTCAGTTTTATGCTCCACAAACCTTGGTCTACGAAGTCCCGTCAATTCTTTTTATACGAAAACTTCAGACCTCAGTTTTATGCTCCACAGACCTTAGTCTACGAAGTCCCGTCGATTCTATTTATAGGAAGAATTCAGACCTCAGTTTTATGCTCCACAGAACTTGGTCTACGAAGTCCCATCGATTATCTCTCTGTAGGAAGAATTCAGACCTCAGTTTTATGCTCCATAGACCTAATTCTACGAAGTCCTGTTGATTCTCCCTATAGGAGGAATTCAGACCTCAGTTTTATGCTCCACAGACCTCGGTCTACGAAGTCCTGTCGATTCTATTTATAGGAAGAATTCAGACCTCAGTTTTATGCTCCACAGAACTTGGTCTACGAAGTCCCATCGATTCTCTCTCTGTAGGAAGAATTCAGACCTTGTTTTATGTACCACAGACCTTGGTATACGAAGACCTCAGTTTTATGCTCTACAAAACTTGTTCTACAAAGTCCCGTCGATTCTTTCTACAGGAGGAATTCAGACCTCGGTTTTATGCACCACAGACCTTATTCTACGAATCCCCGTCGATTCTCTCTACAGGAGGAATTCAGACCTCGGTTTTATGCCCCACAGACCTTAGTCTACGAAGTCCCGTCGATTCTTTTGATAGGAAGAATTCAGACCTCAGTTTTATGCTCCACAAACCTTGGTCTACGAAGTCCCATCGATTCTCTTTATAGGAAGAATTCAGACCTCAGTTTTATGTTCCATAGACCTTAGTCTACGAAGTCCTGTTGATTCTCTCTATAGGAGGAATTCTGACCTCAGTTTTATGCTCCACAGACCTGGGTCTACGAAGTCCCGTCGATTCTCTATATAGAAACAATTCAGACCTCAGTTTTATGCTCCACAAACCTTGGTCTACGAAGTCCCGTCGATTCTCTTTATAGGAAGAATTCAGACCTCAGTTTTATGCTCCACAAACCTCGGTCTACGAAGTCCTGTCGATTCTCTTTATAGGAAGAATTCAGACCTCAGTTTTATGCTCCACAGACCTTAGTCTACGAAGCCCCGTCGATTCTCTCTCTGTAGGAAGAATTCAGACCTTTGTTTTATGTACCACAGACCTTGGTATACGGAGACCTCAGTTTTATGCTCTACAGAACTTGTTCTACAAAGTCCCGTCGATTCTCTCTACAGGAGGAATTCAGACCTCGGTTTTATGCACCACAGACCTTAATCTACGAAGCCCCGTCGATTCTCTCTATAGGAAGAGTTCAGACCTCAGTTTTATGCTCCACAGACCTCGGTCTACGAAGTCTCGTCGATTCTTTTTATAGGAAGAATTCAGACCTCAGTTTTATGCTCCACAGACCTCGGTCTACGAAGTCTCGTCGATTCTTTTTATAGGAAGAATTCAGACCTCAGTTTTATGCTCCACAGACCTTAGTCTACGAAGTCCCATCGATTCTCTCTCTGTAGGAAGAAATCAGACCTTTGTATTATGTACCACAGACCTTGGTATACGAAGTCCAGATCTACAGCTTACCGTTTGAAACGCATGTTGGGGAACTCGGAGACCAACTTCCAGAAGCAGTGCATGTAAGATCTTGGCTTCCGCTTAGGGAATATCCGGGAAGACAGATGATGGTATATTTCTCGTCTGTGTTATAGGATGATTTACTCTGTGTCAGTTTGTATCCATTGGATGGCAGGGTTGGTTCTGATGAACACGCGGCTACAGATAAATATTACAATCATCAGTGTATGGGTAATTTATTTAACCAAACATTTTACGGAAAAGATTTGATTACATATTTTGTTGTTATTTATCAAAATATATTGTAATAAAACACGTGTTCATCGTATGTAAATAAAGTACATGTGTAAAAATATATGGCAATTAAATAACAAACTTTTTCCTTGTATATATATTTGCACAAATATCTGAACTATATATTTCCTTTTATGTTTTACATATTTGGACATTAATGAGAGTGAGAGGTAACTGTTTGAAGAAAAAAAACCCCGAATTTTTACAAAAAGAGATGTTCATGGAAACACCAGCTAATCCTGGAGGAAAATTTCGTTTTGACACCTGGGTCTGCTATTTCCATAAATGGAAAGATATATACTTGATATAGATAATAAGAGAAAACAACCTTACCATGGACGGTGTTATGATGTCCAGACCACACAGCCACAAGAATCAGGAACCACAGCCAAGTCATTACCATATCTTCATCGTTCTGAAAGTCGGAGTTAAGAGTCTCTATATTGTTACACGACGAACAATTTACGTGTTGTATGGTATATCTAAAAATTGATCATAACTTTATGAAACCGTCATAATTACATATGATCAAAAGATAATAAAATCTATACAAACTCTACTTACATTTTTGACCTGGATATCCTTTATTGAACTAGTTAGGGTATACACATAGATCTTGGTGTATTTCGACCTCGTATTTGGCGAGAATTCTTAGCGGAACTAAGCTTCCCGCACTAAGCTGGTCAAAACCCACTTACTATTGAAGAGTAGTCCATATAACAAACACCAACGTCTCTGTATTTTTAAAATCGATTAACTTCATTAAATGGCATAACCTGTACCTGAATTTCACTTTGGAAAATATTATACATGTACCTATTGAATTATATATAGAGTTATAAGTTAGACTAGGAACAGACAAAATGTTTGTGGTTTTAGAAACGGATACTAGGGGAAGTATATTTATATACATATATATATATATATATATATATATATATATATATATATATATATATATATATATATATATATATATATATATATGGAACGCCATAGCTGCATTATGTGTATAAAAGCATTTTATTATGCGCTTTCATCACGATATGCTGTGTTTACATCATGATATGGTTTAGTTACATTATATGATATATTTTCGACATTATATGATGTACTCTCAACGTGATATGATGTACTTTCAACATTATATGGTGTACTTTCAGCATTATATGATGTACTGAAATCGTTATATGTGGTACATACGACATTATATGATGTACATTCAACATTATATGATGTACTTTCAATATTATATGATGTACTGAAATTATTATATGTGGTACATACGACATTATATAATGTACATTCAACATTATATGATGTACTTTCACCATTATATGATGTACTTTCACCATTATATGATGTACATTAAATATTATATGATGTACTTTCAACATTATATGATGTACAGACATCATGATGTACAGGCATTATTATATGATGTCCTTTCCACGTGATATGATATACTTTCAACACACAAACATATATGTATAAATGAGATGGATTGGTCATTTCTAAATGTTTTATTCTTGCTGTAATGTACATTTGTGCAGATGTAATTAATAAAAATGAAGTTTAAAGTAAGATTTGGTATAAACAAATTAGAGAAAAGGAAATGTATACAGAGAACAGGAATTTGAAGCGCCGTATGTATTAAACACCTCAGGTTTTTCCAATATTGACTAAAATACTTCCTGAATCAACGATTCAGAAACACTATAAATATTCTGAGCATTTCTAATATGTAGCGCTCTCACAAACACGGAAGTGTATTTCTTTTGTAGTATTTGGAC
The DNA here is from genome assembly GCA_035048485.1 of Pteria penguin. Taxonomy (NCBI): domain Eukaryota; kingdom Metazoa; phylum Mollusca; class Bivalvia; order Pterioida; family Pteriidae; genus Pteria; species Pteria penguin. The sequence continues at coordinate 37,018,807 of CM068581.1, forward strand.
AGTTAGTATAGTTGTCCATTTCCGAATGTTATCACTGTGTTGATAAAGGACACTGATAAGATGGTAAGACGAATGTGACCACTGGTAAATCGCGTCGTCCATACTTTGCTAGAGTAAGTATGCCTTTATCATGTCATGTTTCTATACTTTATACTACATTTATGATGGCGCTTATGTATGTCCGTGGCTCGTTACAATAAGTTTGTCTATAGTATTTCCTCTGGAATAATGAAAAGTTATGGGGCGATAAGATAATGATAATCTTAGGAATTTTAGTTTGTACTATGAGAATCTGTGTGGTCGAGTAACTGCCTCACTATCTCAGTATGAACATGCCAGGGTCAGTTCTCTAGAGGGCAAGTGAGGTGTGCAAGTGTTAGACAGTGTCCTTGTATATTAGGGTTCTGGTCGGTACAGGCAGGTGGTTTATTCTAGTCATACTGTTTTCCTCTAACAATAAACACTGGGTATCGTCATATTTTAATTTGTTCCAATGTAGAGTTGAACACAAAGAAACACTAATCTGATCGTGGTCCATTGGTTACTTAGATCGACTCTGAATACGAAGGCTTTGAGTTCGTATACTGTCAGTTTCTTTGTTATGTCAGGTGCACTTGATATGGTTCAGGTGTAAAACTTGAGTGTCAAGTAACAATGACTGTGTAAAATACCCGTACTAGTTATAACAATCTACTTGGTAGTTATAAAGGACATGAAAATGTAACCTGAGGGAATTTGCACTGGCTTTCAAATCGATTCCGATTGTTGGTTCTGCTTTTTCTGTGGTTATTTATCATCTTCCGCGAATTCGAAGCCAAAGGACAAAATAATTAGACAATACACAAGGGAGGTGCCGCCACCATATATGTGCAATAATCATGAAGTGGTGTAATACTACGATAATACAAATAAAGATCACACAAAAACTGTTATTAGCACTATCATACTCTTTCTTTCTTTCAGGATGAATTGTCTGTTATTAATTCTAGTAACATCCTTAGCAGTGCACTCACATGGGGAAGGTATGTAGTACCGAAAACGTTCATATATATGTGTGTGTGTGTTTATATTTATATTTATATGCGCAGAAATACATTACATTGTGTATATAATCATATAACCCCTTTTTATGATAATTAATGTGAAACATTAGTATTTTCTTTTGTTTCATGGCATGGTTTTATAATTTTGTTGATCGTTATTTGCAAAGTGTGCATTTTTAAATGACAAAAGGACACGTGTACATTTCTATTCATGATTGATATTTTTTGACAGTTTTGTAATTCAGTCTTTTTCACTTTTACTATAATTAGATGGCTCAATCTGGCCTCTACGAGAATTTCGTGCCGTGTGGGTGGCTACAGTAGCAAACATTGATTGGCCGTCCACATCTCACTTAACAACAACAACACAACAGGCAGAAATCATCGCCATACTTAATAAAATTCAGAACTTAAACTTCAATAGCGTAGTTTTTCAAGTGCGGACTTCCGGCGATGCGTTTTACAATTCTTCCCTGGAACCGTGGAGTCAGTATTTGACAGGAACACAAGGACGAGCTCCCAGTCCCTATTATGACCCCCTAGAATTTATGATTCAAGAGGCACACAAGCGAAACATTGAAGTCCACGCCTGGTTTAATCCATATCGCGCACGGTCTCGCAGCAGATCTACTGCAGGGCTAGCACCAAATCACATGGTGCATAAGTTCCCCAATTATTCATATCCATATGGAAATGATATATGGATGGATCCTGGAGCTCGGGCCGTCCAAGATCACATTGTGGCTGTTTACTCTGACGTCATCCGCCGCTATGACGTTGATGGCATACATATGGATGATTATTTTTACCCCTACCCCATCGCACATCAGCCCTTTCCTGACAGTCATACATACAAGGATTATATCAACTCTGGGGGTCATTTAGGAGTGGATGATTGGAGGAGAGATAATGTTAATTCTTTGATTCGCAGATTAAAATCCACAGTGACAGCTATCAAGTCTTATGTCAAATTTGGAATCAGTCCTTTCGGGATTTGGAAGCCAGGATATCCTGCTCAAATTCACGGGTTATCTGCATATGATTCTTTGTACGCAGACTCAAGAAGATGGTTGGTAGAAGGTTGGGTCGATTACCTTACACCTCAACTTTACTGGAAAATAGATCCCCCACAACAGAGTTATCCTGCTTTGTTAGTTTGGTGGCTAGAGCAAAACGCACGACAACGCCACATATATGTTGGTAATTACGCCTCAGCTATTAAGACGAAACACTGGCAAGTCAATGAAATCATTCGTCAGGTGCTAATATCTAGACAGCATTATAGTCAATTAAGTCTTGGAAATGTGCAATTCAGTGTCAAGACACTCATGCAAAATGTTTTAGGGATAGCCGATAAATTTAAAGACAAACTTTATCAAACCCCCTCATTGACTCCGGAAATGATGTGGTTACACGCAGACGACCCGCCAACTCCAACGAGAGTTGTACTACTAACAGACACTACTATCGCGTGGGCAGAAGATACTACAGGTCATGTAAGGTCATGGTCACTTTATCAGATGAAGGCTGATGTTTGGGAACTGGTGGCCGTTTTGAACAGAGATACACGGTCATATGATACTCAAGTCTATGAGGGATACTTTGCTATTAGAAGTGTTAATCGTTTGTCAAAAGAAAGCACAGAGGTCGTAGTTCATGTAGGGGGTACACCGCTTGGAAATGTCATTGGAGTGAATCCGATATTTGGATGACATGGATTATATAATGTTAGTAAAGAGGTTTTGTTTAACCTGCTTTGTTCTAATTAGCAACCTTCAAGTTTTCATCCCACCTATTGGGATTTTTCTAAGGTGGTGTCACGGCATCGGATGGATCCGTTTCAATGGACAAAATTATGACGTCATGCACCGAGCAGGTGCCGCCACCATATAAGTGAAATAATAATGGAGTGGCCGAACCAGAACTATGAATAAACAAATCAACTTACAGACATTTCAGAGTATTTAATTCCTGAATTCACAATTATCTGATAGAATTTGATACAAATCAAAAGAACTCTAATCTGGAATAGAACATATTAAAATGTAGACGTGAAAAGATAACATAATTAACATGCAAGTCTCTTTCATTATACCCTCCGCAAACAAAGTTGGGGGTTTATATAGGAATCACCTTGTCTGTCTGTCTGTCTATCCGTCTGTTCACTTGTCCGGGCCACAACTTCTTAACCCCTTGTCAAATCTGAATAATATTTCACACAATTTATGTCCATGACCCAAAGGTGTGTCATGACCTTGACCTAAGGTCATATCTTTAAAGTCAAGCTCACAATGCACACATAGCAGAAATCCTTCTCCGGGCAATAATTTCTCACTGCCAAGATGGATCTAGATAAAATTTCAAACAGTTGTTGTTCATGACTCAAGGGTTTGTCATGACCTAAACCATATGTCATATCTACAAGGTCAAAGTCACAGTGCACACATAGCTAATATCCTTGACCGGGCCATAACTTCTTCCTGTTATGTTGGTGGGAGATTATATTTTACACAATTGTTGTCCTTGAACTTGAACCAAGGTCATGTCTACAAGGTCAAGATCAGAGTGCACACACAAACCAGAATTCGTGTTTTCATTTATTATACCTAAGAATATACAAGTGGGACATCCATTACACTTATACCACTGATGTATCTTGGAATCTTGAATTATTGCATGTTTCAACTTTGTTGCCCAGGACAGCTCTAGTTTTGACTGTGTGTATCCCCATAGGATAGTTCGTGTGACAGAAATAACATCAATTTTATGACCAATCACAATCGCCGTTACAAATGAAATAAAATTATTTTAGATTATGTGTTGTGCATTTGTTGAACAGAACAGCGCTCTGATTAGCTAAATATAAAAAGATATACATCTAAAACAACTCGTTTGTTTAATAAAATTTTGTCCCAAAACCGCACAATATCAAATGCCTATCTAAAATAGGACAGTAGAAAGCCGGTCGGAACGATATTCATATAACGGGGGATGGTACAGTTTAGGGCATTTTTATTGTTTTATCTCAAACGACAAATAAATCGAGTTGGAGCAAGGTGCTGATAGTAGCAGTTGGTTCTGCCGATGGGAGTTGAGGTCTCTCCGAGAGATTTTTGATAGCTTAAGTCTGTTAGTTTTCCCACCAGCACTAGACATTAGAAATACGCCAACACACATAATGTCGGTTCATACTTCGAACGTTTGCTCGAGCACAACAATGACCAAATACTTAGTACCAAGGTCCGGCGCCATAAACTTAGAAAATACTTTCTAAATCAATTATTTTATATTAATATATTCCATTATCAAACATTTAGATAAATTGTTAATAAATAATTCTATTTATCGATAGATTAAAACTCAATAAAACCCAAATCCCTATTCTTAATTATTATTTAACAGAAGAATTTTCTCAGTTTATGGCGCCGGAGCCTTATTATGTCATAAACGTAACGGCTTTAACTTCCCCATTGTTACCTTACCATATCATTCCAGTAATGTACCATCCTCGCAAGCTTACGGTGTGTACATGTGTGTACGTTTCACACTTCATTCTTTGTTCTAAAATTTGTTGTAGATCTATATGACAAAATTATACAGTCTATTATACATGGTATGCTTAAACTTAAACAAAGAAGCTGCTAAAGCAAGGTTTCATCAAAAGAAGGTTGAAATCCAGCAAGCAATAGTCTTATGGGCGTCACAATGACTTGACTATTTCATATGGTTTTCAATGCCTGAAATGAATCTTGCCATATTTAGAGACTAGACATGCCTAATCAGCGGTGTTGCACACGAGGCAGGACATGTTCATGTTTGCGGAGCACCTGATGTTACCACTTGCAGAGATCCATGTCGGCCTTTGATTTATTCGCCATGTTGGACTCGAGGGTTTGTCTTGTCCCTTTGTCTTTGTTTAATCGTTCGGTATTGTTACTTTGATATAGACTCCATTTCATGCGTCCTGAACGATCCTGAATCGATGTTATTAATGCACATCTGTGTTTGTATTCTAGTTCTTTTCTTAATTAGTTTCAATGTAACTCTTAACTCAGTAAAATATCTACATATTTGAACATATAACTGTGACCATCTATATTAATATTTAGTATTTTGCTATATGATGCAGCACCTTGACGAACACGTTAGATTTGCCAAGAAAAGAATATGGAACGCCACAGCTGTCTTAAGATTACATTATTAATAATAAATAATCAATTCACAATAACGTAACGTCATAACAACATGTCATTAAGTAGTTATTATATATTATGAAGTCACAACATTAGGTTATGGAGTCATACAAATACGTTATGAAGTCAAAATAGTATGTTATGAAGACAATTAAAGTGAAGTCACAAAATACACAATGGAGTGAAAACAGTATGTTATGAAGTCACAAAAATACGTTATGGAGTCAAGATACCCCGGTAGTATGTTACATATATGAAGTCAAAACATTATGTTATGAAGTCAGAAAAGTATGTTATTGCCGATTGCATATTAAGATAGCAAATTCGCTTTGTGCAAACTCAATTAACGTGGCATGTTGGGTAATAATTTAGTACTAAAACAATATTAGTACATAATTCAATTTTTTAAATATTGAGATTTCTATATATAAATCTCATAAAAATGTTCACAACCTTTTTTAAAAAAGATTTGCTCACCACAAAAAACAACTTGTTTCCGAATATTAACGATAACATCCGCGAGACTTTATTAAAAAGGAAAAAAGGCGCAGCTACTTTCCTAATAAGGAAAAATGAGGCGTGGCTTTAAAGATTTTAGCGGGAAAATTCACAACTGCGCAAATTGATGACCCAAGACCTTGAACTCGAGGTGGTCTGACCTGACCGAGGCCGTAAGGCCAAGGTCAGATCAGACCACCGAGATTGCATGGTCAAAAGGAGTAATAAAGATTGATTATATAAGAAAGCATGTTACGAAGTGATAGCAACACGTTATGAAGTACAATAGTAAGTCATTAGACAAACAGTAAGTCACGAAGCCAAATGTAAGTTAAGGATCTTATGAGGTCTTTAAGGGGTTGGGGTTGGGGGGTTTCTTAACACGTTACGTGTAAAGACTCAGAAACCACATATATTGCCCTTAATATGATTGCTTTAAGTTAAATCTTAATACCATTGCATGAAGTGGACAAAATTCAGAATAGTCAGCACTCTTAGCAATATTAAATTAACAACTAGTAACAAGTTTCTTAAGACCCTGCATGTCTCTTTAAGGAGATGAAATTTGATTTATATGGGTAGGGGACTTACCTGTTCACATTATACATGTATGTAATATATTTGTGAATTATTGGGTCCCCGCCTCTTCCTCTGTATGCTTGACCGGCATATAATCTCTTATTCATATCTAAGTTAAGTGTTTTCCTGACTGAGTTTCCCGTCAAAACAACAAAACATGTTTACATCTTAAAACATTCCTCATATATATATATATATATATATATATATATATATATATATATATATATATATATATATATATATATATATATATATATATGGACGAGAATTAATAATAAGAAGTCGAAAGAAGCCCCTACCCATCCATGTCGACCCTTTCCCAGTGGCGGATCAAAGATTTCCGAAAAAAAGGGGGGAGACATGTGTATTAGCCAAACTACTCGGCTATTTTGGTGCCAAATCTGGAATTTTACCAATAACTATGTGACAAAAAAGCCCCCCCTTCTAAATCCGCCACTGTTTCCTCTAAATCCGCCATTGTTATTCGTATAGAATATTTTTTAACGATTTGACCTATACAATTCTGCAAGTACGCCTGAACGCACATTACTACTTCGCTGTGACGTATATTTTTATCATTTATTATAATGAATAGATCGGAAGCCACAAGCGTAGTTGTATACGGTCACGTTTACCCCTAGTATTTTGTTTCCTCGTATTTATTGTGTATTGTTTACTAGGTGTGAGCCTACATGTTACGTGTGATTTCCCAAGGACAGGGGTTACTTTCCCTCTTGGACAATGCTAGGGTTATCCTTCGCCTGTCTAGATCTGTAGTATATGTCAATGGTTCATCGGTCAATGACCCAGCTGTAACAGAAAAGGTAAGTTCTGCTTCGTTCATTTCTATTCTAACGGTCGTTGACCTGATCGGTGTACTTCTCCTCTGAAGCGACACTACCTCCACTCGACACATGCAGTCTCTCGGGGACGGATCCAGATTTTATGGCGTAACCCGCTATAGCTACTGACGACAGCGTAATGAGGACATGACCTTGCCATATATAATTACTTGTGGAATGCAATATAATGATTTTTCTCTGTAGACAAAAAAGCAATTTTTCTTCTCACAAATACTTTTCTCAATGTCACGGGGCTCTCAGTGGCTATGTAGGAGGAGGGGAGCACTGTATACGCCCGGACCGTTCATAAATCCTCTGATATGATATAGGCGTTTGAACCTGCTTTTCATTGCTTTTTAGAATATTTTTCTTTGTGCGGATGTTTATGAAATAAATAAGGGAAAAACTCCTGGCAAGTCTTCTGTGCTGTTGAATTGTACAACATTGGGTCTTGGCAGAGGCACGGATGGATTTAACACCCCCCCCCCCTTTTTTTCACTGTAAAAGTGACATATAAGTTTATATACACCACACAGGCACACACACAGAGACAGACAGACAGACAGACACACACACGCACACACACACACACACACGCACACACACCCTCACACACACACACACACACATATATATATACATATATATATATAACTTGCACATAGTGCCCCAGATAACACTCGACTAATCTGCACCTAGTACTCTTGATACCACTGGAGGAGCCTATCCCTAGTACTCCTGATAACACTAGACAAATCTGCACCTACTGCTCCCGATAACACCAGAGCAACCTGCTCCTAATTCTCCCGATAACACAAAACAAACCTTCTCCTAGTGATCCTGACAACACTAGACCAACCTGCACCTAGTGCTCCTGATAACACTAGACCAATCTGCACTTACTGCTCCCGATAACACCAGAGCAACCTGCTCCTAATTCTCCCGATAACACAAAACAAACCTGCACCTAGTGATCCTGATAACACTAGACAAACCTGCACCAAGCCGGCGTGGCCTAATGGTATCGCGCTCGCCTCCTGATCGAGAGGGCGGGGTTCGAGTCCCGCCCTGGTCATGCCGGTGTCCTGTCTTTCGGATGAGACAGTAAAAGCCGAGGCCCCTATGTCGTGGTATGCATAATATGTTAAAGATTCCTCACTGCTTCGGGTGGGTCCGTTGCAAACGTCAAAATTTGTATGCCCCGCATCAGGCAGATGCCGTTGTTATATAGTAGTTTTTCCCCCTAACCATCCCCCCCGGAAAATGGCTAATTAGTAGTTTTCCCCCGGAAAAATGGCTATATAGTAGTTCTTTCCCCATTTTTCCCCCGGGGAAAAACTACTATATAGTGGATTTCCCCCAATGTGAAATTCCGGATTTTCTTTTCACACATACACGTAAGTAAATCCAGCTTGTTACCTTAGTAGCAATAAATAGATTTCTATTTAAAATAGAGATATCTCAACTTTTGATACGGAGATATATACAATTAATTTAGAGATATCTCATTTTCTTAAGTAGAAATGTCTTCAGTTTTAATCTCCTTTCTAAATACAAATGCATATATTTAGAACAGAGTTTTCATTCGAGATATCTTTATTTAATCTGAGAAATCTCTATATACATGTATACAAATGGAAAAAAGAAAAACAAGTTCGTTTTATGCGCCCGGAATGAAATTCGGGGGCATCTAGTTTTTGACCTGTCTGTGACTCTTACCCTGTGGCACAAACCTTGACTATATCCTTTGTACCAAGAGGTACAGTGCTTTGAAACTCCACATATAGTTTTCTTGTGTTGAGACCTTTTATTTGGGACCATGATTTTTATACGCCCGTCTTAAGACGGGGCGTATTGTTATATGGCGTTGTCCGTCCGGCGTCCGGGATAAGCTTGTCTGGGTCATAACTTCTTCCCCTGTGCATGGATTTCAATAATATTTCACAGAATTGTTGCTTAGGATCGAAGGGTGTGTCATGATCTTCACCCAAGGTCATAGCTCAAAGGTCAAGGTCACAACATGTAAAGTGAGTAAAACATTGTCCGGGCCATAACTTCTTCCCCTGTGCATGGATTTCATTATATATTTTACAGAATTGTTACTTAGGACCCAAGGGTATCTCATGACCTTCACCCAAGGTCATAGGTCAAAGGTCAAGGTCACAACATGCAAAGTGAGTAAAACCTTGTCCGCGCCATAACTTCATGCCATGTTCATGGATTTCAATAATATTTCACAGAATTGTTACTTAGGACCCAAGGGTGTGTCATGACCTTCAATCAAGGTCAAAGATGAAGGTCACATCATGCAAAGTGAATAAAACTGTTACTATAAGATGCTATGTAACGTGATAACTCAAGTAAACCTCAGTTGTTTTTCATGAAACTTCTACAGAATGCTTGAATAGTGTAGGGGAAGCCACTTTTCAGTTTTGAGCAAATTCCATTTTGTTGTTACAGAGTTATTGGATTTGGATTCATCTTTTTGGATTTCAATATTTCATAAAAGTATTACCAAAGAGACCCATGTCTGGGGGTAATAAAACCATAAATTCATATTGATCCCGTCCAAAGTAAGCGGCGGGCGTATTATGCCAACTTAGGCGTTGCTCTTGTTTAACTAGTGACTATGGCCTTTCAAAAAGTTAAACATTGGCTGTATCTTTTGTACCATAAGGAGAACGGGTTTTGAACTTCATATATAGATTACTTGTGATAAGATCTTTTATTTGGGACCATGACTTTTGACATAATGACCTTGACCTTATAGTGTGACCTACTTTTCAAAAGTTTTTACCTTGACTATATCTTCTACACAAATTGGTGTAGAGCTTTGAAACTTAGCACATAGATATTTTAAGATGAAACCTTTCATACTTTGCGTAAGGGACAAGTAAATCGCATTCTTGTGATCATGATTTACAACATCTGCGACTAGACAAGCCTTGTCGTAGATTGCAAATCGTGGACACCTGGGTGGATTTCCCTTCTGTTATTTTCATGTTCACCATGTACTCTGTACATGATGAGCGATATTGTGATATATATAATGCATCAGTCTTAATTTATTTGGGAATTGAATGTTCAAGGAATTCTTGCACGTTCAATTCTTATATTTATCATTGGAACATTTTGATTGATAAATTCCTATTTTACTTATGATGTATTACGAAAAGTTGCCTGGGATCGAATCTTGAGTCACAGCCTGACGTCATGATTGACATCTATACGCAAGTAAACGACAATTTTTACAATGAAATAATAGAGGAAAAAAGCATACTATGGTAAATATAAAAAGAAAGACTTGTAAATAAATAAATAAAACAAAAAATAAATACACACACACAACCCCCCCCCCCACTTAACAGTATATAGAAACCAATTAACCATAACACCATCGGTTTGATCCACTGGCTATTACTATAGTACATTTGTATTTCAAATGTTATCTGACTGATACAGAACGAACGTGTATAAATTCTAAACCGTTACGTATGGGGGAAAACTATTATGGAGGAAAGACTACTATATAGTAGTTTTTCCGCCATGGGGGAAAACTACTATATAGCCATTTTTCCGGAGGGAAAAACTATTATTTGGGAAAAAAACTACTATATAACACCATCACTATATACGTGAAATATTCGTAGTGTGATTTTAAACAATTTTAAAATCAATTTGTAAAGAAGGCTTAATGTGTGACTGTGGTACAGCAACCTTAAGCTGTCTGACTGCATGATACAAGAACCTTAAACCTGACTGTATAGTACAGCAAACATCAGCTGTCTTACAGTGTAGTACAGCAACCTTGAGTTGTCTGACAATGTAGTCAATCAGTCAATTCTGTACCTAGTGCTCCTGATAACACTAGACCAGCCTACACCAAATGTTCCTGATGATACTAGACCAACCTGCATCTAATGCTCCTGATTGCACTAGACCAACATGCACCAAATGCTTCCGATAACACTAGACTAACCTGCACCGAGTGCTACTGATAACACTAGACCAACCTACACTTAATGCTCCTGATAACACTAGACCAACCCGCATCTAATGCTCTTGATAACACTAAACCAACCTGCACCAAATGCTCCCGATACCACTAGACCAACCTGCACCAAATGCTCCCGATACAACTAGATCAACCTGCACCAAACGCTTCCGATAACACTAGACTAACCTGCACCTAGTGCTGCTGATAACACTAGACCAACCCGCATCTAATGCTCCCAATACCACTAGACCAGCCTGCACCTAGTGCTCTTGATAACACTAAACCAACCTGCACCAAATGCTCCCGATACCACTAGACCAACCTGCACCAAATGCTCCCGATACAACTAGATCAACCTGCACCAAATGCTCCCGATAACAATAGACTAAACTGCACCTAGTGCTGCTGATAACACTAGACCAACCCGCATCTAATGCTCCCGATACCACTAGACCAACCTGCACCAAATGCTCTCGATACCACCAGACCAACCTGCACCAAATGCTCCCGATACCATTAGAACAACCTGCACCTAGTGCTCTTGATAACATTAGACCAGTCTGCACCTAATGCTCCCGATACCACTAGACCAATCTGCACCTAATGCTCCCAATACCACTAGACCAGCCTGCATCTACTGCTCCTGATATCACTAGACCAACCTGCACCTAGTGCTCCTGATATCACTAGACCAGCCTGCACCTAGTGCTCCTGATGTCACTAGGCCAGCCTGCACCTAGTGCTGATGTCACTAGACCAACCTGCATCTAATGCTCCTGATATCACTAGACCAACCTGCACTTAGTGCTCCTGATATCACTAGACCAACCTGCACCTAGTGCTCCTTATATAACTAGACCAACCTGCACCTAGTCCTCCTGATATCACTAGACCAGCCTGCACCTAGTGCTCCTGATATCACTAGACCAGTCTGCACCTAGTGCTCCTCATGTCACTAGACCAACCTGCACCTAGTGCTCCTGATATCACTAGACAAGCCTGCACCTAGTGCTCCTGATATCACTAGACCAGCCTGCACCTAGTGCTCCTGATATCACTAGACCAACCTACACCTAGTGCTCCTGATATCACTAGACCAGCCTGCACCTAGTGCTCCTGATGTCACTAGACCAACCTGCACCTAGTGTTCCTGATATCACTAGACCAACCTGCACCTAATGCTTCTGGCAACACTAGACCAACCTGCACCTAATGCTTCTGGCAACACTAGACCAACCTGTATCTAATGCTTCTGACAACACGACCAACCTACACTTTATGCTGTTGATAACTTTAGATCAATCTGCACGTAGTGTTCTCGACAACACTAGACTAACCTGCAGCTAATGCTCTTGATAACACTACACCAACCTGCATCTAATGTTGTTGATAACTTTAGACCAATCTGCACCTAATACTCTCGATAACACTAGACCAATCTGTACCTAGTGGTAATGACACCACTAGACTAACCTGCACATAGTACTCCTAATACCACTAGATCAATCTGCACCTAGTTCTCTTGATACCACTAAACCAACCTGTACCTAATGCTACTGATAATGTTGGACCAACCTGCACATAGTGCCCCTGATACTTTTCGACCAACCTGATTCTAATGCTCCTGTTCCCACTGGACACACTTGTCCTATTGATGTTTATACTACTGGACCAACATGTCCCTTGTGCTCTCGATAACACTGGATCAACCTTTCACTAATGCCCATGATGACACTTGACCAATCCGCCTCTGGTGCTTCTGTTACCACCAAAGCAACCTGTCACTAGTGCTCCTGATAACACTGAACAGACCTATCTACCTATAGTGCTCCTGACACCCGGAGTACCTATTCCTAATGCTCCTGGTAACACTGAACAGACCTATCTACCTATAGTGCTCCTAACACCCGGAGTAACCTGTTCCTAGTGCTCCTGGTAACACTGAACAGACCTATCTACCTATAGTGCTCCTGACACCCGGAGTACCCAGTTCCTAGTGCTCCTGATAACACTGAACAGACCTATCTACGTACTTCTAGTGCTCCTGACACCTGGAGTACCCTGTCACTAGTGCTCCTGATAACACTGAACAGACCTATCTACCCTATAGTGCTCCTGACACCCGGAGTAGTGCTCCTGACAACCGGATTAACCTGTTCCTAGTGCTCCTGATAACACTGAACAGACCTATCTACATACTTCTTGTGCTCCTGACACCCGGAGTAGCCTGTTCCTAGTGCTCCTGATAACACTGAACAGACCTATCTACGTACTTCTAGTGCTCCTGGCACCCGGAGTATTCTGTTCCTAGTGCTCCTAATAACACTGAACAGATCTATCTACGTACTTCTAGTGCTCCTGACACCTGGAGTAACCTGTTCCTAGTGCTCCTGATAGGTCTGTTCAGTTTTATAGTGCTCCTGACACCCGGAGTACCCTGTTCCTAGTGCTCCTGATAACACTGAATAGACCTATCTACCAATAGTGCTCTTGACACCCGGAGTAACCTATTCCTAGTGCTCCTGGTAACACTGAAAGACCTGTCTACCTATAGTGCTCCTAACACCCGGAGTAACCTGTTCCTAGTGCTCCTGGTAACACTGAACAGACCTATCTACCTATAGTGCTCCTGACACCCGGAGTAACCTCTTCCTAGTGCTCCTGATAACACTGAACAGACCTATCTACGTACTTCTAGTGCTCCTGACACCTGGAGTACCCTGTCACTAGTGCTCCTGATAACACTGAACAGACCTATCTACCTATAGTGCTCCTGACACCCGGAGTAACCTATTCCTAGTGCTCCTGATAACACTGAACAGACCTATATACGTAATTCTAGTGCTCCTGACACCCGGAGAAACCTATTCCCAGTGCTCCTGGTAACACTGAACAGACCTATCTACGTACTTCTAGTGCTCCTGACACCCGGAGTACCCAGTTCCTAGTGCTCCTGATAACACTGAACAGACCTTTCTACGTACTTCTAGTGCTCCTGACACCCGGAGAACCCTGTTCCTAGTGCTGCTGATAACACTGAACAGACCTATTTACGTACTTCTAGTGCTCCTGACACCCGGAGTAACCTGTTCCTAGTGCTCCTGATAGGTCTGTTCAGTTTTATAGTGCTCCTGACACCCGGAGTACCCTGTTCCTAGTGCTCCTGATAACACTGAATAGACCTATCTACGTACTTCTAGTGCTCCTGACACCTGGAGTACCCTGTTCCTAGTGCTCCTAATAATACTGAACAGACCTTTCTACGTACTTCTAGTGCTCTTGACACCTGGAGTACCCTGTTCTTAGTGCTCCTGATAACACTGAACAGACCTATATACGTACTTCTAGTGCTCCTGACACCCGACGTAACCTGTTACTAGTGTTCCTGATAAGACTGAACAGACCTATCTACCCTATAGTGCTCCTGACACCCGGAATAACATGTTCTTAGTGCTGCTGATAACACTGAACATACCTATCTACGTACTTCTAGTGCTCCTGACACCCGGAGTACCCTGTTCCTAGTGCTCCTGATAACACTGAACAGACCTATCTAGTGCTCCTGATAACACTGAACAGACCTACCTACGTACTTCTAGTGCTCCTGACACCCGGAGTATTCTGTTCCTAGTGCTCTTAATAACATTGAACAGACCTATCTACGTACTTCTAGTGCTCATGACACCCGGAGTACCCTGTTCCTAGTGCTCCTGATAACACTGAACAGACCTACCTACGTACTTCTAGTGTTCCTGACACCCGGAGTACCCTGTTCCTAGTGCTCCTGATAACACTGAACAGACCTATCTACGTACTTCTAGTGCTCCTGACACCCGGAGTACCCTGTTCCTAGTGCTTCTGATAACACTGAACAGACCTATTTACGTACTTCTAGTGCTCATGACACCCGGAGTACCCTGTTCCTAGTGCTTCTGATAACACTGAACAGACCTATTTACGTACTTCTAGTGCTCATGACACCCGGAGTACCCTGTTCCTAGTGCTCCTGATATCACTGAACAGACCTATCTACGTACTTCTAGTGCTCCTGACACCCGGAGTACCCTGTTCCTAGTGCTCCTGATAACACTGAACAGACCTATCTACCCTATAGTGCTCCTGACACCCGGGTAACCTATTCCTAGTGCTCCTGGTTACACTGAAGAGACCTATTTACGTACTTCTAGTGCTCCTGACACCCGGAGTACTCTGTTTTTAGCTCACCTGAGCGTAGCTCAAGTGAGCTATTGTCATAGTGCAGCGTCCGTCGTCCGTCGTTAACTTTTCTACATTTTCGACTTCTTCTCAAGAACCGCTGCATAGAATTTCACCAAACTACATAGGAAGTAAGTACTCAAGGTCCTCTACAAAGTATGTGTTTTTATGCCGATCCTTGATCCAAGATGGCCGCCATTGGCTCTGATTGGTTGACACATTTTCGACTTCTCCTCCAGAACCGCTGCACAGAATTTCATCAAACTTCATAGGAAGTAAGTACTCAAAGCCTTCTACCAAGTTTGTGTTTTTTATGCCGATCCGTGATCCAAGATGGCCGCCATTGGCTCTGATTGGTTGACACATTTTCGACTTCTCCTCCAGAAGCCGGTGTGGCCTAGTGGATAAGGTGCTCGGCTCGTGATCGAGAGGTCGCGGGTTCGACTCCCGCCCGGGGCACACCGGTGTTCTGTCTTTCGGATGAGACAGTAAAAACCGAGGTCCCGTGTCACGGTAGGCGTGGCACGTAAAAGATCCCTCATTGCTTCGGGTGGGTCCGTTGCAAAGGTCTAAATTTGTATGCAATGCATCAGGCAGATGCCGTCACCATATACGTGAAATAATCGTGGAGTGACGTAAAACAATAATCAAACAAACAAACAAACAAACTTCTCCTCCAGAACTGCTGCAAAGAATTTCACCAAACTTCATAGGAAGTAAGTACTCAAGGTCCTCTACCAAGTTTGTGTTTTTTTATGCCGATCCGTGATCCAAGATGGCCGCCATTGGCTGTGATTGGTTGACACATTTTCGACTTCTCCTCCAGAACCGCTGCACAGAATTTCACCAAACTTCATAGGAAGTAAGTACTCAAAGTCCTCTACCAAGTTTGTGTTTTTTTATGCCGATCCGGAATCCAAGATGGCCGCCATTGGCTCTGATTGGTTGACACATTTTTGACTTCTTCTCCAGAACCGCGGCACAGAATTTCACCAAACTTCATAGAAAGTAAGTACTCAAAGTCCTCTACCAAGTTTGTGTTTTTTATGCCAGTCCGTGATCCAAGATGGCCGCCATTGGCTCTGATTGGTTGAAACATTTTCAACTTCTTCTCCAGATCGGCTGCACAGAATTTCATCAAACTTCATGGAAAGTAAGTACTCAACATCCTCTACCACATTTTTGTTTTTTATGCCGATCCGTGATCTAAGATGGCCGCCATTGACTCTGATTGGTTGACACATTTTCGACTTCTTCTCCAGAACCACTGCACAGAAATTCATCAAACTGCATAGAAAGTAAGTACTCAAGGTCCTCAACCAAGTTTGGTGTTTTTTATGCCGATCCGTGATCCAAGATGGCCGCCATTGACTCTGATTGGTTGACACATTTTCAACTTCTTCTCCAGAACCACTGCACAAAATTTCACCAAACTGCATAGAAAGTAAGTACTCAAGGTCCTCTACCAAGTATAGGTTTTTCATGCCGATCCGTAATCCAAGATGGCTGCCATTGGCTCTGTTTGATTGACACATTTTCATCTTCCTCTCCAGAACCCCTGCACAGAATTTCTTTCTTGCTTGTAAATATGCACTTTGTGCTCAGGTGAGCGATATAGGCCCACTTGGGCCTCTTGTTTTTGCTCCTGATAACACTCAACAGACCTATCTAACCTATAGTGCTCCTGACACCTGGAGTAACCTATTCCTAGTGCTCCTGGTAACACTGAATAGACCTATCTACGTACTTCTAGTGCTCCTGACACCCGGAGTAACCTATTCCTAGTGCTCCTGGTAACACTGAATAGACCTATCTACGTACTTCTAGTGCTCCTGACACCCGGAGTACCCTGTTCCTAGTGCTCCTGATAACACTGAACAGACCTATCTACGTACTTCTAGTGCTCCTGACACCCGGAGTACCCTGTTCCTAGTGCTCCTGATAACACTGAACAGACCTATCTACGTACTTCTAGTGCTCCTGACACCCGGAGTACCCTGTTTCCTAGTGCTCCTGATAACACTGAACAGACCTATCTACGTACTTCTAGTGCTCCTGACACTTGGAGTAACCTGTTCCTAGTGCTCCTGATAACACTGAACAGACCTATCTACGTACTTCTAGTGCTCCTGACACCTGGAGTACCCTGTTCCTAGTGTTTAATACCACTGGAAAAGACCAACCTGTCCCTAGTGCTCCTTACACCACTAGACTAAGTGTGCCTTGTGATCCTGATTCCAATAGACCAACCTGTTTAAGTACTTTTGGTAACACTGGACCTATCTGTGCATAGTGCTTTCGATACGACTGGACAAACCTATCCGTTGATATTCTGGTAATATTATACCAACATGTCCATTGTGATTCTGATAGCACTAGAAAAACACGTCCGTAGTGCTCTCGATACCACTGGGCCAATCTGTCAGTAATGATTTTTAACACTCGACCAACCTGTCCTTTATGTGATCGATTCATGATAAATACTTGGATAGAAATTATACATGCGAACAACCCCCCCCCCCTTCCCAAAAAAAAAAAAAAAAACAAAATAAAACAAAACAAAACAAAACTCTTTTTCTATCTTTCATTTAATCATAGAGGTAAAAGCCCGGAGTTTTTTTATATATATATATAATTATCTCTTAACTAAGAGAAGAAAACAATGAATAGTAGTTTTAACATCCATTATGCCCCGCTTATTGATAGATATAATTACCGGGCGTCACATTCTGTCCTAGTGATACGTATTTTCCTCATTGTACTCTTCGTTATTGGGGTAAATTTTAAATGTTTTGGCAATCATTTAAAACATCTAGTTATGTTTGGTTGATGCGTATGAAACTGTCTGAGAAACTCTGTAAACAAATCGAATTTCACTCGTAAATGGATATGAAGAGTCATTCTTTAACGCCACCTGCCGTCAGTTGTGTCAAAATTCAGATTACGTCACTGAATAAGATTTGGGACCTTAAAGAGCTAAATCTCAATATGAAAATGATAGGAAGAGCATATTGTTTTACTCTCTTTCAATGAGGAGACCAGCAGCATGCGTACTGGTAGATAATTTTACTTTGAGGTCACCTCTGATCGAGACCTTCTGTACTGACATATATTTTTCTGTATAGAAACTCTTGATAAGGATGATCTAAAAGTAAAGAAATTCATCTGCGCGTACATGTATACCGGTGGAACTTCAGAAGCCCAGTCTCTAGTTAAAGTCCAAAGACCGAAATTCCCTTTTAGGAATCATTACATATGCATATGTATTTATACCTTCATAAAGCTCGATTTTATTTCAGACAAATGTCCAGTCACGTTATTTAAGTTCAACTTCGGAACCTTCGAACTTGCTGTTGTTGTCACATAGTTCCACACCATGGCGCGTCCAAGGAAACTTGATCTATTCGAGTGAGTAATATTTTCCAGTAAATCACCTATTTACATTATGACAGTCATCTGTTTGGCCTATTATATATTGGGTTGACATTATGATAGTTATCCAGAGGACATCATTTATATAAGGACACGCTTGGTGTAGTGGTTAAGCGCTTGGCTTGCGGCGCCGACGATGCGGGTTCGATTCCCGGGTTGCGCCACTATGTTTAAGAGGTTGGTTACCTCCTGTTTCCATGTCGCAATATAACTGAAATATTGTTGAAAGCGACGTAAAACACCAATCAACCAACCAACCAACCAACGAAATTATTTATAATAATAATTATGAGATTCTTTATTGTTTTACGTTATGCCAATATGATTACTACTTATGCACCGGACACACCAAAAGCATAGGAAGACCCTTAATTGTCTGAAATCCTATCATGACATAGGGCCTTAACTGTCTAAAATCTTATCATGACATAGGGCCATAATTGTCTAAAATCCGATCGTGAGACAGGAGGACCCTTAACTATCTCAAATTCTATCGTGACATAGAGCCTAACTATCCTATCTCCTATCGTGACATAGGAGGGCCCTTATCTGTCTAAAATTCTATCTTGACATAGGACCTTAATTGTCTAAAATCATATCGTGCCATAGGGCCTTAACTGTCTAAACTCCTATCGTGCATAGGAGGACCCTTAACTGTCTAAAATTCTATCGTGACATAGGACTTTAATTGTCTAAAATCCTATCGTGATAAAGGGCCTTAACTGTCTCAAATTCTAACATGACATTTGAGGACCCTTAACTGTTTAAAATTCTATCCTGACATTGGGCCTTAACTGTCTAAAATCCTATCGTGACATAGGACCTAAACTGTCTCAAATTGTAATATGACATTGAAGGACCCTTAACTGTCTAAAATTCTATCGTGACATTGGGCCTTAGCTGTCTAAAATCCTATCGTGACATAGGAGGACCCTTAACTGTCTAAAATTCTCTTGTGATCTAGGACCTTAATTGTTTAAAATCCTATCGTGACATAGGGCCTTAACTGTCTCAACTCTTATCATGCATAGGAGGATCCTTAAATGACTAAAATCCTATCGTGGTATTTGGCCTTAGCTATTTAAAATCCTATCGTGGCATAGGACCTTACCTGTTTAAAATTCTATCGTGACACAGGAGGACCCTTAACTGTCTAAAATTCTATAGTGACATTGGGCCTTAGCTATCTAAAGTCCTATCGTAACATAGGAAGACCCTTATCTGTCTAAAATTCTCTCGTGCAATTGGGCCTTAGCTGTCTAAAATCCTATAGTGACATAGGGCCTTAACTGTCTAAACTCCTATCGTGACATAGGACGACCCTTAACTATCTAAATCCTATCGTGACATAGGGCCTTAACTGTCTAAAATCCTATCGTGACATATAAGGACCCTTAAATGTCTAAAATCCTATCATGACATAGGTCCTTAACTGCCTAAACTCCAATCGTGACATGGGACTTAAACTCTCTAAAATTCTAACGTGACATTGGAGGACCTTTGACTGTCTAAAATCCTATCGTGGTATTTGACCTTAGCTGTTTAAAATTCTATCGTGACATAGGATCTTAACTGTCTAAAATTCTATCGTGACATAGGAGGACCCTTAACTGTCTTAAATTCTATCGTGATATTGGGCCTCAACTGTCTAAAATCCTATCGTGACATAGGAGGACCTTAACTGTCTAAAATTCTATCGTGCAATCGGGCCTTAGCTGTCTAAAATCCTATAGTGACATAGGGCCTTAACTGTCTAAAATCCTATCGTGATATAGAGAGGACCCTTAACTGTCTTAAATCCTATCGTGACATTGGGTTTTAACTGTCTAAAATCCTATCGTGCCATAGGGCCTTAAGTGTCTAAAATCCTATCGCGACATTGGGGATTAAATTTGTCTATATCATCTGAGAGGACATTAACGGTTCACCTATCCGCTTCGAACCCAGGACTTGATCCCTGATCCAAGCATGCTTCTGATTTTTTACATTATAAAATGTAGGAAAGAGGACATCTGACCCATGAACCTGGTATTAATAGATACATTGTACTGCAAATGATGAAAACAAATGTAGCAAAATATAGTTTGGTATTGTTTTCCCCACACAGGTTCAGCACAACCAGAACAACATGAATATATCCAAAGGGATTTTTCTGCCGAAACTTTTGATTGTAACGATATCTTTAAGGAAGCCTGTACTCACGAAGCTGAACTGAAAGCCGAAGTGGAAGCTCTTAAACCGGATATGGTTCTTGTCAAAGATCTGCTGGAAACCCATTACATTATGAGATTAAATTCGATGTTCCGTAAGTTGGGATATAAAGGTCGTTTTGAGGACTTGCGTGGTGGACGAGGAAAAGGGGTATTCATTCGGGATGACCTCGTCCACGTTGGTACACATTCAGTGTTCCGATCTAAACAGCCTAATCCTCAATAAGGGACTATAAAGAATAAAGATGAATATGGTCGAGCTCTCATGAATGTATGGAAAATTCTTCACAAGCAAGAAGTAGATATATTGTTTATACTTTTCCGGTGAAAACCATAAATGTGAATAGTATTTCCGGTGAAATCCATTTCTTATTTTGCTTATTTCACGATTTTTTTTTCAAATTTTGCATGCATATGATAATTTTTTATAGTGTATGTATCAACTTTTTGAGACATACACAAGTAATTTTATTTGTACAAGTATTTATTTAAAAATATTTTTATTTTATATGTTATGAATGAGTAATATTCGTGCTAACTTGAAGTACAAGTTCTTTACGAAAATGTCCAATGAACGCCAATTAAATTTTCGCTTTAGAGATTATCCATCAGAACTTCGTCTAATCCGAGACTACCATGTTGTGTGATTATGGTACATACATACCAAGCACACTTACTTACTTCTCTAATCCTAGACTACCAGATTGTGTGATTATGGTACATACATATCAAGCACACTTACTTACTTCTCTAATCCTAGACTACCAGATTGTTTGATTATGGTACATACATATCAAGCACACTTACTTACTTCTCTAATCCTAGACTACCAGATTGTTTGATTATGGTACATACATATCAAGCATACTTACTTCTCTAAGCCGATATTACCGAATTGTGTGATGATGGTACATACATACCAAACATACTTACTTTGTATGATCATGTGAACATTACAGCCGCCAAACTTTAGAATGAAAGGACTTGTTACACTGTACACTGGTGATCATACAGGGTAGGAGGTATCGGAGGTTTACGGGTTTGTTATTTTAATGGAATGTCATCGATCTGTCTGGTTACTTTCCTAATTAACAATCACTACAAACGACGAAACAGATCTTTCATGTTTAATATGCCCTAAGTCTTTGTGGGACTTTTAATATATCATACGTTATTTACGTTTCGGTAATATGTTTAATTGGGTATCCATCTTTGAAAAACCAACCTAGACTGATGGAAATTATCAATCGCACTAGTACTGTGTATATCTTTTGAAATCTTGATTGAAATTAAGGTTTTCTTGTAATTTGTTTTTAATTGATTGTACAAGTAAATTTCTGTAACACTTTTAGATTTTAATTTTAAATTTTTAAATTTTAAAACCCAATTGTGTGATGATTGTAAGTTGGAATATAAAGGATATGGTTCTTGATCCTTTAGATATGGTTCAAGGGCCTTTCGAACTTGACGATAATTCTGTGAAATGTTATTCAAATACATGCATGAGGTAAAAAGGAAATACCCATCATATGCATTTTACCTTGACCTTGACTCAAGCTTCGGTCCTGAGTAAAAATCCTGTGCATTAGTATTTCATATCCATGAAAGGAGTGAAAAGACATGGCCCAAACAAAAATTTACTCATCATATGCTCTGTGACCTTGATCATGCAGATATGACCTTTGTTCAAGGTTATGACACACCCTATGGACCTTGACAACAATTCTGTGAAATATCATTCAAATGCATGAAAGGGATAAAAAGTTATGACCCGGTCAAGGAAATACACATCAAATCATTCAAATGCATTGCGCTTTTGACCTTGATCCAACCTTGGGTCCTGGGCAAAAATCTGTGAAATATTTATTTCGATGCAAGCGGGGAATATGGCCCAGACAAAGATTTACCCAGCATATACTCTGTGACCTTGACGCTGAATATATGACTTTGGTTCACCATTGAAGCCGGCGTGGCCTAGTGGTATCGCAGTGGACTCCTGATCGAGAGGCAGGGGTTCGATTCCCGCTCTGGTCATGCCGGTGTCCTGTCTTTCGGATGAGACAGTAAAAACCGAGGCCCCGTGTCGTGGTATGCATGGCACGTTAAAGATCCCTCACTGCTTCGGGTGAGTCCGTTGCAAAGGTCAAAATTTGTATGCCCCGCATCAGGCAGATGCCGTCACGATATACGTGAAATATTCGTGGTGTGACGTTAAACAAAAATCAATCAATCAATCAATCAATTGGTTCACCATTGTGACAAACTATACTGGGTGGACGGACAACGTCATCACATAATACGCTTCGTCTGAAGACGGGCTTATAATGAGTGACATCGTCTTACCATGGTACAAACTATTAATCAAAGACTACAGTAAAAAAAAAGGGAGTCAACTTGTCAGACAAGTATTTCTGATGAGTGCAAAGAAGGTCGTCATAGCGACTTAAAATGTGTGCAAAATAGATTTCAAAAGTGCGTTTTCGTATCGGCGGATTATTGTCTGTCTAACAATTCTGTATATATTCTTATGGGTTCCGATAACCCATATAACAATTCTAGTACCAAAATAGTGCAGAAAAAAGATCCTCAAATCTATGGAGTCTACTATCCTCTTTCGATGTTGAATAACGAAACGAAACCGAGGTTTGTGGCGGTGGAGGTCTACCGGAATTTTTCGTCATATAATAGAACATGATGTAATGTATGATGTAAGTAAATTACCAAGTTATCTATCAAATTTCAAATTTTATATCATTTTAATTTTTAAGGGCATTCTGCTTTATTTTCTTTACATTTCGTTTCAGATTTAGAGTACGCCAATTAAGACATATCGGAAGTAAACAAATTGACACATAGCTAGCTTATATATTTTAAATGTTCTCGGATCGGCGCTATATAATTCATATTAATTTTAATTAAAATGAATGCCATATATCTCTGCATAAAAACGCTGGGTTGGTTCTCTTAAGACAAACCGATGAAATGTTTTAAATGACCATATTCCACGACTCGCAGGGATTTCCGAAGATAAAACATTTCATTCCAATATTGACGTCCCTTATCCACCATTATTCCATCAATTTCGACATCTATTTCTAGGGATAAAAAGATGGACAGCTACAAGTTCAAAAGGACAAGTTGAGTTCAAGCAATATGACAATTCGTAAATTGTTATTTTCGTATACACTAATGTGAACACCACTGACAAAGTAAAAACAGTAGAATTATTCTTAATGTGTTTGTTAATGTATTTTTCGTGTTTTCTTTTATTATTGATAGTGTAACTTGCTTCTCAATGTCCAAGATAATATTTCCTTTAAAGAAACGATAAATGAGAAATGTTTCTGCAGTCACCAAAGGGAAAGTGGGAAAGAGGATGCTCAAGGTTTGTGGCTTCTTAATTTTAATACACACTGACTTTGTACAGATAATGAGCAATAAGGAACACAGAGTGGCTGCTAGTGACAGGTGGTTGCTTAGTACATGCGACCTTTAAGACAGGTTTGAGTGTATATGTACTGAGGGAGATGGATATGAAGTATGTTATTTAATACATGTACTTAACAAAATTAACTGTGTTGGTATAAAGAGGTTGGATTCCAGTACCTGCGATCTCGATTGTATTGTCGCAATGTTCCACTGTATGTACATTCCAGTGGCGGATCCAGAATTTTTGAAAAAGGGGGGGGGACATGTGTTCTAGCCAAACTACTCGGTCATTTTGGTGCTAAATCTGGAATTTTATACGTAAATATGTGGCAAAAAGGGGGGAGCTCCTCTAAATCCGCCACAGCATTCGTATCCTGTAATATTTACGTAGCTCGTCCTGTCTCACGTAATGATAAGACTAGCGAAATTATTGAAATAAAGTGACGACACCAACAACGCTCAAACTGGTCTCGTAAAGTGTGTCAAACTACAGGAACTTATACACACAACAGACTCAAATTACACGACACCTCTGCTTAGCAAATGTCTAAGGGGGTGACAATTCCATTCTATGTATATGTAAATAAATAAACCATAAAAAGCAGAATGCTCATATTCAACAAACATGCATGTTATCAAATGTAATGACGCTGTTGTTCCAAATAATTTTGAATGTTACTGATTCACCCACTAATTATGACATAGTGTTCTGTGATATACGTATAATAATTAGGATACTAGTATTTAAATATGCATAATAATTACACATATACTTAAATATGCATAATGACTACATGCATATTTAAATATGCATAATGACTACATGCATAATGACTACATGCATAATGACTACATGCATATTTAGATATCCTAATTATTTCAAATATGTCGTGGGCAATAGCATACCACAGACACAATTATCATTTAAAAAGAAAGAGCTTTGTGAATTTGAATCTCTGAAAGGGGAACTGTAAAATCGGATTTATTGTAGTTTAGTCATTTATGAAACAGTGAAAAGCTTTGGTATTTAACTAGCTGTGGTAAAAATGGTATTCATCGTAGAAACTCTTTTATCAGTAGTGACAAAGATAAAGAAAATATATAACCTGACATCCAATATTACAAAAATATATAACCTGACATCAAGCATCACAAAAATATATAACCTGACATCCAGCATCACAGAAATATATAACCTGACATCCAGCATCACAAAAATATATAACCTGACATCCAGCATCACAGAAATATATAACCTGACATCCAGCATCACAAAAATATATAACCTGACATCCAGCATCACAAAAATATATAACCTGACGTCCAGCATCACAAAAATATATATCCTGACACCCAGTATCACAGAAATATATATCCTGACATCCAGCATCACAGAAATATATAACCTGACATCCAGTATCACAAAATTATATAACCTGACATTCAGCATCGCAAAAATATATAACCTTACATCCAGCATCACAAAAATATATAACCTGACATCCAGCATCACAAAAATATATAACCTGATATCCAGCATCACAGAAATATATAACCTGACATCCAGCATCACAAAAATATATAACCTGATATCCAGCATCACAAAAATATATAACGAGACATCCAGCATTACAAAAATATATAACCTGACATCCAGTATCACATAAATATATAACCTGATATCCAGCATCACAGAAATATATAACCTGACATCCAGCATCACAAAATATGTAATTGACATCCAGCATCACAAAAATATATAACCTGATATCAGCATCACAAAAATAGATATCCTGACACCCAGTATCACCGAAATATATAACCTGACATCCAGCATCACAGAAATATATAACCTGACATCCAGTATCCCAAAAATATATAATCTGACATCCAGCATCACAAAAATATACAATCTTATTAAAACGCGACTTGTATTTCGCTCCTCTACGATACTCTCCATGTACAAGATCTTACAACTGCCGATTCGAGGTCATCTCAGGATGACCTTTCAGAACAGCCAATCAGAATTGGTGTTAGAAATCTTTCGGTGTTATATTACATACAAACAATACCGAAAGATCTCTAACTCAAATTCTGATTGGCTGTTCTGAAAGGTCATCATGAGATGACCTCGAATCGGCAGTTGTAAGATCTTGTACATGGAGAGTAGCGTAGAGGAACGAAGTACAAGTCGCGTTTCAATAAGATTGAAAAATATATAACTGAAATCTAGTTTCACATAAATATATAACCTGACATCCAGCATCACAAAAATATATAACCTGACATCCAGCATCAAAAAAATATATAACCTGACATCCAGCATCACAAAAATATATAACCTGACACCCAGCATCAAAAAAATATATAACCTGACATCCAGCATCACAGAAATATATAACCTGACATCCAGCATCACAGAAATATATAACCCGACATCCAGCATCACAAAATATATAACCTGACATCCAGCATCACAGAAATATATAACCTGATATCCTGCATCACAGAAATATATAACCCGACATCCAGCATCACAAAAATATATAACCTGACATCCAGTATCAAATAAATATATAACCTGACATCCAGCATCACAGAAATGTATAACCTGACATCCAGCATCACAAAAATATATAACCTGACATCCAGCATCACAGAAATATATAACCTGACATCCAGCATCACAAAAATATATAACCTGACATCCAGCATCACAAAAATATATTACCTGACATCCAGCATCACAGAAATATATAACCTGACATCCAGAATCACAAAAATATATAACCTGACATCCAGCATCACAAAAATATACAACATGAAATCCAGCATCACAAAATATATAACCTGACATCCAGTATCACAGAAAGTGGAAATCTTGTTCCAGACATGTATAGAACCACTAATGCTAAGTTACTTATACAATGTCGGATTGGTACCGACCGATATACTTTGTTTGTACAGTTGAAAATAACGTTTTCCTTGCGATGTGTTGAAAGAGCCAGTAAGATGGTGGTCTCCAAAAATGAAACCGCGGTATACCTGTCAAAACCAATCAAACACTGTTCGTTATCACCGTTCTAATTCACCTTTTACTCAGTAATCGTTTTATCGTGTGAAATTGCCGCCGATTTCCCAACTGAAATGAAGATTGACAATGGACAACATTTGAGTGTCTCTACAATAGTAAGGAAATTATTATTTTTTTTTTAATATTAGAAACCTCGCGTTTCATGAAAAAAATTGTTTATTATGATTATACATGTATCATAATTCAAGCATGGATATTTTGATACTCCGACTTTGAAATTGAGATGAATGGATTTCTTTTCGCAGCCGAAAACATTAACAGTTGTCGATGTTAAAAAGGAAATTCCCAAAACAACACGTTGTAATCCTTATCCATGGATTATGGTATAGTAAATATTTTGAAACTTCCATGGGGATGCGGAATCACCTCTAACCATGCTGGATCCGCCAACTCGCACTTTTATCATTATTGGTTTTTATTAATGCAAAATCTGGGTCCGGCGCCATAAACTGAGAATATACTTAAGTCAAATTTTTCGTTTTAATTTATACCCTTATCAAACGTTCAAATAAATTGTCATGCAGAATGCTTTAATTCTATTTATTAATAGAATAAAACTCAATGAAATCCAATTCCAACTGTTTCTTTCATTGTTGAACAGAAGAATTTGAAATGTTGACTTAAGTATTTTCTCAGTTTATGGCGCCGGACCCTGATCTTATCAAATTCTATCATTCTTTACAATTAAAATGAAAAAATGCTCATGCAATCACATAAATTTACAATCTACAAATTATTAGGAAGAGAGTCAACTCTCCCAAATTAATGTGGATAATAGTTTAAACTGCGTTACATATTTCAGAGATCAAAGGGAAAGCAAAACCTACATTGTCCATTTCTGATGGGATGAACGGAGATCTAATTTTAGTAACTTTTATATTCAGTTAAATTTTGCGGGCTGCCCAACTTCTAACGCGTATGTATTTATGTGCAAGATGAATTACTTGCGCATGTGTGAATATTGTTTAAGATTTAATATTATGTTCTGTATGTTGCCTGAATGAAAAATAAGAAACATAAAAATCATTGGTAGCCTCTCCAGTCGTTTAGGCACACTTGTTATATGTCTTTTCATCACTTTGTGCTTATCTTTCAACATTAAACTGAGCCATCTATGACTTAACAATGGTGACAGTGGCACAAAGTCCTGTCTAACGAAAAATAAATTTGACTTATCTTTATGAACAATATTCACATTCCTCTAAAAAATTCCAGTAACATTACTTAACAACTGGATGATTTTTACAGCTGTATATAGAACAAATGAATGACTCGCGTTGTTTAAAGGTCTTTTTTATGGAATCCTATCTGATTTTCCGTTCAGGGTTTCAATTAAACATGTATCAGTTTAAAATTTCGGTCACTATGGCAAAGTCATAGGCATGGGTGTCTTGTAATTGGTAGTCATCGTATTATGACAATATAATATGCAATACCAGAACAAGCAAACAACGAAAACATTTTCATCCAAAAATGTAAAATACATGTTGATGTCAGCCTGATTTGTCCAAAATTCAATATAGAAATAAAATATCCGCCATAATTATCAATGTATCGTACGTCAAACATTGAATGTGTATATAAAGAAGGTTATCAGCATAAATAATAGAGGCGTTTCTACCATTGTTACAAGTTGTCCGCCATTTTGAGATACTAGTATATGAATGAATGTTCATAATCAACCATATTGTGTTGGTAATTTCTTCGAATCAGTAATACTTCCTGGGGGGGGGGGGGGTCCCAATGTTTATACAAATTCTGGTATATTAAGCAACGTAAAAACTTTCCAAAGAGGTGATATTAACAAATTCATAAAAAAGTAATAGGAATTAACATAAATATGGGGCGAAAATTTCTGATTGACCACAGACATGGCCGATAACGGGAGGTAACTCCAACTAAATTACTGTTAATGAAACTTATGTATGAAACTATGTTCATATATGCTTTTACAGCAATATACATATGAATAGTTTGACGTAATATATATGGATGAGGATGGATAGGTATTGTGATGTCCACCTGGCACCCCAAGTCTATATTCCTAATGCCTCATTATCCCGTTGTTCGTATGATAGTTTTATGAGTAATTCAATTAATAGTATGACAGTTCCATACTCTAAGCGCCCGATAATCTGAGTGTTTATTGTTTACTGAACAATGCTCATTCAATACTCTGATAGTCCAATACTCCGGACCCCGATTATTCATATACACATAGTTTTCAATATTAATTTCTTATATTTCACACCGTCAAACTTCCCATCTATTGCAAATGTACGTGTGTACACGATACAGTGCACAAGAAACACATGTAGCTAAGATTCGATAAATCTGAATCCATTATGTTGCATACTAGGTTATCGATACATTTCTACCAGGTCGAGGTTCTGAACTTTAATGACCAATCTCAAAGTTTATTTAATCAGAACATCCGGAGGTACTACAAATGAAAATTCGATAATTCAAGGGCCTTCATATCGGAAGCTTTGAGATACAAAATAATATAAAAGGCTCGATTAAGACGATCGGATCTCCGGAATCTGGAAAACTTAGAAAAGACTGGAGACAGAAATTTTACTCGTACTATATAACCACCATCTTCGTTAATTCAACTAATTGATTAATGGGGTTTTTTTATTTATGTGAAATGCAACATACTAAATACAAATGAGCAGATATCGACTAATAAAAATTTTTGTCATTTCTGTCAGTCTGTAAAAATAACCGATTCGGCGAGAGATTCAAGAATGGTAGATCTTTGGAATCTCCAATTTACAAACATAAACCACTGAACCAAGAAAGAAAATGATCAGATGTGTTCCGGAATTCGTATTTCATTGATATTGATTTCTAATAAACAAATGAAAAATCTCTAGATGAGAATAATTGTTATTCTGTTATCCCGATAAGATAGAAGTAATTACATGCGAAAGGTCGTAGATTGTAAAGTAAATATACCAGGCTATTAAAATCAATACACGGCCAGTACGAACTCTTTGTTTTAAATTCACAGAATATCGGATTGACAATTAAAGTAGTGTGACCATAATCAATGACTGGTACCATCCAATTATCTCATTCTGTCTGCAAACACTGCTGAAATTCTAGGGCCGAAAATTTTTGATTTTTTTTATATTTACAAACAACTTGAAACGTAATTGCTTGTTTAGTTATAAATGTATATGTATAGATATAAACCTGTCAATCCCGTGTCGTGATATGTTAGCATTGTTATTCCTCACAATCACAGAATGTTTGTCTGAAATTAAAAGCTGTAAAACGCATTCGATATATTGTAATAGAAAATGTGTGACTGTTTTATCCTGACGTCGTATAACTGCGTTGTTTATTGCTGGAAGTATAACTTTGTTCATTGAAACTTGTCCTTTGTCGTTTGCGCTGCATGCCGCTCACATCATATATTAATGTATTGCATTCTCGCACTTCATTCGTCTACCGTTTGAAAAACTGATACATTAAAATCTCCGCGGAGTTCTTCTGTCTCAGGAGAGAAAGAAAGTGGTCGATAATGGCGTTTGTGATTGTTTGAAGAGGCAGGTGCCAAAGTTATCGACCAATCAAATCGAGGTTTATTTACGCTGTATGTTCATAGTTAGCCTGGCTTCCTTTGGAAGTATTAGATTGGTTTATCATTGGATAGTATTCGCATGTAAGTAACTGTGTTTCAACTTTTCGTCTGCTACGTTGTAAACGAATTTATTTAAATTTGTGCAACTTGCAGGTATGATTTATTTGGAAAGAGATTTAAGTATTTACTTAGCCTAGTACTCACCTTTTATCAGTTTCTTCTTTACTGCGTTTAGCGAGGAAGTTTGACAATATTAAAATAAACATCGTATTATTGTGGTGATGTTTCACATTGTTCTTTTACATAATATTAGCCGTAAAACAGAGTGAACACTTTTTTGGATTTATAATGTTTAGGAAAATGGATTAATGACATTTATATGAGCAATACAAACTTGGGCAATTGCTCTAAAAAGACCGTGTTTCTCATCTATATCAATTCCGATAAATTGAAGTGGAAGCTACTTTCAAGAAAACTCTTTATTTGTTCATTCATCATCATGGAATGCAAAATGATTTTTATATTTATGATGCTGGCTATTGAATTTGCAAAATCAAATAAAGCAAAACGATCTGCAAGAAAGGAAGGGGATTTAATTATAGGGGCTCTATTCCCGATACACAAAGATCCGAAAGACGTGACTGGGTATACTCGAACATGTGGAAAAGTGTGGGAACAATATGGAATTCATCGTATTGAAATGTTTCTCCAAACATTAGATCGCATAAACAACGACAGTTCTATACTTCCTAACATAACTCTGGGATATGACATACGAGATTCTTGTTGGTACTCGCCTATTGCACTAGAACAAAGCATTGACTTCATCAAAGATTCCATATCAAGTATGAAGTCTAGCGCTGGTAATAAAAAGAATATATCCGACGACGCATGTCTGGACGAGAACCGGAAACCCATTGTGGGGTTGATAGGACCTGGAAGTAGCCAGAATACTATCCAGGTTCAAAATCTATTGCAGATTTTTAAAGTTCCACAAATTGGATACTCGGCCACCAGTATGGAACTTAGTGATAAGAATCTATACCAATATTTTCTTCGTGTTGTCCCCTCTGATAAATTCCAAGCTCAGGCTATGCTTGACATTGTTCAGCACTTCAATTGGACTTACATCTCAACAGTGCATACGGACGGTAAGTAGAGAGAGAAAGAGAGAGAGAGTTGCAAAGGGTATGTAACACCTACTCTTTCTTGCATAGCGCATATGACATGTTCTGGAAGTTCTTGTAAATCAACTTAAACGTGACCAGAACAGATTTATTTTGCAACTGGCTTGCCGATTATCCATTGTCTATGCTGTGTTCTATTCCGTCTTCTGTACAACAGCCTATCATATCTTCAGCCCAACAGCCTATCATATCCTCAGCCCAACAGCCTATCATATCCTCAACCCAACAGCTTATCATATCCTCAGCCCAACAGCCTATTCCATCTTCAGCCCGACAGCCTATTCCATCCTCAGCCCAACAACTTATTCCATCCTCAGTCCGACAGCCTATTCCATCCTCAGCCCAACAGCCTTTTCCATCCTCAGCCCAACAGCCTATTCCATCCTCAGCTCGACAGCCTATTCCATCCTCAGTCCGACAGCCTATTGCATCTTCGGCCCAACAGCCTATACCATCCTCAACCCAACAGCCCATTCATTCTTCCACCAAACAGTATATTTCATCCTCAGCCCAACAGCCTATTCCATCCTCAGCCCAACAGCCTATTCCATCCTCAGCCCGACAGCCTAATCCATCTTCAGCCCGACAGCCTTTTACAACCTTTATTTTAAATTTGTTAAGTAGACAGTAAAGGTAATCTTTAATTTCGCGACGGCGAAAATAGCTTTTCTTTGACCAATTTCCCGATTTCACTACTCAATCTCATCCCCACCTCCCCCCTACCTTTATTTTAAATTTGTTAAGTAGACAGTAAAGGTAGTCTTTAATTTCGCGACGGCGAAAATAGCTTTTCTTTGACCAATTTCCCGATTTCACTACTCAATCTCATCCCCCCCCCCCCCCCCCCCCCCCCCCCCCCTACCTTTTAAAAGAAATTCATCGGCGATTACGTTACATCTATGCCAAGTTCGTGCAGTTGCGATTACGTCGCTTCCGTGTTCCTCAAAGCTGTAAGTGCATCATGGCCGTTCAAATAACTTTCACTATGGTTTTTTTTAATCTCGTTTATTTTGTGAGGAGACAGAAGCATCACAATTATTTTGAAGTCCAAACACACGTAGCGTTCAGGGAATATCGTTTGCGTTCCTAACACACGTAGCGTTCAGGGAATATCGTTTGCGTTCCTATCAAGCTCATAACATACATGCATGCGTCCTCGTGCCGATTTCGACATTCCTACCACGTTTTATGCATGTCTCGTGGTAGTACAAATGCTATACGGAAACAGGTGTGAAAGATTCTTTAGAGGGTTATTGTAGCTGCGTGTGTACAAGTAAAAGGTGGAACCACATAGGTAGTGTTTAGAAGTCCACTCGCTGGGGGTTTTGAAAACTTTCTTTAATTAAGAACTTGTAGTATTACACAGATTTATAGAATACAGGAAACTAGAAACCCGTGAATTGTTAAGATAAAAAGCGAGATAGTGCGTGCAAACAAATGTATCATATAAACAATATTTTTATAATGTTGAATCATTTTGCCATTTGCATCCGAAGATAAAAGAGTATGTCATACTTTACACGAAGTTTCCTGATGTACATGTCTGACTTACATGAAAGAACAGAAGGGAAGTAACTGGAAAGGTGCATGTCCCGATTACATAATTCACCAGCTTTGTCAGGTAGACCATTAACAGAGATGGGGCTGTTGTCAGGCGCTAATTCACTCAGCAAATTTATCAAACTAAAGTTATCATCTTACGGAACGAAAACTTGCACTCCGAGAACAAATGTGTTTCTCTTTTAAAACATTGTTATCATCACGAAAGCCTGAGCAAAGTGCATTAATATCGGAACCGGATGCTTTGTTTATTTTTATTACCTTTTTGCACTAAATGTATCTGTTTAGCAGAATTACACCACATTCCTGGATTTATAGAAATGAGAAATTGTGTTATTATCTAAACAAATATGAACACATTAAGGAGGATGTTGTTAGACATCGATTAATGGCTACACATGATATTTTCAAATGCCAATGTAGTGTCTATGTGTGTCCAAAGATAACGTCTTCTTCCTATCTGAAATTTAACAATTATCTCGGTACCTTTGCTCCATACCCCAATCCCAAAATACGCATCTATCTGAGAAAGATGTTAGACACGTTAGATCAACTAGTTTGTTACCTTTACACTTTTTAATATTTTTCACGTCATGCTTTATGAAACTCGTAGTGCGTTGATTTCCCCACCAAGGATCGGTGATATCAAACCATAAAACTTGTTTTCATTTGACATCGTGTGAAATAGACTTCATTGAAGATTTTTCAATGTGTACAAATCTAATCCATATTATGAATTTATTATGTCAATAACGGTATTTATCTTACACTCGTGTTTAATTTCAACTACGAATTATGCCTATTGAAATGTTAAACTGTCTATAATTAGTCTACATGTAATTCTATATCTTTTCTCCAATGACCTTGTGCAAGCCCTCTAGTTATATTATCTCTATTTCAAAATGAAAGTAGTATTTATTGCCAGCACGATAATTGCATCATGTTGAGTGTATGTACATAATGAGAGTAAAGAAAGTTCCCAATATAAATTACATCTGTGGCCATAGATCTACATACTTTGTTTACTGTAGCTAAGTTTAAAATGTTTAAAGCATTGCTATTATCGAAAAGAATATATTTCACTTAATCACTTATAAACAAGTCTACCTACTGTCATTTTACTGTCATTTGATAATATAATTGATATTACCACATATAATTTATTGCGTATAAATATATATATATATATATATATATATATAGAGAGAGAGAGAGAGAGAGAGAGAGAGAGAGAGAGACTTTAGATTAAAAAAACACATTATACAGGTAATTTCAATGAATTATACCTTGAATATTCTCATTTATACCTGGATTGCTCTATTAGAATCATGAATATTACAATTTTCAACAGAATTTCAAGTGCTTTTTTCAATGGCTTCGAGAATTTTTTGAAAAAAAAGGGTATGAAGGCCATTTCAAATCTTAGACATTTATCCTGACCCCGTTATCATTTCTCTTTCCATCTCGTTTTTACAAAGCTAATATCCACATTGTTGAAATATCCCAGAAAAAAAAAACAAAAAACAAGCAAACAAGCAGACTATTTCCCATTCGGAAAATGATTTGCCGATTGATTGAACGATATCATATTATGTTAAAGATACCTTGGTTACATAACTAAAGGTCAGTGTTTGAAATGCAAAGACAAAGTGCTACCATATAAAAAGAAAAGTAATACCACATGTATTTCCAACACAGTAAAATACAATCTTTTTCTGTAAAAAAATGCGACAAAATAACTTCAGTAGGGTATATGTTGAAGGCCCTGGTATAAATTGTCAAACACTAAATAATTCACGGCAATACCCGTCGATGATTGTTCGTCAATATCTTATGTATAATTCAACGTACTTTCCAATTAGTGTTGTCTCGGCTAGGAAATGTATCAAATGCTGTCGACTAGAACGTTCAGCTTCAATTAAGGCCAGTTTACAATTTGAGGTGGTGAATTCGTTTGTCTTATGTATCTAAATGGAATTGTTTGTAGTTCATTATAAACACCCCTTCCCCTCCAGCAACAACGTTGTCACCACCACTCCTCTGTAACCGCTCAATAGATTTCAATGAAACTTTATACAGAAAAAATCACAATGTGTTGATGTGTATGTGTGAAGGAGATTGCAGTCCACAATTATGATTTATAGGTTTTAAGACTTAGAATCTTAAACATCATGGGTGTCATCACCTTGTATTTGCTAAATTAAAGGTTAGTTATTATCACATTTTAGCTTAGATGGCCCTGTTCTATAAAAACGACAAGAATTTTCACACCCCCCCCCCCCCAAAAAAAAACAAACAAACAAACAAAAACAAAACAACAAAAAAATCTCGTTTTACACGTCAGGTCACTAGTATTAGTTTTTTTAATTCTATTGATAAAAGTTTTAAACGCATTTTCATTCGGACTATGATTCATTCGGATAATAATTCAGTTGTTTTGATCTGAGCTCGTGATAATTCAGACAGGAATTTCCCGATTGATGTCCATAACGAAAAGGGTCAATGCTAACGTACGACAATAATTGTGTGAGTTTGCTGCCAGGAGGGTATTTGTCCCGTTAAAACAGTTCTCGTTTAATATAGAATAAAGAAAAGAATACTTAAATGCGAAATTCAATTTGGATTTTAAGTGAAACTTTACCAGGAATTACTTCCTAAAAAGGCAATATTGTAATGGAATAATAGTAAATGCACAATGCTATAACATTTTTTTCAGAGGGATACAAATCCGCAATAATAACTTGTCTCCAGTTTAAAGTATTTTGCCCATCATAATTTTAATTAATTATTCTTAACCGTAGATTTAGATTCATTTTATCGCCTCGCAAGATCCGTTTAATTTGAGTACTTAACTTAGACAGAATGAGGGCATGTTCTTTTTTATTCACAACAGATTAAGTTTCTGTAATACAAGAAAATTATACGACTATCAAAGTAATACTACCATTAAAATAAATTAGCTTCTTTAACAATCACATAACATAGTTACAGCTAAATTTAGTAGTAAAAATTTGTGTCATGCAGGGCACTCTGATTCAGAACTAAGCAGACATGGTTGTGCCATGATGATTCAAAACTAAAGATTCACGGACATGGCTACGCATGCCATACTGTTTCAGGACAAATGAATCACGAACATGGCTGTGTCACGTATGCCATGCCGATTCAGAACTATAGACTCATGGACATGGCTTTGTCACGCGTGCCATACTGACTCAGGACAAAGAATCATGGACATGGCTGTGTCACGCATGCCATGATGACTCAGAACTTAAGACTCACGGACATGGTTTTGTCACGCATGTCATACTGACTCGGGACAAAGAATCATGGACATGGTTGTGTCATTCATGCAATGATATTTCAGATCTAAACAGACATGGCTCTGTCACGCATGTCATGCTGTTTTAATACTAAAGACTTACGGACATGGTTATTTCACGCATGCCATGCTGATTCAATACTAAAGACTTACGGACATCGTTATTACACGCATGTCATGCTGATTTAATACTAAGGACTTACGGACATCGTTATTTCACGCAAGTCATGCTGATTTAATACTAAAGACTTACGGACATCGTTATTTCACGCATGTCATGCTGATTTAATACTAAAGACTTACGGACATGGTTATTTCACGCATGTCATCCTGATTTAATACTAAAGACTTACGGACATGGTTATTTCACGCATGTCATCCTGATTTAATACTAAAGACTTAAGGACATGGTTATTTCACGCATGTCATGCTGATTTAATACTAAAGACTTACGGACATGGTTATTTCACGCATGTCATGCTGATTTAATACTAAAGACTTACGGACATGGTTATTTCACGCAAGTCATGCTGACTTAATACTAAAGACTTACGGACATGGTTATTTCACGCATGTTATGCTGATTTAATACTAAAGACTTACGGACATGGTTATTACACGCATGTCATGTTGATTTAATACTAAAGACTTACGGACATGGTTATTTCACGCAAGTCATGCTGATTTAATACTAAAGACTTAAGGACATGGTTATTTCACGCATGTCATGCTGATTTATTACTAAAGACTTACGGACATGGTTATTTCACGCAAGTCATGCTGATTTAATGCTAAAGACTTACGGACATGGTTATTTCACGCATGTCATGCTGACTTAATACTAAAGACTTACGGACATGTTTATTTCACGCATGTCATGCTGATTTAATACTAAAGACTTAAGGACATGGTTATTTCACGCATGTCATGCTGTTTTATTACTAAAGACTTACGGACATGGTTATTTCACGCAAGTCATGCTGATTTATTACCAAAGACTTACGGACATGGTTATTTCACGCGTGTCATGCTGATTCAGAATTAAAGACTGAATATAATATGAATTCGAGAATTTGTAAAGAGACTTTTGATTGGAGAATTACCTGGAAGGTCAAGGATGTTAATTTATTTTATATCAGCTTATGTCAATTATAACGGCATGAGCTATGTGTGAAATTAATAAAACAAGCATAGTTAAACGTAAAACGACATATCCGACATTTTAAAGATTTTAATTTTTATTTTCTTTTAAGAAGAGCAGAATGGTATAGTACTATAATTATTACTGTACTTCACATATTGTTTGTTGATATGATATTAATTAGCTGTTGTTATATAAGCTATTAATCTATATAAATGATAACTTCTGAAATGAAGTTCTGTGGTATTTGCATTGATTTTTACTTTGTGCATAAATCATTATGAAATTGAATTTACTCTGAACCCTATCCCCCTCTCCACAGAAGACGCATTGTTCTGTCCAGTTTGTCTGTCCGTCACCACACAGATGAAGCTCGCACTGTCTTCAACAGTTTCCTTCATATTGAAATTAAACTTAATAGAGATGTATAATACCGAGTACAGTAGTTTTTCTCCAGTCCATTTGTCAGTCTATTTATGGGTAGTAAACAGTATAATTAAATTGAAAAAGTTGAGACATGCGTCTTGTTTGGGCGACGTCTGTGCTCTGCCCAAGAGACAATTTTGTGGGAGATCTCA
This sequence comes from Pteria penguin, assembly GCA_035048485.1. Classification (NCBI taxonomy): domain Eukaryota; kingdom Metazoa; phylum Mollusca; class Bivalvia; order Pterioida; family Pteriidae; genus Pteria; species Pteria penguin. The sequence continues at coordinate 37,057,722 of CM068581.1, forward strand.
AAATGACATCAAAGTTTTTCCGACTACACCATGTCATCGATATTCTAACACAATGAGTCTTTTAACACACAAAGTTGAAAACAGCAAAACAAATATCTTTAAGAAATGTTTTGATAACATTTATCTGCAGATAGAAATGAATTCAAACAAATCACTAGCAACAAACACTTATATGATTTGTGAAATTGGATTTCTTCCTATCCCATTGTGAATTCTAACAAAGCAATATGCAATCATTCAGATTTTGATATTTGTGCGAAATGTCATTTGGAAAAGCTTTGTGCTGATGTGTGAACCATTATAGGTTTGAAGCTTCAGGTTATCTTAGACTGTCTACACACATTGGTCAGTATAAAGCTTCCGTCAGTACGTGGTGGTACCGGTATCATATTCTGATTCTTAGAAATGTCGAAGTAATCTCCATGGACATCAACATTTCGAAGCTCGATCATATGACGAGATCAGCTTAATAAATTGACCTTACAACCATCTTTCAAATTTTCCTGCACGATGATAATTGATATTTCCCACACAATGAGGATGTCTCTTGTCCGCTGTGGTAAATCTTCACGACATAGTCCGTTATCAGTATAAATGATTGTGGTTCATGTCAGAATTAATTCATGAAATTGTCCCCGTCAACAAACAGAAGTTGGATGTGTTAGAATTATGTGACAAAGATTTTGATATACGAAGCACTTGCCAGACTCTCTAATATCTATTATACAAAGTTTCTCTCCGTATGTGTTCTGTACGCATCAAAAGTAAAAGGATCATCTAAACAAGTCGACATTTGGATATAAAATTATAGTCACTAATTCCACAAATCGGAAGACAACACTTGCTGCTGGCTACCAACAATTCATTTACCACCATTAATTCGTGTATTTTTAACAGACGGGTTCAGTTGTAGTTCTATCATTTTATAATGGATAGTATATTTCAACAGAAAGTTACCACTTTTTCCTACCTAGAAGTGATTCAATTTCATATCTAAGAGTTATTTCTAGGCATCATGGAATACATGTAATACAGAGTTTTCAGAAACAAAATACAGAAAATATAGCCATACCTCTTACATATAATAAATCACGGTTAAATTACTTCTGCAATTATTTTAACGACCATGTTATATATTTATTTTTAACTTTTATGAAGTCAGTGTGCAATTCAGCATGCAATGTAGCCATTGTGATAATGCGTTTGCACACGTCGAACCCGAATTTTTATGTCGAGTTTGGTATTGACGATGTATCACGACAACCCAGTGACGTGCACATTACGCATTGAAAGTCAAACATCAATATTTCAGTTATATAAAAATGCTTAAAGTCCATTGTTGAGATAACTTAATCGAAATAAATACACATGTATTTACTTTTTAAATATGATATATATATATATATATATATATATATATATATATATATATATATATATATATATATATATATATATATATATATATATATATTACATTTATGGACTTTTTACTCAGTGAATATGGTGTGATATTTACTGAATTTGATAATATTGACCGAGGCGGAGGTCAATATTTTCAAATTCAGTAAATATCACACCATATTCACTGAGTAAAAAGTCCATAATTGTTTTATTATATAGTGAACTTAATCAACTCATACAGAAAATATGGTTGCAACATAACAATTGATCCGCTCCTTGAAATGAGAAACAATATATACACCTCTACGCTCCGCTGTTTTGGCGCGTTTCCCGTATTTACTGAAACGGAAGCGAGAAATTTCGCGGTACTCGTATTTAATGAAAAAGCTCAAATCTGGTGAATACGGTCTCATGATTACTGATCACGTGTGCAGTTTTCGGTCAATGAGCGCAGGAGTAAAATTAAACTATATAATGAATTAATCTATGGCATAGGTGACGTCATAGCGTGATGAAATAAACACCTTAAAACTGAGTGTAAACATGTGATAAAAACATCTGAAATGAATTAACATTTCATACGGTGTTTACGAAACTCGTTGTGTTTTTGATATCCCTCGCCAAGGCTCGGGGATATAAAACAAACAACTCGTTTCATAAATACCATACACACACACACACACACACACACACACAAACACACACACATATATATATATTAATGAATTATTTTGAGGGGGTCTAACCTTTCTTCAATACGTTGTATAGATCACGTCAACAAATGATCCAAAGTAGCAATATATAATAGCTTGTATTTGGCATAATAGAATGAGAGAAAAAGGGAAGGGATAAGTAAAAAGGGTCGTCTAGTTATATTCATATCCCGCGGAAAGAAACCTATTTATTGGAGCAAAATTGATCAAAAGCTATGAGATAAGTAAGACTATATACATGTAATTGCATGGTCCAATTATTCCACTGAAATTTGATTGTATAGATGTTTCTCGGGAGCCCATCCTTCAGTTTTCTGCCCAGTACTTTCATTTACAGGAAACACTCTCCAATCAGAAAGATACCGTTTTCGTAAAAACATTTACAATTCATTTTGGGTTATTTGTTTGTTGCCGCCCCTTCCCCCTTTCTTTTTGAAGGGGAGAGAGCAAATTTGCAAAATTGAGAGCAAAATTAAACACTTGTTAAAAGCATGCCTAAACGTTTTCAAGCTGTGATAAGGACAAGAGGAGGGTACACAAAATATTAGACTGAAATTTGCATTATAGATTAGTATATCATATGTATATGCTTTTTAAAAAAAGCTTTCTTAAACTTTACTTTTTCATTATAAACATGTTCTTTTATTGAATATATACAGCAAAATACCTTAATTATTTCTATTTCTTCCATTTTTGTCAAATTAATTCCAAAGATATGAAAAATATAAGGGTGTGCACTTATTTATGGAGGGTATTGTATAATTGTGGTGGTATGTAAAAGAGCGTATGAGAAAACTATATTGAATGTGTGATAATAGTAATTGCCTTTTGATTAATGACACGAGCATTTTATGCATTGGATTTTTCACAAGAAGAGTTCGTGTTTACGAGAAAGGACGATGACGTATCGCGTTTTCAAGTTATATATCATAGATCGAAGCTAATTTTTTTCTTTAGATTTTCTTCAGCTTACTGTTCTGTCTGAATTTATCTCCTCTAATTACAAACGCAGTGATATATAGTCATTATTTTCGCTCCAAAAATATCAGTGTCTTAGAGATCGGAATTGGTGTTCTCGAATGCTTTTTACTTTAATGGCATGTCTATACAGCACCATAGATCACCGAATTAAGTGACACCAATTAACAAAGGATTCCCAGTAGAAAAGAAAAACAAAAATCAAAACAAATCAAAACAGTAACAACCATTACATTGCAGAGATGTAACTCTTATGCCATCAAAATCCCTACTCAAATCGACACGAGATTTACAGCATCAGTAACTAATCTACAGCCTTCGAGATGTGGACGTCCTGGCGAATTTAGTAGTAAATTTAGTAGGAAATACGTAACATTACCTGATTCCTTATATACTTTATACTTCTATGTAATTATATAACAATAAGGATTATTGTAATACTTACTGTTATCCCCACCGCGACATCATTGCGAGCAACCACCAGGTGGGAAGTGGAAGGGGGGGGGGGGGGCGTTTCTGAGTTTTGTTACCTAAAAGAGTAAAGCTTGATAAAAAAAAATGTGTACAAGTACATTAATATTCTATAATTGAGACAAGATCACATCTTTAAACCCGGTTTAGAAGGGACAATGACTAATTATATCTATGAAAAAACTAGAGGATATTTCCTCTAATTACATCATTGTAAACTCACAGGAGACGATGACGATACCGCTGTTACAATACTGTTTAGACAATCAACAATTGTTCATTATCACTGGTCATATCGAACACGATCAATATTTTTCTGTCGGCGCTATTATTCTTCTGTTCATTGCTTCACTTTTGTTCATGTATTATTTCTTGGAGCATTTATGATTGCGAAATTTATTGTGTGTCACCATTCATGTTCCGTTATTTTCAAGAAAAGCTCAAACAATGCAAGAAATCAGTTACGAAATTATTAAATTCTGAATTAGAATTTTGCTGAGTATAATTTTACCTTGGGTAATGGAATGGTGATAACAATAGGGTGTCATTTGTTCTTTTAGCTGAACACTTTCACTGATGTGATAGTGTGGTTGAAAGGAAGTAAATGTATTCATTATTTCAAGGAATGAGATATTGTTATCAATACATGTATCTTTATCTTTATGTCACCAAAATAGAATATTTTATGTCTGATGTCAATTTAATGTCAAATAACTCTATTTTAATTTTGTTTGAAAATTTGCTATATAAAAAAACATATATATATATAATAATAACCATGAATAAATAAAAAAAACCCCAAAACAAACAAAACAAAATATATGGCTTTCCTCTGAAACGTCATTACAATGTATTCTTTCAGTTGAAAAGAGTTAGAGATGAAACACTTTTTCGTACATGGTAACAAATGAAACTCAAACGTCATTTTAATTCTGGCATTATCTACACTTAATTATTAGTGAACTTATAACTAAAGCTAAGTAGACTGTTAATAATCTAAGCAGAAAACTTCATTTATTATATATATATATATATATATATATATATATATATATATATATATATATATATATATATATATATATATATATATATATATATATATATATATATATATATAATCTTGATGGAGTTTGAAATGAAATGGTCCTTTGGTACTTTTTATGAAAATAAAAATAGGCTGCAGCGTAGTTTATTATGTGAACTGTTCGTCTTTGCAACCATCTGTTTATGGGGTCGACCCTCAATTAGAACTGAGACATAAAATTATCAGTGCTTATTAGTCCATTCCTATTACTTAGCAGAACTGGACCGAGAGCATTTATACCACCTGTACTGGTAAGCAACTCTCCATCAAAATGGAAATGGGGGATAATTTACCTGCATCAGTATCTTATATAAGAAATAAAGACAAAACATTAGAAACGGTAGGTCTCTCGCAGAATCCTGATACAGTTCTTCTCTAGTCAATAAATTTAAATGTTTTAAAGATTTTGCTTGTTGCAATGTAAAATTTAATTGAATCCAGTTTATCAGTGATTTTTTAACTCATAAAAAGACCGAATGTGAATTTGTTTCATATTGAGCAAACATGACCCATAACGTGTCTCGAAATGTACATCAATCTCGCAATCGCCATAGAAGTAAGTACTAGAAATTTCGTGTGAATCTCATCAAAACTTTGACGCGGACGATCGTGTTTCATCATCTGTTTCCACAAAACTATATCTATATGTCTAAGTATGTCTATGTCTATATCCCCCGGGCATAGTTTATCTAGTTTATTGCCTCGTTCGTGTATCAAAGCAATATCCAAAACTGTCCGATATCAGCTTCATTCGTGAATTCTAGCGAGTCACGTGATATATAGTGACGTATCATTCTCACTTTTAAGGATGATATATCATGATCATTGGATATTAGCTTAATACAATAAATGACGTACATGTAGGTGTAGATCAAAGGAGTATGCATATTTGCACTTGAATCTGGAATGCAGAATTTGAATGGGTATTCTTTTCCATATGTCCAATAAGAGGTATATGTACAATCCAAAAGTTCTCAGCCCCATATGCTTGGGAAAACCCAAGATTGAATGAATTGTCTTTATTTTTTAAATATAATCGCCCTTCATCTCAATACACTTTCTCCACCTCTGTTCCATTTTCTGAATCCGTTCAAAGCAGACCCCTACGTGCTTATATAAAGTGTTCATAGAACCGTCATTGCTTCCAAATTATTACCACGTAGTTAAGATTTTAATTTTGGAACAGATACAAGTCAGATGTGGCCAAATCTGAAGAATATGGGGTGAGAAAGAAACACCAAGCTACATTCCTTCACAGCCATTGTAGCAATTTGGGGAAGTGTGTGCCTGTGCATTATTCTGCAAAAACAGAACGCCTCCGGTTAGCTTTTCCTCTCCTCACGTAGTTAAGTTTTTAATTTTGGAACAGATACAAGTCAGATGGGGCCAAATCTGAAGAATATGGGGTGAGAAAGAAACACCAAGCTACATTCCTTCACAGCCATTGTAGCAATTTGGGGAAGTGTGTGCCTGTGCGTTATTCTGCAAAAACAGACCGCTTCCGGTTACCTTTCCTCTCCTCTTTCTCACAATTCGTATAATATGCACTATTTATCATGTGACCTTCCTCTAGAATTTCAATCATCATTATTCCCTGATTGTCCCAAGATAAGATACCATGACTTTCCCCGCTGATGAAGCTCTTGAATTTAAGGAAGGGTGAGCCAGAATGAATCCATTGCATTCTTTGTTTCTTAGATTCAGGATCAAGATAGTGAACCTAAGTTTCATCCTGAGTGAAAATTTCACCCATATAGTACTCAGGATCATCATCAAAGCGAGACACAAGATGCAAAAACATCATACCAGCTTCTCTTTTGACCTTTCTAGAGACATTCTAGACACCCATCTAGCCGAAACCTTAGACATGCCAAAGATGTTGGTTAAAATTGACTGAACAGCTCTGTGACTTATACCATCTTCTTTGGCTCACATAGATACTTGATCACTGCTCTAGCTTCAGTTCTCTCCAGCATGACTAACTTCAGCATGACTAACCCTTCAAATTTTAACGGCGAATTCCGTATAGAATTAAATCTTTGAAATACAACTCTCTTTCTTTCTCTACCAAAACAAAAATCGGACTGAGAACTTTTTTTATCATATCTCGTATATGAATGGGTTTGGTTTCATATTTGCCCAATATGTAAATAGGTAGGATGCTTACAGCTCCAACCGCATGTCCGTACCATAAAATCATCAGTCTCATTCCTAGAACTTTGACCGTTACATCACATTCTATACCTTCCTTGACAGTCGATATTGGATTAGTTCAGGCACTTTTTTTTATATTTCGTGTTTCTGTTGTTTTATTGTCTAAGAGCATTTACGTCATCCTCATTTATAGGTAAACATAACAATGCAAACATAGATTAAATAGACAATAAGAGAACGATGATTTGAATTGATTAAGCATGGCAAGGACGTAGCTGCACCTTGAAAATTGAGGAGGGGGAGAACAAACTCAAGGATATTATATATGTTAAGAATGATGTTTGTATGTTCCTCGGATAATATAGGTCTGGTGTGTAGTGGATAGTTGTCAGTAGGGGGCAGCAATTCACGATGATCTAAGTTTGGGGTTCAAAGGGATCCCTGTCGATAACAGGTAGCATTTGCAAGATAATTTAGGTCTGATGTGTAAAGGATACCTGTCAATAGCTGACTGCATTAGCAGGATAATGTAGGTCTGATGTGCAGTAGATACCTTTTTAATAGCGGGCAGCATTTGCTTGATAATATAGGTCTGATGTGTAGACGATACCTGTCAATACCGGACAGCATTAGTAGGATAATATAAGTCTGATGAGTAGAGGATACCTGTCAATAGCGGACAGCATTAGCAGGATGGTGTAGGTCTGATGAGTAGAGGATACCTGTCAATAGTGGACAGTATTTGCTTGATAATATAGGTCTGATGAGTAGAGGATACCTGTCAATAGCGGACAGCATTAGCATGATAATATAGGTCTGATGTGTAGAGGATACTTGTCAATAGCGGACAGTATTAGCAGGATAATATAGGTCTGATGAGTAGAGGATACCTGTCAATAGCGGACAGTATTAGCAGGATAATGTAGGTCTGATGAGTAGAGGATACCTGTCCTGTCAATAGCGGACAGTATTAGCAAGATAATGTAGGTCTGATGAGTAGAGGATACCTGTCCTGTCAATAGCGGACAGTATTAGCAGGATAATATAGGTCTGATGAGTAGAGGATACCTGTCAATAGCGGACAGTATTAGCAGGATAATATAGGTCTGATGATTTGAGGATACCTGTCAATAGCGGACAGTATTAGCAGGATAATGTAGGTCTGATGAGTAGAGGATACCTGTCAATAGCGGGCAGCATTAGCAGGATAATATTGGTCTGATGAGTAGAGGATACCTGTCAATAGCGGACAGCATTAGCAGGATAATATTGGTCTGATGAGTAGAGGATACCTGTCAATAGCGGACAGCATTAGCAGGATAATGTAGGTCTGATGAGTAGAGGATACCTGTCCTGTCAATAGCGCACAGTATTAGCAGGATAATGTAGGTCTGATGAGTAGAGGATACCTGTCAATAGCGGACAGTATTAGCAGGATAATGAAGGTCTGATGAGTAGAGGATACCTGTCAATAGCGGACAGCATTAGCAGGATGATGTAGGTCTGATGAGTAGAGGACACCTGTCAATAGCGGACAGGATAATGAAGGTTTGATGTATACCTTTCAATAGACGACAACATTCGCAAAATAGATTACTTTTTCTTTAAAATGGGATGTAGTTAAAATACAAAACCTAAATCATTGTCCAATAACATCAGTATTCTGTATAACATCATTAGGATAAATTTCAGGTTTATTGTACTTTGTGATAAAATTTTTTAAATACGGTTTTCAATATCGATGGAAATCCTCAAGTTCAAGGATAACTGACTTCTATCGCCCGATGACGTGAAGTCTAGCATACACCGGAAATGATTTCCAGATCATTAAATTTGCTGTGTTCATTCAAATTTGTGCATCATATTTTGCGCTGAGGTAACTTGTTTAAATGGATATCCTTGTACTATGTGTTTGAAAAAAAAATAAGGTGAGAATGCTAAAGGACGGCTAATACTAGCGTTATGAAAATATTCTGTACATATAAACATGTCAGATGATACAAACGAGTTTCGTGTCACAAGAATTGAGTAATCGTATTTAATTCATAAATTGATTGTGTCATCAACACGACTAAACAATTCTAGGAGACAGGATCGTAATAAATTGGTAACGAGTAAATTTACAAGGACTACATTTTGAAAAAAAAGACTATAAGAGATGTCTCATCCAGGCTCTACTAATTAAGCACTACATTATTATGATACATGTATGATAATCGAGATCACTGTCGCTTAAAAGGTGGATACAATTTTATAAAACAATAATCATTGATAATTTTAATAATTGTTCACAGGATTTAGACAACTAAGTTACTTTTACCAATAAAAATAAAGCACGAATTCTTTCTTGTACAGTAAAACCTGTCTTAGCGGCCACCTCTATTAAGAGGTCACCTGTCTATAAAGGTCACATTTTAAATTCCCAAAACTTATGTTTTCCTAAATAAAAGACCTCTGTATAAAGGCCACCTGTCTATAAAGGCCACTTTTAACTCTTCCCTTAGCTGACCTTAATAGACAGGTTTGACTGTATTTTGAAAATCTTACTGCCAAACAAGTGACCAACTTTCCACCTTTATTTTCTGTCCTCTTACTAAATAGTAAACGAATAACGGAAAATATTAAAATGAAAGTAGGATTGGCTGCTAGTATGGGTTTCATCTATTCAGAAAAGTCCAGATGTAAAACTGAGTTAAATTTCTGAAATTACTTAATCCATTTGTGTGTAGAATGTTAGATTAGAGTTATGGCAGAAGCAAATTACGTAATGATGTAGATGGGGCAATGATCAAGACATACGGTACATTCATATGTGAGGAGTGCATTTAACCGGGAAGTTGTACTGGCGAAGGACCAGTCCCCGGGCAAGACCAGTTACCGGCTAGTACGTCATTAAGTGTATTCAAAACGTGAATTGACCAAATTTTCATATGTAAGATTTAGTATCCTATGTATTGCAGACAATCACGCGAAAAAAATATCAGAAATTCACATTTCAAAAGCCGAAATAACGTAGCAGCCGGTAACTGGTCTTAGCCCGTAATTGGTACACTACCAGTACACATGTACATTCAAAAAATGTTTTTACGTTTAGAAGTGACAGACATCTAAACATCTTTGGTACAGTTTAATAAAAATGTATAACTGCTTCATACATAAAGTTAAAATGAAAAGCCAAAATTTGGATTCAGGGGATAACATATGTTTGGAAAAAAAAGTAAATTCATTGAGTTTTGCTAACATTAGTTTGAAGTTACTCTCCTCTGAGAATACCTAATAAATGAAGTTGAAAAATTTTTTGTTTACATTTTTACTAAAATATAATTTTATCTTTACATTTTCATCTTTACATATTTTGCACAGTGTACGTTTCTTTGGAATAATCTATTGTTAATTCAGTCTTATTTCTAAAGCATAAAATGTAGGTCTTATCAATAATGCAATCCTCTTTAGAAAAGAAAAATGTCATGAAAATATAATAGTAAAGCCAACATTGTTGCATAATAAAGATTATGTAGTATAATTCCTGGTATTGATTTATTTATAAATTATGAGGAAATGTAAAGTAAACATAATAGAGAAATCAGTTACAAAAAATCATTACAAATATGATATCAAATACAGCGTTTAAGGGATATTATGATTATTAAGACCATTGTAGATCTGTATTGGAAGCAATGGTAACAAAGTTTAATTAGACATGGTTTAGTCCGAAATAATTGAGTAGATATCTCTTGAAAACACATCAGCGTTTGCAATTTGAAGATAAATGACTTAAAATGAACTTGAAAAAATCTAAACTTGTTCTGAATCTTGATAGGATATTATAGGTCTTAATTTGTTTTATCCTCAACAAAAAGTTAAAAAAAAAGGGGGGGGGTGTCAGGGGATGAAAAAGTGTGTGGGATATTCGATAAAATAAGACATTTCCTTAATTTGCTTTCAATAACTTTTCGACATTGCTCTCGTGCACCATTTAGTATTTGAACATTTTGCTGATGAAAACTAATTTATCAATGTCCAAACGTTCGGAGATATTAAACAGGGCATTATTTAGGAAGTTAAGAATTAACAAGGACGGATTAGATAGCAATTTCAGATATTTAACATTACCCCATTCGTCATATTAGGTATAGTGTTGCATCCTCAGCGTGTGGAGCGTGCGAGTTCCTCATTAATCTGAACTCTGTTATTCTTCGTGAAAGTTATAAAGTAGTTCTAGTAATCTGCACTCTCTGTTATTTCTCGTGAATGATCTAGCGTAGTTCTAGTAATCTGCACTCTCTGTTATTCCTCGTGAATGGTCTAGTGTAGTTCTAGTAATCTGCACTCTCTGTTATTTCTCGTGAATGGTCTAGTGTAGTTCTAGTAATCTGCACTCTCTGTTATTTCTCGTGAATGGTCTAGTGTAGTTCCAGTAATCTGCACTCTCTGTTATTTCTTGTGAATGGTCTAGTGTAGTTCTAGTAATCTGCACTCTCTGTTATTTCTCGTGAATGGTCTAGTGTAGTTCTAGTAATCTGCACTCTCTGTTATTTTTCGTGAATGGTCTATCGTAGTTCTAGTAATCTGCACTCTCTGTTATTTCTCGTGAATGGTCTAGTGTAGTTCTAGTAATCTGCACTCTCTGTTATTCTTCGTGAATGGTCAAGCGTAGTTCTAGTAATCTGCACTCTCTGTTATTTCTCGTGAATGGTCTAGCGTAGATCTAGTAATCTGCACTCTCTGTTATTTCTCGTGAATGGTCTAGCGTATTTCTAGTAATCTGCACTCTCTGTTACTCCTCGTGAATGGTCTAGCGTAGTTCTAGTAATCTGCACTCTCTGTTATTTCTTGTGAATGGTCTAGTGTAGTTCTAGTAATCTGCACTCTCTGTTATTTCTCGTGAATGGTCTAATGTAGTTCTAGTAATCTGCACTCTCTGTTATTTCTCGTGAATGGTCTAGTGTAGTTCTAGTAATCTGCACTCTCTGTTATTTCTTGTGAATGGTCTATCGTAGTTCTAGTAATCTGCACTCTCTGTTATTTCTCGTGAATGGTCTAGTGTAGTTCTAGTAATCTGCACTCTCTGTTATTCTTCGTGAATGGTCAAGCGTAGTTCTAGTAATCTGCACTCTCTGTTATTTCTTGTGAATGGTCTAGCGTAGTTCTAGTAATCTGCACTCTCTGTTATTCCTCGTGAATGGTCTAGCGTATTTCTAGTAATCTGCACTCTCTGTTATTTCTCGTGAATGGTCTAGTGTAATTCCAGTAATCTGCACTCTCTGTTATTCCTTGTGAATGGTCTAGCGTAGTTCTAGCAATCTGCACTCTCTGTTATTTCTTGTGAATGGTCTAGTGTAGTTCTAGTAATCTGCACTCTCTGTTATTTCTCGTGAATGGTCTAATGTAGTTCTAGTAATCTGCACTCTCTGTTATTTCTCGTGAATGGTCTAGTGTAGTTCTAGTAATCTGCACTCTCTGTTATTTCTCGTGAATGGTCTAGTGTAGTTCTAGTAATCTGCACTCTCTGTTATTTCTCGTGAATGGTCTAGCGTAGTTCTAGTAATCTGCACTCTCTGTTATTTCTCGTGAATGGTCTAGCGTAGTTCTAGTAATCTGCACTCTCTGTTATTTCTCGTGAATGGTCTAGCGTAGTTCTAGTAATCTGCACTCTCTGTTATTTCTCGTGAATGGTCTAGCGTAGTTCTAGTAATCTGCACTCTCTGTTATTCCTCGTGAATGGTCTAGCGTAGTTCTAGTAATCTGCACTCTCTGTTATTTCTCGTGAATGGTCTAGTGTAGTTCCAGTAATCTGCACTCTCTGTTATTCCTCGTGAATGGTCTAGTGTAGTTCTAGTAATCTGCACTCTCTGTTTTTCCTCGTGAATGGTCTAGTGTAGTTCTAGTAATCTGCACTCTCTGTTATTTCTTGTGAATGGTCTAGCGTAGTTCTAGTAATCTGCACTCTCTGTTATTTCTCGTGAATGGTCTAGCGTATTTCTAGTAATCTGCACTCTCTGTTATTCCTCGTGAATGGTCTAGCGTAGTTCTAGTAATCTGCACTCTCTGTTATTCCTCGTGAATGGTCTAGCGTAGTTCTAGTAATCTGCACTCTCTGTTACTCCTCGTGAATGGTCTAGCGTAGTTCTAGTAATCTGCACTCTCTGTTATTACTCGTGAATGATCTAGCGTACTTCTAGTAATCTGCATTCTCTGTTATTTCTTGTGAATGGTCTAGCGTAGTTCTAGTAATCTGCACTCTCTGTTACTCCTCGTGAATGGTCTAGCGTAGTTCTAGTAATCTGCACTCTCTATTATTTCTTGTGAATGGTCTAGCGTAGTTCTAGTAATCTGCACTCTCTGTTATTTCTTGTGAATGGTCTAGCGTAGTTCTAGTAATCTGCACTCTCTGTTATTTCTCGTGAATGGTCTAGTGTAGTTCTAGTAATCTGCACTCTCTGTTATTTCTCGTGAATGGTCTAGCGTAGTTTTAGTAGCCTGCACTCTCTGTTATTTCTCGTGAATGATCTAGCGTAGTTCTAGTAATCTGCATCCTCTGTTATTTCTCGTGAATGATCTAGCGTAGTTCTAGTAATCTGCACTCTCTGTTATTCCTCGTGCATGGTCTAGCGTAGTTCTAGTAATCTCCACTACCTGATGTTCTTCCTGAATGGTCTTGCGTATTTTAAGTTATTTGCACTCTCTTCGGTCTAGCGTTGTTCTTGTAATCTACATTTTCTGTGGTCTAGTGTAGTTTTAATTTTAATAATCTGCAGTCTATGTGGTCTAGAGTATTTCTAGTAATCTGCACTCTATGCCGGTGGTCTAGCGTAGTTTTAGTAATCTACCCTTTCGGTGGTCTAGCGTAGTTTTAATAATATGCAGTCTATGTGGTCTAGCGTAGTTTTAGTAATCTACACTTTCTATGGTCTAGCGTAGTTTTAGTAATTTGCACTCTTTGTGGTCTAGCGTAGTTTTAGTAATTTGCACTCTTTGTGGTCCAGCGTAGTTTTGATAATCTTCATGACAGGAATCTGTGTCTACACATCATACTGCCAAATACATCTCCAAGGTGCTCTATCCAGGATAAATCAGTTGGTTCTGATAGCCATGACAACACGTTGATATTGTGTTGTATTATGTAGTCGCGCCTTTTTTTGCGATTGTTTTAAAGCGTAGCATTATCAGCTAGAGGAATTGTCCCTGAGCTATAGCAACAGCTACATTGAACAAGACATGGAACTAAACTTTGTCGCTGAATCTTTGGACAGCGAAATTGGTTAATAACAATACACAATATATTCTGATGTCGCATCGAACATCGCCCCAAATCACATTCTCAACACGATCGCTTTTATCAAAATAAGGTGTAGTGATCGCTACAATATAAGGTCTAAATGGTACGGTCTCAAAAGTGACCTTCCATGACAAAAATGTCGATAAGCCGTTGGTCAATGCCCTAATACTGCCACAGAGACTACGAAATGCGAAACTTTTTATTTCAAAATAAATTGGTCTGATACGATACCTTAACTTGGTCCATTTATTTTTCGCCGGAAGCATAAAGATCGTATCTGACTCTGTTTATTAGGTGCTGCGTGGCCATTGTTATTGCCCATTTCTATCACTGATTTCATATAGATTTTTGATACGGCAGAAACTGATAGCAGTTTCTACAGTTTGCATTACTAGTGTTAATGTAGAATGCAGAAATATACTAAAGCTTTCCCCCTTATTTCCTTTTTCTATTTTATAATAGAACTTTTCAACCTTTTCAGAAAATTCTCTTAGGATTTATCCAGAGATATATATACTTTATATGCCTCTGATTTATCTAAGTGCATTCGGAAAGCATAGTGAATTTAGGAAAAAGTTTGTTAAAATGTGCAACAGGAAGCGGTTTTAGTTATGAGTAACAATACTTCATTTAAGAATATACGATTACTGCTGACTTCTGTAATAATTGCATTATGTGTCTTCGCTTACCATCACAAGTTAACACAAAAACACTTCTTAGACACTTACTCAAATGTAACTTTGACATAGTTAGGCTGAAACTAAATTACATAAATAATAAACAATCTTTATTTCTTCGATTAACTCATCACCATTGATGTTAGACACAGAAAAGTAACATATTACATAATTAAATTGTATTGAACGTTACATTAGTATACTACATACAAATATCTTGTATATAACCAACACCATCAAATCTGATCACAAAAATACCGAGCTGAATATGATGGCGATATCCTTAGATAATATTACATTATAAGGAATTCGTTAGTATTTAGAATTCAAAACGTAAATGTAACTATACAAGAAACATCTTACAACTGGATAGAGAACAGTTGTCTGTGATGTAACCGGAGCATATCGCCTATCTATTGACGTGTATAAAAGCTAAATCTTTTTATTCTTATTTTTATACATTTCTTCCACTAATGAGAGATAATATGCGTTTGTACAAGATTTATTGATGGAAGTAAAAGTAGACAAGATCATAATAATGATATAAATAGAAAATTGAGAACATGAATAACTTTATGTCCTTACTATGTGTAATTACTTCTAGTTAGTACAGCCATCTAAGTATATATTAGTTTTGCATGAATCTGTATCATCACTCTGCCACGATTTATCGGTCTGATATACAAAGCATAGGATCAAATGTTAGGAGGCCTTATAGATATGTTTACTTCATGCATTCTGCGTTGGCCTTCTTACATAGTCTAAGTGTCGGAAGAGAATGAAAGATATTTATATGATCGGGGCACAATTTGGCTTGCAATACGGGAATGTTTGATAGCTGGCTGGTCGCTGATTGATCAATATTAGCATGCGGTAGTTGTAGATGATATCCAGTCCCTGTGGAGCCCTTATTTGTCGGAATTCATCATTTCCACAGACATTATCTCCTTTGTAATTACTACGGACATCCCCGTTACACCATATAAAGTTCGGACTCGAATAGTCCCGTGGGATACCATTGAATGTAGGACACGGTAATGCGATGAATGGAAGTTTATTTATAAATATACATTGCTTCGATTTTAATTACAACCACGAACGAACTTTATTGTAAATCTGATTTAGTCCATAAACTGATTTAAGTATTTCACGGAGCATTGAAATACACATTGTAAATTTGGTACACACACATATGGGGAGCAAGTGATAATATATTAATGAAACATGCTTTAATTTGCTTATAGAGGGGGAAAACTGAGGTACTTGGTTGTTCATGTTTCAGGGTAAAAAATGTTTTGTCTGTAAGTAAAAAATAGATGCTTGTTAGGTGTAATGTCTCCTGTTTAGTGAGGTCAGATGTCCGGGAGGCGAAATGTCACCTTTTAGGTGGGACCAAATTCCCAGGAAGTAAATGTCTCCTGTAAGGGGGTATTTAAAGAGTTACCTCAGTCCTGTTAGGAGAGACCAGATTCCCGGGAGGTAAATGTCTCCTGTAAGGAGGTGTTAAAAGAGTTACCTCAGTCCTGTTAGGTGATACCAGATTCCCGGGAGGTAAATGTCTCCTATAAGAAGGTGTTTAAAGAGTTACCTAAGTCCTGTTAGGTGAGACCAGATTCCTGGGAGGTAAATGTCTCCTGTAGAGTAAAACTAGATGCTAGTGATGTGTAACATTAGGTGTGACCAGGTGCCCCGTAGATGTTCAGATTGTCACCTGTTAGGTTAGACCACAAGTTTGGGATGTGTACGGTCTCCAGTTAAGTAGGATCAGGTGCCAGGTAGGTATTCAGTAGGGCTGCAACGATACACTAGACCACGATTCGATTCGATTTTCGATATTCACTGTACGATTCGATGCATTTTCGATACACTGTGAAATTCTCATCATAGCTAAAATAAAGGAATTATCAAATACATTATATGTGTCAATAGAGTTTTATTTCTAATATCAAATATCTTTTGACTAGAACACAAATAAAATGTAATATTGAAGTCCGATATTAATTTCAAATTAACTGAGATTATTTAGTCCCAATCACGGGACCAGATAGTTTTACCTTTATCTGTGATATCATTCTCGCATTTGAATCCAAAGTATTGCCATAAGTTGGAGGGTCTATAATTTTAGATTTTACTCCCACATCTAGGCCTGCCATGTGGATGTTCACGAGCACATGTTTAGTTGTATACAACGGTCAAATTGTATTCTCGCAGTTGCTTCTTTATGGCGCGAATGGCTCATTAGAAACAAACATTTAAAAGACCTTCAGGAGTAAACGACATTTTATGAAATTCTGAATCGTTCCCGAATCGAAATTCCGGAAAAATGTATCGCGAATCGAATCGTTGCAAAAATATCGCGATTCGATCGTATCGCGGTGAATCGTAACACCACTAGTGTTCAGATTGTTATCTGTTAGTGTAAGGTTGGACCACATGCTCGGGATGTGTATGGTCTCCAGTTAAGTAGGACCAGGTGCCAGGTAGTTGTTCAGAGTGCCACCTGTTAGGTTAGACCACATGCTCGGTATGTGTACGGTCTCCAGTTAAGAGTGAAAAGGTGCCAGGTAGTTGTTCAGAGTGTCACCTGTTAGGTTAGACCACATGCTCGGTATGTGTACGGTCTCCAGTTAAAAGTGAAAAGGTGCCAGGTAGATGTTCAGAGTTTTACCTGTTAGGTTAGACCACATGCTTGGGATGTGTACATGTACGGTCTCCAATTAAGAGGGACCAGGTGCCAGTTAGGTGTTTAGAGTGTCACCTGTTAGGATAGACCACGTGTTCGGAATGAGTACGGTTAAGTGGGACTAAGTGCCCAGTGGTCGTTTAGAGTGTCACTTGTTAGATTAGACTGTATCCACTTAATTCGGACCAGGTACCAGGATGTGAATTGTCTCTAGCTAAGTGGGACCAAGTGCCTGGGAAGTAAAATGTATCCACTTAATTCGGACCAGGTACCGGGATGTGAACTGTCTCTAGTTAAGAGGACTCGGTGCATGGGAAGTAAAATGTATCCACGTTATTCGGACCAGGTACCCGGGATGTGAACTGTCTCTAGTTAAGAGGACTCGGTGCATGGGAAGTAAAATGTATCCACTTTATTCGAACCAGGTACCCGAGATATGAACTGTCTCTAGTTAAGAGGACTAGGTGCATGGCAAGTAAAATGTATCCACTTTATTCGGACCAGGTACCCGGGATGTGAACTGTCTCTAGGTAAGTGGGATAGGTGCTTGGGAAGTAAAATGTATCCACCTAATTCGGACCAGGTACCCGGGATATGAACTGTCTCTAGTTAAGTGGGACCAGGTGCCTGGGAAGTAAAATGTATCCACTTTATTCGGACCAGGTACCTGGATGTGAACTGTCTCTAAGTAAAACCAGGTGTTCGAGAGTCGTTCAGAGTGTATCATGCTTAGTGACGTCATATGTCCAGGAGCTGAAGTGGCTTCTGTTTGGCAAGCCATAAATACTTCAAACAAGCGATTAATATATATTATTAATATATTGTATATAGCATGTATACCTAAAATAAGAGCACATATCACATACATATGACTGTAATTTAAGACATTTTCTTTTATGATATTGAAGGATCTGCTTCTTCACATTTCATCAATTAAATAGTTTTATGTTTGGTAACATGTTTGGTATCAAAGCACCAAGGTTATAAGCCTGTCAATATATCCGAGACAGAGCTATAGGGAGTACTGGACATGATATGAAATTAACTGTAGGCAAATATATGTCTTACATATCCGTGACATAACTATGGGCAGTACTGGATATGATATTAGACAATCATATACCTTGCATATCCGTGACATAACTGTGGGCAGTACTGGACATGATATTAGACAATCATATATCCTACATATCCGTGACATAACTGTGGGCAGTACTGGACATGATATTAGACAATCATATGTCTTGCATATCCGTGACATAATTATGGGCAGTACTGGATATGATATTAGACAATCATATGTCTTACATATCCGTGACATAACTGTGGGCAGTACTGGACATGATATTAGACAATCATATATCTTACATATCCGTGACATAACTGTGGGCAGTACTGGACATGATATTAGACAATCATATGTCTTACATATCCGTGACATAACTATGGGCAGTACTGGATATGATATTAGACAATCATATGTCTTACATATCCGTGACATAACTATGGGCAGTATTGGACATGATATTAGACAATCATATGTCTTACATATCCGTGAAATTACTATGGACAGTACTGGATATGATATTAGACAATCATATGTCTCATTTATCTTATCTGCAGTCTTAATATCAAGTAATATAAAATAAACATAATTCAACGTAAAACCCTGTAAATGCAACCAGCAAAGAGTTTTATGTCGATCTGTATATTTGATTTATGTAATACATATCCTGTGTGTTGGAATTTGATCAAGTGCTTGTTATAAAAAGCAATTACAATATTCCCGTCAATGAAATATGCACTTTCCATTATGGATAACAAGAGAAATTCAGTTCTCCAGTGTTTGGTTTGCATGTTTGCGAAACAGATAATTGTATTTCAGGAACCTTTGTAATGAAAAAAACTGATCCATAGAAATGATGTTTGGCATGTCAATGTCACATAAACTGATATGTAAATATCTTACAATAATCTCTAAAGTACAAAAGCTACATAAAAATCAACCCCCCTTCCCCCATTTTTTCAAGTTTATAATTTTTGAGCAGTCCATTATACCAAACATTGTTGATTATAATAACAGTATGAATTGTTGATAATCTTGTAAAATGTTATGAATAAAATGAAATGGCATTGACCTGTGAGGTTAATATTAGCAGTTTGGAATAATCCCAACCAAATATTGTACGTAGAACGGTATACCACGGGACAAAACAGATCACCATAGGTATAATTAAATAATTGTTAAATTATTTATACAATGATTTAGTTAGTCGTACTTTAACTCAGACCAGGTACCCGGGATGTGAACAGAATATGAGCACTATCAGATGTTAATCTAGTACAAAACCCGATAAAACGGTCCAATATTAACACAAATCAGATCTTATGGACAGGTAAGCACCCTGTGCTGGCACATCACACCCGCCGTGATTCGAACAATCAGTGAACTTTCATTTTGTATAACTGCAATATCTATAGCTTAAAAAGTACTATGTATATTACAGCATTGTCTAAATATTTAATAGACACTTCAGTATTAAACTTTACGCGAGATTCCTGGAATTTTTCAGAATAATAAATATGATGCAAAATCTATATCATTGAATTGAGATGGAATGCATGAATGCCTGTGGTATGTTCTGAAGTTTATTGATTCCCTAAGTGCTTCCAACCTTAATGGTTGGCTTTTCAGCTAATAGTACACCTCCGAGGTGAAAATATATTGAAATAGTGGTAAATGTTTGAAGAATAATAATATAATGGTGTCGTCAAAGGAATTATGTTGTTGATTATTTCTAAAAAATAAGTTTACCTTAATTAGTATCTTTTTCATGTTTATAAAGACATGACATGAAAAGTATGGTTTCCAAACGAAATGATCGATACGTATAATTAAATAAAAAAAAAGAGGAAAATAAAAAAGGAAAATCTCAATATTACTAAAGTCCTCATTATTACTGCATGTCAATGAACAATGCTCGAAGATAACAATGTTATCTCCTATAACCTAAAGTCAACCGCCGGAAACCGCCGAGTAAACCGTATATAATGCCATCTCCTGTCAATTAACGGCAACCGCTCGGTAAATAGGAGATAATGTTATTCCCTGTAAACTAACGACGATCACTGAGAAAATAGAAGAGATTGTCATCTTTTATAAACTAAAAACAACCACTAAATAAATAGAAGAGACTGTCATCTTCTGTAAACTAACAGCAACTGAGTTAATAGAAGAGACTGTCATCTCCTGTAAACTAACAGCCACTGAGTAAATAGAAGAGAATATCCTCTCCTATAAATTAAAGAAAACCACTGAGCAAATAAAAGAGAGTGTCATCTCCTATAAATTAAAGAAAACCACTGAGCAAATAAAAGAGAGTGTCATCTCCTATAAACTAACGACAACCACTGAGTAAATAGAAGAGAGTGTCATCTCCTATAAACTAAAAACAACCACTGAGTAAATAAAAGAGACTGCCATCTCCTATAAACTAAAAACAACCACCGAGTAAATAGAAGAGACTGTCATCTCCTATAAACTAACGACAACCACTGAGTAAATAGAAGAGACTGACATCTCCTATAGATGAAAAACAACCACTGAGTAAATAGAAGAGACGGTCATCTCCTATAAACTAAAAACAACCACAGAGTAAATAGAAGAGACTGCCATCTCCTATAAACTAACGACAACCACTGAGTAAATAGAAGAGAGTGTCATCTCCTATAAACTAAAACAACCACAGAGTAAATAAAAGAGACTGCCATCTCCTATAAACTAAAAACAACCACAGAGTAAATAGAAGATACTGTCATCTCCTATAAACTAAAACAACCACAGAGTAAATAAAAGAGACTGACATCTCCTATAGATTAAAAACAACCACAGAGTAAATAGAAGAGACTGTCATCTCCTATAAACTTACGACAACCACTGAGTAAATAGAAGAGAGTGTCATCTCCTATAAACTAAAATAACCACAGAGTAAATAAAAGAGACTGCCATCTCCTATAAACTAAAAACAACCACAGAGTAAATAGAAAAGACTGTCATCTCCTATAAACTAAAACAACCACAGAGTAAATAAAAGAGACTGACATCTCCTATAGATTAAAAACAACCACAGAGTAAATAGAAGAGTCTGTCATCTCCTTTAAACTAACGACAACCATAGAGTAAATAGAAGAGACTGTCATCTATAAACTAACGACAACCACTGAGTAAATAAAAGAGACTGACATCTCCTATAGATGAAAAACAACCACTGAGTAAATAGAAGAGACTGTCATCTCCTATAAACTAAAAACAACCACTGAGTAAATAGAAGAGACTGTCATCTCCTATAAACTAAAAACAACCACTGAGTAAATAGAAGAGACTGTCATCTCCTATAAACTAAAAACAACCATAGAGTAAATAGAAAAGACTGTTATCTCCTATAAACTTAAACAACCACAGAGTAAATAAAAGAGACTGACATCTCCTATAGATTAAAAACAACCACAGAGTAAATAGAAGAGACTGTCATCTCCTTTAAACTAACGACAACCATAGAGTAAATAGAAGAGACTGTCATCTATAAACAAACGACAACCACTGAGTAAATAGAAGAGACTGTCATCTCCTGTAAACTAAAAACAACCACTGAGTAAATAGAAGAGACTGTCATCTCCTATAAACTAACGACAACCACTGAGTAAATAGAAGAGACTGTCATCTCCTATAAACTAAAAACAACCACTGAGTAAATAGAAGAGACTGTCATCTCTTATAAACTACATGTAAAAACAACCACTGAGTAAATAGAAGAGACTGTCATCTCCTGTAAACTTACGACAACCATAGAGTAAATAGAAGAGACTGTCATCTCCTGTAAATGTACGACAATCGCTGAGTAAACAGAAGAGAATGTCAACTAAATATCATTAATTGTGATACAAGATATACGTATTCCGAATTTCCCTACCATCATATCGACCATTTCTAATTGTTTTCGAAAGCATGAATACTGCACACGTTTGTAAAATGAAACATAAATGAGAAATTTTTAGTTGTTATTGTTACGATTCCGCAGCATGTTTCTTTCAAAGAAATAATATGAAACAAGTTGATAAGTCAAATAACATATTTCCCTGAGTAACGGAATTAACGTAAATGAAGAATGATGTATATTATAGACGAAACAAATATAAGAAGAACACATCATACTTTAATGAGTTTATAATTTAATGTACTCAATATTGAATGGATCCAACTTATATTTGGATATTTTTAAAACAGCTTTCTGGTAAAAGCATCAAATACTACGGTATCTTCGAAAGACAACTGTAATGAAAATTTACTGATCTTGTTTCTTGGAATACGTTTATATCTTTAAGAGTCATTCCTTGAAATATACTTTGCAAGGATTCAGAAAATTATTAGAAAATACATGCGATGACCTAATTATAATCTCGTCATTTTGCACAGATTGGCTTGCCGCTGTAAAAGCTTTACTCCCTATAACGTGAATACGACTACATACTGTATTTTGTACGTCCATTTCCAATACAAATACAAATTATCCTGGATGTATTTAACGTGGTCCTTGTTGAAGTTGAATTAATGATTACATCACTGATTCTGTGTATTCTTTGGTATATCCTTGAGCAAGCTTTCCATCTCATTTGTTCCATTGCCATCTATTAAGGGTTAAGGAAAGGATTTCTACAATAGTGTGGTGTTTTATGCCGTATTTTACTTAAGCTTTTAGCAGCTCGTTCATTATCAGTAATAATTGGACTCCAGAAGAACTACTGTCCATCACTGCATTCCATGGAGATCAAAACAGATTCATGTCCATAAACTTCAATTACTACTTTTCAGGAAAAATATCAGTGTGTTCCTTAGTGACCAGCTGGGTAATTGAGCTCTCAGAGCCTCACTGTTGATGTTTTAAAAGCAGTAATGAGAATCCGTGTACATATATCAAACAAACCTTTGATTACGCTGAAGGTTTCAATACTTCTCTTTCCACGTTTATACGAGTTCTCGTGAGAAACAGCATTATAATACTGATTTGATGGTGTAACTATTACTGATAATGGTTTTAATCAACACAGGTATATAACATACAACACATATTTGTCAACTTCATGAATTATCCCAATTTTAATAACCACACCACTGTGAATCTGCTCGTTGATTCTCAATTGCATTACCTTCATATTTTCAGACATAAATCGATCACTTTGAATTATCACGCAACATTTTAAAACATAAGTTTTATAGCAATGTTAAGTTATTTATTGAAATGTCTCTTATACATTCATTCATATGTTCGACAACTGCGGGCTACCGTCTTCCATCATTTGTGGAAATACTCATTCCGTTCATGTTCTGTATTTTATTCACCTACCAAATCTATTGCTCAAAACATGGTGCAAATTTCTGCCTCACTGGTGAACAAAAGAATGGTGTGTATAAAAGCAGGAGTCAAATCGGTCAATCAGTAATCACGATCTTGCGTATTGATGAAGGTTTCTTGCCAGAAGTGAGTAGTATCTTAAATTCAATGTCTACTTAGGATTTTAATAGTAAATTATACTATCAAATCTCATCACAAAAACTTGTGTTTATTTTCAGTTTAGTTTCATTGAATTATCAAAATTTTATAATTTTCGCAATTGTGTGTTTCGTATTTATTTTAATGTGATGTGACGAAAATAATGTGTTCGACAAAGCTTTAGGTAAACGATAGACCTAATAAATTACATTTACTTCACAATAGAATCGATTGTGTATTTGATGTTTATACATGTATCTTAAAAAATGAAAAGGCTGAAATAACATAAACGTCAATGCGAATAAATAAAAAGATAAATGAATAAACAAACAAATAAATAAATGAATAAATAAATAAAGGCAGTATGTGATAAACAATATACGACATAGATTTTACTACGGTTTAGTTCTCTCTACAACACGAACATTTGCCAGTTATCGTCGTGATTTTGGTCACTTTGACATGTGATTTCGGTTTCAGTTAATTAAGTTTACTTTGCTGTCCTTAGGAATTTTGTATCGTGAATAAATAGTTTCATATTGAATGTGTTTTCATTATGATAATTTGGTTATTCCAGACACGATACAGCAATTGGATGTACATAAGTGGCAGATGGTGATTATAACACCATTTGTTCACTAGAAATAACTTTCGATTTTACTCGTAGTTTAATCACTGGCATTAAAAGATATTTAGATTACACAGCAATAATTTGTTTCCTCCCAGACGGGCAGAGCATGGTTGGCTAATATTTCTTAACATTCTTATTATTTATTTCATGATAATATTCGTGCTCGTATTTTGAAGACCTCTCAAATTGAGATTTTGTTGATCCTTGTTTTCTATATGGAGGATTATTCATGTTTTATGTGTGTTCTTTGATTGTACTGCTCTTATGAGTTGGACGGTGGGTAATATATTCAGTTCACCGCGATGTATTGTAAAACTTTTGTGTCATCTGAACGGCTTACTGGGGGGGGGGGGGGGGGGGGGGTGTTATCGATCCGGGGCATATTGTTTTTGTCCTGTCTGTTTATCTGTAAACTTTAACCTTGGCTATAACTTTTGAACCGTGAGGAATAGAGACTTCATATTTGACATGCGTACTCAACTAATGAAGCCCTTTCAAATGACACCAAGGTCGATGACCTTTTGACCTTGACAATTGCCTTCACGCTAAAAATAACGTTTTGGACTTTGGTGCCGCCGGGGACACTAGTGTTTCACAAACACAGCTTGTTCTCTTTTTATTATGTTTTCTCATATATACATGTAGTTAATAGATATATTTCGCAATACACCTAAGGTGGTCACCAAAATCTAAAAAGAAGCATTTATTATACACACGTACAAATAAACGAAATAATGAAGAAACCAGATTATTTGGTCATGATCAACTTTAATACATACAAGTACCACTGAAGTTTTAGATGTGTATAATGACGGCTGTTTTCTGATGATGTTTCATCAAAACATATTTCTATCTTACCTGAAACGAAGGTCCTTATGTTAACTTTTTCAAGTTCTTTTCTAAAATCATTGGATCGATACCTTCTTTAGTTAGTATAAACCATCCTCGGGTGAATGACAAGTGGTAGTTGTTGCCGATGATAAGGGCTAGTAGGGTACAAAGAGGGAAGTGATAGCTAAATTATTAAAGATCTGTTACATTTATAAGCTTACTAGGTACGATTTTTTCTAAATCTTCGCAAGAACCGCAGTCAACAATGACCTTGTAGTTTTATCAATCTCTTTTAAGATAAGGCCTTAGGTCCGCTTTGCAAAGCAAAACAACAACATGAAAATGAAATCAAATAGACATGCAAAGCAAAACAATAATATGAGAATGAAATCAAACAGACATGCATAGCAAAACAACAACATGAGAATGAAATAAAATAGACATGCATAGCAAAACAACAACATGAGAATGAAATGAAATAGACATGCAAAGCAAAACAACAACATGAAAATGAAATCAAATAGACATGCAAAGCAAAACAATAATATGAGAATGAAATCAAACAGACATGCATAGCAAAACAACAACATGAGAATGAAATAAAATAGACATGCATAGCAAAACAACAACATGAGAATGAAATCAAATAGACATGCAAAGCAAAACAACAACATGAAAATGAAATCAAATAGACATGCAAAGCAAAACAACAAGAAGAGAATGAAATCAAACAGACATACACAGCAAAACAACAACATGAGAATGAAATCAAATAGACATGCATAGCAAAACAACAACATGAGAATGAAATCAAATAGACATGCAAAGCAAAACAACAACATGAGAATGAAATCAAATAGACATGCAAAGCAAAACAACAACATGAGAATGAAATCAAATAGACATGCATAGCAAAACAACAACATGAGAATGAAATCATAATTCATCACGTAAACAACATTTGTATTAAATGCAGTATTAAATTTGCCCAAGGGAAGGTTCCCGGGGGCGGCAAGTTTAGATGAACTCATCAACGAAAGCTTTTTAAAGACATTCATCTCAAGAACGACAACTCCACCCCTTTCTTTTTATGAGCCTATTATCATAGACAAGTGTGCGTCGTGACTTACGAGCTTCAGGTCACACTAAGAATGCCGTTAACTCAAGATCTGAATATAATCGAGAGATGTGAATCGATATGAAAAAGATCTTCATCTTCTTATTATCTGTCTGACAGTTCCCCTTGATATTATTATAACTTAATAAATACCATACTAATGATATTAGACGCTGATTACCACGTGACATCTTGGAGTCTTTGATTTCCTGATCATGATTTAGTTGTAAATAATTGAAAAACTATTATTATTCGAATGCAGTTATAGTTAATTAGCTTTGTATGAAGTTACTGGAAAGTCAAGAAGGCAAAATTTTTTCCAGTATATAGAGAACCTTTTATTTCATCTGTCATAAGAAAATAATGACATTTAATACCGAATAACAGATCCGAAAACGAAAGGGGACATATTGAATAAAAACGCAGATGCTTTCACCATATACATGAAATAATCGTGGAGTGACGTAATACAGTCAATCGATCAATCAACCGATTTAGTAGTATACACATTCTTCTGTTTTTTTGTGTTTCATTTAGACCATGACTTTAAACTTTAAAAACTATGGAATCTAAATTTATTTAATTTTCTAATTACTTTGTATGTAATTAAAAACAAGAAAACCCAGTCATATCTGTAAAATTCTCACGATAATGTAATTAAGAGTATCTCGACAAACGAGGAATTTACGACTTGTTATTATCGATTGACAAAATAACATCTTACAGGATTTTTTCCTGGGTTATATGCACTCAGCTTATAAAAATCAATCTACTGTAAAACTTAGAACAAAACAGAACTATTTTTCTCCGCCTCGTCCGAAACTTACCTTCAAATGTGTCTATAAATAGGTAGCACAATATTGGTAGCTAGTTTTACGGGATGCCTTATTAGTTGGAACTATACTGCTGATTTCCCAGGGTGGCCTTAATGTTTCCCAGAGCATACACAGAACAGAACTCTAGAAAATAATGATTATCTCCCTTCCTCGACACATTTGATAAGCGAAAATTATTGCAAAAAGATTCTTCCATATAATCATGATGTGGGTACTATGTGGGTACTATGTTAGGAAAAGGGAATTTCAAAATCGATAGTTTTAATCCAACGGATTAAACATGTATTATGAGATAGATCATTTACAAAATAAGTATCCAGGAACTGATTACAATTAATTAATCAATGTAATTATCTTAGCATTATGTTTGATTGGGTATTGTACCTTATGTATCTTAATAGTTGCTGGACCTGCGATAATGTTACGTGGGGCGCGCCGATCGCATTTGGGTTGTCGATTGCTTGAGGTTTTTATTGGTTTTGTCTCGAAGGAGGTGTCATGGGTTCTGGGCTGCGTTTCTCTTCATATAGCTTTCGGGCGGGCGGTCCTCATTTTGTAGAGGGATCTCTGGTACCGTTTGGTGGATCTTTTTGCCTCGAATGCCTGGTGACTGCAGTATGGATGGTTCTCAGGCTTTCGTCTGCCATGATGTGGCCTGGTCGCTCTGTGGTGCTTATCCGGTCAGTTGGAACGATGATCGGCCATGCTGGGGCCGGTGCTTGGCTGGTGGTCCTTTCGATTCTATTGCGCCAAGTAATGAAATTGACAATAGATATTAGAGATGTCTGGTGTGATGGGTCGGGTGGATTACAGGATCTGCGGTGGCTCCAGTGTGGTCTGACGTTTTACATTACTGAATTATCATAAGACTGCCTGGATGGGGTTTTGGACGTCTGTCTGTTGGCAGTCCCGACGTTGGGGATAGGTGGACCATGATGAAGATAAATAGAACAGAATACTGTGGGTGATAAATGTTCGATATATTATTATGTACAGTATATATAAAAAGTACAGAATATTGCGCTTTTGAATTTTAAATATTATTACATACAGTATATATAAAAAGTACAGAATATTGCGATTTTAAATTTTAAATATTATTACCTACAGTATATATAAAAAGTACAGTATATTGCCCTTTTTAATTTTAGGCCTATATCACAGACACGAAATTTTTATTTATTTATTTTATTTTTTTTTTTTATTTTTTTTTTTTTTTTATTTTTAAGACTTTATGTTTTATCTGTATAGAAAAAATAGTGTCTCGTAAGTCATCTTTTGGCTGGATGCCTGACCTCTTTAATGAGAACGTTGTTTTATTGTACAAATGTATATCTTTGTATCGTTGGTCAAATATATGACACTTAAATAAAATATTTATTATTATTATTATTATTATTATTATTATTATTATTATTATTATTACTTATTGAAGGCATACTTGAAAATAATTAGGATATATAACATTGAATATAGATCTGCAAAAGATGTTATTGAACTTTATCAAAATGTTTTATAGTATTTATTCAGAACAAAAACGAGCACTTGATTTTTCATATAATCAATAAATTCGGTATAATCATATGAATATCAATTGTAAAATAAAGCAATGCAAATGTAACTTTGGCCGAAATATTTACATCTGCTTTATTGATACAAAGATACAGGTGGTTACTGAGGAAAAATTATTTCTATGCGACAGAGATGAATATCTTATATTCACAATATGCAAATGCCTCAAGCCTCAAATCACATTTAACATAATATCCTGCAGAAATACATTGTGCACTATAGTCTTTATTCTGTTACCCTGAAACGATATTATTTTGCAGTATAAGAAATAACATTCAGGAAAGTGTCTCAAAGCAATACAGAGGAACCTTTCTATGAAAATACACTTGGAACCATGAAATAAACAAGATATTGTTTTCATTTCGAAAAAAATCTGTAAATGACAAAAACATTATTATATCATATTTTTTTCTGAAATACAAATTATTATCGTTTTTGAGGATAGTGGCTTAGGCCACAAGATTTTCAAATCATAAAACCAAAACCTACTTGGTAAAACATTTTGTATCAGAAATACCCTGAAAAGTGATTGTCTAAAAGCACATTTATGGCAGCGTCAGTCTTTGGTAATTTCAGCATTGATTTCATGGCGAATCATATCTTTCAGAGCATTTTAACGTATCTTGGTCTCGTTTGACTCCTCTTCACATTAGCAAAGAATGCCTAGAAGTTGTGAAACACATTAACCCATGGAGCGAAACGTTCTGTTGTTGACATACTTTTGCACTTTAGGAACTGACAAGTGCGTGATAAATCACAATTCTGATGTCATGACAAACCAAAACGGAAACATTGCATAATCGTTTACCACTTTATCGCCAGATGGCGCTGTTGTTTAATCATGACGCAAAATGTAAAAAAGCCAATTAGACAGTGATTAGAAGTAATGTTCACGAATTGCTATCAGGGAAGTGACATCGATTCTGATTTATCATTTTTCTCGTTTCTACACTGTTAATTATTGATTATTATTGATTATTATTGATTATTATTATTATTATTATTATTATTATTATTATTATTATTATTATCATCATCATCATTATCATTAGTAGTAGTAGTAGTAACCATTGAAAGAAACAATACGCAAATAGCAATGAAGAAACTGAAACATACAATATCCTCTTTTACAATCTTTCGGATTTTAGAGTGTTGATAGAAAAGTTTTGTGTCCAAATTATCAGTTGATACCTGCACCACTCGAAAAATATGAGATTCAAATCTTATCATGTGATCTAATTTTATTTAATTAATAAAACTGTTTCGACATGGAAATAAACTGAAATCAGACTTAAATTGTTGTATTATGTCTTAACACGGGACGTCAGACAACGCAATCCACAGAAAAGTAATTCCGTTTTATAAATTAAAATGATCGGTGGATCGTCTAAATTCTTCAACCAGTCAGAATTAGCATAATGGTGATAACATGGATGGTCAAAGTACCGAGAGTACATACAGACGGGTCCACCTATCAATATTGGTCTATTACTTTTTGCATAAATTTTGTGCCACTTTACAACTGAATTTTATTGTACGTATAATCATATATGGTAGTATATTACGCTTTCTGAGTTTGTTAACCACGTCATCAGACAAAAATCTACCTCAGATCCCATCAGTCCGCAAATAAAGATATTACTGCACAACTTGAAAATAGATTGATAAAATCAGACCATATCCTGAAGTGATGAAATGTGAATTTACCAACTAGTGGAACCGCGTTATTTATAACTGACCGAATCTGTAAACAGCTTTCATATGAGTCAACCAGTTTACGATAGCATTTCGGTAAAGAAACTTCACAATACAAAATAGGAAGAAAGAATCAGTCATTATTTACGTATTTACTTATATAATGATGAATTAGAGCCCGAAACCAGAAAATATACATTGCTTTTATTTTAATTGTCGATTTTTCCATACGAAAATTCAATTAAAGCGAATGACCTCGATTCAGTCACTGCATTGGGATTTGAGATTTTTGTTATATCACGTGATTAAACACCTTATCACATTAGTCGGGCGCGCTTGAAGCGTAGCGGAAATCCGGGTCAGGCGCGCCCGACTACTTATCACATGTACTTTAAGTTGCACTAGCGGTCGTTTTCGGTATTAAAACAAATGCTGTAAATTTTAATCCTGGACTCTCTCCTAGTGTTAAGTCTTTTTAAGAAATTACAATGTTATATGCGTTCGGTAAGAATTGGAATAGATAGTTCAAATGTTATCAAATACTTACGACCTACCCGCACATAGTCTGTATTATTTTTTCTTCACCTTGCATGCCCACTGCATCATTGACGTTGTCAACTAACGCGAGGTTAGTAAACTTTTAATGATAACAACAACAATGGTGACGTAAACAAAGCTATTGAAAATGAGACGTTCCACTTCAAACCTACATTGATCTAGGATCTGGATCCTGGATTTTATACAGTTGAAAAGCTATAGCATGTTACATGCAGGACTGTACATAGCCTGTTAAGTCACGGACGGTACATGTATATCTATAAATACTATTATAATATCAAATGCCATTATATAAAAATACAATACACTTGTGCTAATAACTTATAATATTGACACTTCGTTACTTTTCTTAATAGTCATTAGTCATGAGGAGATTGAGATTAAGTCGCAAATGTGGTCCTTCACTTCAATGAAAGAAGAACTTACTGGACCAAATGGGCACATCTAGGTTATTTTCAAAAAGGTATGGGGCCAGTATAAAAAGATCTCCATCAATTTGCCCAATATCTTCTTTTACTATACAGAAAAGCATTTTAGTAAAAAAAAAAGTTGTTATGGAGGACTCATTAGAATTTTACTTTCACACCACTCATGTAGATCTACAGAAATGAGATATTTTTCAATAAAAAAGAAAAAAGGTTTGATTTTGTTTCTTTGAAAGGAACATCAAACACCATTTGATTTCCTTCAGTATTATTCATTCAATATGTGATGAAAGGTGTAGATAACGAGAGTTGTCAGAAGACAACATAGCTTACCGGGGGACAATGTTGGAGGGAAAGCATATACATGTATTTTCAATGTTTTATTAATTCAAGTTAAAGTCCAAGGTAAAGGTCAAAAGTTAAAAACAGATGAAAGCTCTCGTCACAATCCATCTACATGTGAATCCCTATCTCTACTACTGCAAAAGAAAAAGCACAGGTAAACGTTTTTGAAAAGTTTGTCATATTCCAAGGTCAAGGTCAGAAGGTCATAGTCATGATATCAAATGTAAGCTCCTGACATGAGTGACACATATGTAAATTATCAAAGCTCTACCCCTATTGGTTGAAAAGATAATATTATAGTCCAGGTTAAAGTTTTTGAAAAGTAGATACAAGTTTAAGGGCAAGGCCACAAGGCCTAATGTCATGGTATCAAATAAAAGGTCTTGTCATGAGGAACCTATATGTGAGGTATCAAAGCACTACTTCTGTTGGTTCAAAACATATATTCCAAGTTAAAGTTTTTAAGGAGTATGTCAAAGTCCAAAGGGCGTAGAATCATGCCAAACATTTCGATTGTTAAAACTGCAAGTTTACGCAGCGTAAGGAAATGTAGCGCTATCATTCAAATGACAAATAGAATTGGACTTGCATTGGACATTTGAATAAAATTTTAAGACATCAAGTTGTCCTCTAGACGAATTCAATGTGTAAATCTACAACAATGTACTATTATAATGGGCCCCTCGATCAAACCATGTTAGGCAACTCCCCTACTAATAAGATATAAAGCTTTAAACTGTTCATAGTATAGAACCTTATTGTTTACGACAGTTTTACTCATTATCTTTTGAGCCTTTTTTGTGTAGTTAGTATGCGCTTATACATATTAATGTATCTATAAAGTTTGATCAACAGTGTTTTTACCAAGTTATACTCGCCGTCACACTCGAGTCCATTGTTTCCGTCACGTGATTTGCTGACCCGATCTAGATGAAGTTAACGGGCATTTCTTAGTTGTTCCGGTTTATAAAAACGCGTTTATATTGTCAAAAGGATTTCAATCTTGTGTAAATGTATTTTGTACTTATATCTTTTACAGTCTCAAATAACATGGTATTTAACCTTCACGTTATACCATTTCTGACAGCCAGCGCAACTTTAAAGTTTGCGCGTGAATATTTCTTAACAAACTTCCCATGAAATTTATATGAACATACGTAAGTTTACTTTGTGTATTTTCAATTTCCATAATTACTCAGTTTTCAACAGTTTCTCAAGTAAACCATGAAGCGTATTTTCTGTATTAAATCTTTGCGCAGATTTGAAGTTAGATACTATTCTATTAGGTAAACATTCCCATTGAAAGCTTGACAATAAACAGGAATGACTGCATAAAGCAATACATGGAACGACGCATTAAGGTCACGTGATACAAAGTTGCAGCATGTTTAGGTGACCTATACAGGCCCGCAGAAACCGAGAGGTTGGTCCCCCACCCTATCCCACTTTTTGACCGATCATGGACTAATTCTTTATCGCGTTACGAAACGAAACGAAATTCAAGATTTGGCCCCTCACTTTTGAAATACTTCCAATGACCCTGCTATACGGGACTGATTTCACATACCTTTGTAGGGCTTGATATTCGTCTGAGCTCTTTTCCGCAATCAACAATGAGGTACAATGTAGTACAATATGCAACACTTGTATTGTTTGAATTTCACTCAGAACAGTACTTAATCATCTGGTAATTATTCACTGTTTATTGTTTTGGGCAATCTTTTATAGTACATTCTCTTTGTGTGAAAACTTTATTTATCGATTTTCTAGAAAAAAAATTACCATTGCGATGGAGTTATGAGAATTCATTGGAGAATTGCCTTCATTATCTCTGAATCTTTTCTTTGTATTTCTGTGCTCTACGACGCCAAATAATACGTTTCCTGTTGCAATATGTGTATATCATTATTTATTATAATTTTCATCATTATCATCATCATCATCATCATCATCATCATCAACATTAATATTATTATTACTATTGTTATCATAATTATGATTATTATAATAATTGATATATAATTAATATTAAAGAGACAAGAAAATCGCAAACAGAAATACTTATAAAACCTCAAATTACATTTTCAGTAATAAAACTGTTTATTATTTTTCAAGGAAATTACGGCTCACGTGGTATTCAAGAATTTGTTAAGCTTACAGAGAATTATTTGGACATCTGTTTAGCAAACCGTTTGAGAATTGAGAGGACAGCCAGTATGCAGCAACACAAGGCACTGGTAGAGACACTTATGCAGAAAAGTCGTGCTCGTGTGATCATTTGCTTCTGTGAAGGAGAAACAGTCACAAAGTTATACAATGCCACGCGATTGGTCAAAGGAGCCTCTGGTCAATTTCTCATTATCGGAAGGTAATGGATCACCGTAAACAGCATCTGTCGGACAACTGACCCTATTCATTTCTAAGTCCCCTAATACATGTTTATTATTATTTCGATAAAATTTTATCAAGTGCTTGTTAGCATAGCACCAGAATCAGATAGACTGTTGGCATTAAATACACACATTATCGGCAGTCCATACTTTTAGATCCTTCCATGCTCTCAAGTTAATACAACGATATATATTGACTGTTACATGCACATGATTATGAAGCAGACATCAGTGATTCGTACTGGACAAATAATTCCACTCATAGTCAGGGTAAATTACTGAATACGATAAATATCATTAACCTCAATTCGAATATAGTATTGACATTTACATTATACGATGGCTAGTCATTATGAATTTTTCAATTATATTTCATTAATTGCGATATTTCAAAGGACAATACTGGCACTTGCATTGACCATACAACGAGATTTATATAAATTTATTCTATTATTGTATAGATAAAGGATGGTGTGGAATGTATGTAAGACAAATTAAAAAAAGTTATGTTAACATTATTACGCAGACACGTGCAGGACTATGTTTTTTCTCCGGAACTATATATTTCCATGGCTATATTTTCGCCATGGCTCTTTTTTCTTCAAAAATATGTTTTCTCCATGGTTTTGTTTTCTCCAGAACTGTTTTCTCCGTGACTTTGTTTTTTTTATGACTGTGTTTTCTCCATAGTTCTGTTTTCTCGAGAACTATGTCTTCTCAAGGAATGTGTTTTCTCCATGACTGTTTTCTCCAGAACTATTTTTCTACACGACTTTGTTTTCTCTAGGACTACGTTTTGTACAGGTCTATGTTTTCTCCAAGACTATGTTTTCTCGAGGACTATGGTTTCTCCATGGATTATTTTTTCTTCGTGACTGTTTTCTCCAGACCTTTGTTTTCTCCAGACCTATTGGGGTTTTTTTTTTCGAAAACTATGTTTTCCTCGGGAGAAAATTTTCTCCAGGACTATGTTTTCTGCAGGACTATGTTTTCCCGAGAACTATGTTCTCTTCAGGAGAATATTTTCTTCAGGACTGTGTTTTCTTCATGGACTGTATATTCTTTTGGACTATGCTTTCTCCAGCATTATGTTTCTCCATGATTATGTATGCTGACGCGTTAACAGATTAAATGTATGATAAATGGAATTGAATTAAAGTTATGTTTTTCTTTCTTTCTGTTTTTCGTTATGTTTCAAGGTTTTATTATTGATCTCTTTTGCTTTTAGTTTAATGTTCCATTATTTTTTGTTTTATTGAATGTATAGGATCTTTGGGTGGGGCGGGTTAGTTCTTGACTGTTTGTTTGTTTTGTAAATTAATTGAGTTTCTCATCGGTTTGTTTGTGGTTTTTGTAATATAAATTGATTGGTTGTTTATCAATTTGTTAGATTCTGAGAATATTTTTTGCTTGTTATTGTACATCACGTAATGAGTATTACGGTTTTTTTAAATTAGTATTCAAAACGCGTTGGGTTATTTGCCAGCGCAATAGCGCTCAATATATTAAGGTATTCAATCAATAATAAACCTCAAATGACAAAACAAGACACAAACATAAATGCTTTACATCATGGTTGGTTGTAATAGCAATATCTATATTGTCTCAGAAGGCATTGATGTAATTGTAAAATGTATGATGATACAATATCAATGTCCTTAAAGAAGTCATCTCCCCTAGCTAAAATATATCAATGTCCTTAAAGAAGTCATCTCCCCTAGCTAAAATATATAAAAAAAAACTTAAAATGCAGAACTTTTGCGCGGTGAACTTTAATTTTGTTTATGAAACTTACTCACCATGAACTCTTTCACCATGAATTTCTCCTAAATTTTGTCTCTTGTGAAAAAATATAAGCAAAACATAGGTTATTCTCGTAAGGTTCAATACAAATTTAATTATCCTAGTTGGATGAAATAACATCATTTTCAAAAATCTTTTTTGGTACATAAGGTCTTCTTGTGCAAGATGCATCAAATGATATATTACTATCATAGATAAAAATTATATCTATCGAGATATAATTAGTGCTTATTATGAATTGAATACCTTATATTAGATGAGTACACAGGAAAACTTTCAACTGATATGGTATTCCACTTGTCTCCATCATACATATAAAGCATCATACATATGACAGAAATTACAGGCCGTGGTGCGCTTACTCACTCTCATATTGTCCCATTTGGTGTTCGGACTATTGCATTTCGTGTAGTCGGGTTATTGGATGACATGTGGTGTAGTCGTCCTATTGGATGAAGTGTGGAGTAGTCGTACTATTGGATAACATGTGGTGTTCGGACTATTGGATGTTATGTGGTGGTCGGGCTATTGAATGTCGTGCAGTCGACTATTGGATGACGTGTACTCGGACTATTAGATGTCGTGTGATGACGTGTAGTCGGACTATTGCCATGTGGTGGTCGGGCTATTGGATGTCATGTAGTCGGACTATTGGATGACGTGTTGTCGGACTACTGGATGACGTGCAGTCGGACTATTAAGTGTCGTGTGATGACGTGTAGTCGGACCATTGCCATGTGGTGGTCGGACTATTGGATGACGTGTAGTCGGACTATTGGATGACGTGCAGTCGGACTATTAGATGTCGTGTGATGACGTGTAGTCGGACTATTGCCATGTGGTGGTCGGACTATTGGATGACGTGTAGTCGGACTACTGGATGACGTGCAGTCGGACTATTAGACGTCCTGTGATGACGTGTAGTCGGACTGATGGATGTCCAGTGTCACAGTAAACGCCGACACACAAATGCTCCCTCCACAGAGATCTCTGTACAGTGTAAAAGGCATATATCGTTACTATATAAATGAAATAATTTCGATATGATTCAGATGTGAAACAACAAATGAAATCATGCACAAAACAAAACAAACAAACTGCGCATTATCCTTTACAATTATATCTGACAGTGCTTTGATGTCTTGCCATTTTTCTTTGATAGTGATGGTTGGGCTGATAGACCAGACGTAGTAGAGAATATTGAATACTTGGCTGTAGGTGGAATGTCGATGAAGCTACACTCCCCAGAAATAAAGGACTTTGATGACTACTTCAAATCACTTAATCCTTTCACTAACGTCAAGAATCCATGGTTCCACGAATTCTGGGAAACAAAATTTAATTGTTCAATGACGCCAATGGCCACTCATTCGAAAAGAATGTGTACAGGTTATTTTGAATTATACATTACTTAGTATATGATATAGTCTATTAATAAAACAAGTTACAGCTTATAGATCAGCATATCGGATTCATACATGTAATATCAATATTACAAGGTCAATGAGATAATTATATAAAAAAAGGACATTATATAATACAAATGTATATTTATCAGTGACGGATCCAGGATGTCCAAAAAGGGTGGCCCACCAAAAAAAAAAGGGGGGGGGGAGGGACACATGTGTATTAGCATACGACTCAACCACTTTTGGTGTCAAATCTGGATTTTATCTAGTAAATATGTGGCGAAAAGAGGGGGTGACCCCTCTAACTCCGCCACTGTTAATAATAGTCGTAATGATATTCAACTTATTACAGTAATGAAATAAATTCATAAAGATTTTCTTAAGCCATTGATGGCGAAAGCTTGCTTGAGGTATTTCCCCAGATTACAACGATCTTAAATGAATTGATTTAAAGACTGAGGGTCTTCTATAGATGTAAGGTTTCAAGTATCTCATTCTAAAGTTATAATACAGGGGAAATTTTAATATAAAATGAAATAAATGAAACTCGTCCTCGGTAACTGTACTGTAAGATCGACAATGCGTGTATGTAAGGTATGTTTTATCTCGTCCATTTTCAACCGCTACATACTGAGATGACAGACTATCGTACACATTATTTTCCTTATTTTGATTATACATATACATACATACGTACATATATATATATCTCCGAAGAAATACCTGTAGAAAATAAAGACAAATTAGACAAACATATAAAGCACAAAGACACTACAGCTAACAAGGCACCCTATATTTCACTTATATTCGTTCCCCGTCTGGGACTCGAACCCACGACCTATGGTACCGAATCACCTAGCTGTCATGCATCCGACCCTCTAACCGACTGAGCTACCCGAGCTCCACAAAAATAGAGCTTTAATTGCCAATCATTAGCTAATCGCATGCATGACAACACGGCCGCGGAAACTGAAGGAATTTACCCGACGTAAACGCGGGCGTATCCTCTGAGAGAATACAACACTGAAAGAGAAATAAACATATAAAGCACAAATAGAATCAGTGAACCACCTGGGAGTATAGGGTGTCTTTGTGCTATATATATATATATACATACATATATATATATATATATATATATATATATATATATATATATATATATATATATATATATATATATATATATACGGAATAACTAAGTTTAAGTTATACTATGACTATATATACTATAACTTAAACTCAGTTATTCCGTCTGAAGAGCTTGTATAAAGCGAAAGCGCTTACGGAAATATATTGAAATATACCTTTTCTGAAAATTTTATTTTGTTTATATACTTTCTGTACCAAGGAACTCTTACATTTTGTATGTATATATTAACACGGTTTCAAATTACAAATTCCAGTATGCATACTTGACAATTCTTAATTTTCTAAAACAAATTAACGGCAATCTTCCTACTTCTCAATAAATCATTACATTACATGTGGATCTTTTAATAATCAAATTACTCTGGCAAAAATCTAAACGTACTTCCTCAATATCAAGCGCAGATTGATTACCCTATATTTCAAATCCGTAACAAGCAGCAATAAATATGTACATGTACGTATCAAATAACAATAAAAGGGTCGATGTCTTCTTTTTTTTTAAACAAACATAGCTTTTCTACAATGTGAAGATAGCGGTTTCCGAGTTTTGAAAAAAAAATCGTTATAATTCAATAAAAAGCCAAGAAAACAGAATTCATTTACAACATTTATTCCTACACCATAGTAAAATCATGTTTCATTTTGTTTTACTACACTACCGTTTGGTTTTACAACACCACCGTTTCGAAATACAATTTGTGATACACTAACAGCAAGTGACCATTTATAAGTTTTGCAAAACGATTATGAAATTATACATTTATTTTGAATTAAACATGTTGTTAACCAACAGTCGTGGGTTCGACTACCCTCTGTGATTTGTGCTTTCTGAAGAAAACAATAAAACAAAGGTTCGGTGCCGAGGTACACATTTCTATTTCTCAGATTGATTTAATAAATAAGCGTCAGATATTTTTAAGTGATTACCGGAAGGGAAGGAGAACTTTACCACTGCATGGTGACCTCTTCTTCGTGATACAAGTTCATATTATGTAGCGAATAACTTGCTTTGAACATCAAGACAGGAAAAGATGGTTGTTAAAAAGTTATTGCTGGATCCGAGTGGCCGGTGCATTATTGGTATAATACGTCATTTCTTTTCCATATTATTTTCAGGCAAGGAAATACACACCCATTTTGTACAGGACTCAAAGCTGGGATTCGTTGTGAACGCTATCTCTATCATGGCGCAAGCTTTACACAACATGCATAAGGACGTCTGCGGTGGTCGCCCCGGAATATGTCCCGAGATGTCGCCACCAGAGGGCGAGCAGTACCTAAACTATCTCCTTAATGTATCACTCATTACATATAGCAACGACGAAATTCATTTTGACGAAAATGGAGACCCTCCAGCGCGGTGATTATTACTTACTATTATTATAGATTTAGTATAAAAGTATGAAAAATTTATATATTTGTATATCCCCTCTCAGTAACTCAGTAACTGTTTTCTTATATATTAGATATCATGATATTGATAAAAACTGAGAGATAATTTTAACAGGCCCTATACATTTAAGTCAATTTGTTAATTTACCTAAATTTAATCATGTAACCAGGGGATGCTTACCCCTCCTGGACACCTAGTCTCACCTCGATTTAATTAGATTTTGCATTTGTCTGAATACGACACTATACTCGAGATTTTCCTTTTATTTCATGGACTACGAGATATGGTTAACCCTTCAGTACTTCTTCCTTGTTTACTAAATATGTGTATCGTCGGAACAAGATTCTTTTGAATAACTGTTTCGTTTCACTCAGATATGACGTCATTAACTATCAGCTGGATGAGAACGGAACTTACAAGTATTCCGTGGTCGGTTCCTGGAAGACTGGTAACCTGAGTATGGATAACAGTGCCATCTACTGGCCACGTATCGGACATGGTCCCAAGATCAAATCTGTATGCAGTGAACCATGCAAAAAGGGGTTCTACAAAGTAAGAACATATCTAATTAAAGTAGTATTTTATTTCTTCACAAATTATGTTGCTTTTTTAATAGAATTGAAATGTAAAAAGAAAGTTCTATAACCTCACGTTGGTGTGCGTCATGATGTCGAGTTGTAAATGTAATTTTACAAATGTCCGGGGAGCTAATGTCATACCACAGGCGTCTGCTGTCCGAAACAGTTTAACCTGGGCTCTAAGTTTTGAACAATAGGAGACAGAACATAGATATTTCATAAGTAGATTCCTCATGACCAGAGCTTGCATTTAGTTCCATCACTTTTTACCTCATGACCTTGACGTTTTCAAAAGTTTAACCTACGCTGTATCTTTTTAACATTAGATATAGGACTTTGATATTTGAATGTAAATTCCTCATGACCAGATGTTTCTTTTGGCGCCATCACTTTTGACATTGTAACCTTGGCCTTGGAATTTGACATACTTTTCAAAAACTTTAACGTTAGTTATATCTTTTGAAGTGTTAAAGATAGAACTTTGATATTTCACATGTAGATTCCTTATGACCAGAACATTCATATGCTGCCATACTTTTGACCTCCTGACATTGATCTTAGACTTTGACTTACTTTTCAAAAACATTAACCTGGGATGTATCTTTTGAACTGTTAGAGATAGGGCCTTGATAATTCACATGTATATTTATAAGACCAGAACATTTGCCACTATTTTTTACCTCGTCACTTTGATCTTTACGGAAGCATATTAGTGCCACATTGAAACATATTTATTTTCCGTTTTTCCAACTCTAATGTTGGAAATTCCAATTTCAGTCTTGGAAATTCCAACTTTAATCTTGGAAAATCCAACTTTAATCTTGGAAATTCCAACTTTAATCTTGAAAATTCTAATTTTAATCTTGGAAATTCCATCTTTAAAGTTGGAAATTCCAACTTTAATCTTGGAAATTCCAACATTAAAGTTGGAAATTCCTACTTTAATCTTGGAAATTCCAACATTAAAGTTGGAAATTTCAACTTTAATCTTGGAAATTCCAACTTTAATCTTACTTTAATAAAAGATATTCCAACTTTAATCTTACTTTAATCTTGGACATTCCAACTTTAAAGTTGATAATGATCCCTATCAACCCTTGATGTAAAAATTAAACTTATTGTAAAAGGAATTACATTGAAAAAATAAATAGGAAAAAATAAATACAACAGCAAGCCATACCATCTGGCACTACATACCATGTCAGTGCCAGAGGTTTCCCTTTCAGAATTGATTAAATTATTATAGTAGTTTAATATGCATTTTCATAAAGATTACAATGCATTTTAAACGAAAAATGACATATATAGTATTTATGATACAGATATTGTAGGTAATCAGAATAAAGTTTGATTTTTAATGGCTGAGCGCGCTAGAGGTATCAAGTTTCTAGGCACTATCAATATGGTTGTTATTATATTTACAAATAAAATAAAAGAGACATTTTAAAGAGATAATAATAGACTTTTCACCAAAAGTTTTTATAATATTTTTTTCATAATCTTTTATTTTTTCTTAAAAGAAAAACTATAAGCTAAGCAAAGGTAGTCCACTTAGGGTTTAATAGAAACTTTAATTACTGCTTTTTCAGTGTAATAGTAGTTTTTTAATCTATTGATGAAAGGTCTTCTTTCGCAAAATTCTTCAGAATGAATATTATTTTTAAAGACCAAAATTATATCTGTTGAGACCTTATCCGGGCTCATGATATACTGAATACCTTTAATACCAGAACTGACCCATTTTTCATTTCAACAGAAAAATTGTTGTTTTTTTTTTTCTTTAACTGTAGGCCTTATTATGACTCAAGGTCATGTGATCTATCTCAAGGAAAGGTGGCGGAGGTCTTCTCAGTCATCCATTATAACCATTCTAATTGAAATACAGGACCCCTGGTCAGGTCCTGGGTTGGGCCTATGATAATCAGGTGACTCGTAAGGTATATGGGTCCCATGTATTCTGGAGATCAGAATTGTAGTTATTAGATAAGGTAAAATTTAAAGTAGGTTAAAGGAATGCTGTTCATCCTCTTTTAATTTCAGAAGGTGTTATATGGATATATTGGCATATATACGGGCATATTTTAATATCTACTTGTCTCAAGAATACCGAAAGTCAATAAATGGCTCACTTACCAAGCCGTAAGCAAAATTAT
This sequence comes from Pteria penguin, assembly GCA_035048485.1. NCBI lineage: Eukaryota > Metazoa > Mollusca > Bivalvia > Pterioida > Pteriidae > Pteria > Pteria penguin. Next base: position 37,100,604 of record CM068581.1, read on the forward strand.
CCAAAACGAAATGGGGTGCAAGTAAATCTACCGAAAACAGAAATGGAAAAGCAAGTTTATGTGAAAGTTAAGTGAAATATAAACAAGTATAATTTAGCTGTTATCTTCAAAGCTGTTGTAATGATCATTACGTCGAGTTTGTTCAGTTATTGAGCTGACGTTATTTGGTGCGTGTAAAACAAGCTTCTTGTGTATTGTGTGTTTAATCATTACCAGTCATGTGTGATATCTGACATAATCCATCGATTAAGGAGTGGTCAAAATAGACCATGCTGTGCTAAAATCAGCTTCATAAAGCAGGGATGACATCGCTTATCAATCATTCTGTCATCATGGTTTTACATTTACCAATGATAATGAGTGCTAATGTACGTCCAGATAGTATTGTCTTATCTAATAATCTAGTCTAGTTTTCTCTCAATCTAAATGACAATTTTTACACGATGATGAGGAGTTTGGGATGGTATTTCAGGAATTTAATATGACAAATACAAGAGTAATTTTGCTATCACGCATGAAGCGTATCAAACAGATCAAAATTGTCTTTTTGAGTTTGTTCTGATCAGAGCATGTGCGCAGAGAACATTGTCGTTTAAAGACAAAAGACTCCATCTGCAAAGTATGAATCAGGCGTACACGATATAGTAATTACAGCAGGGCGTGATGTATGGTGCTATATCCCGGAGTCTATCACACAGAAACTCGATATATCCCACGGAAAAATTTATTCCTTTGTTCCAACAATTACTATGTCTCTTCGACGTTTGCCGGAGATGCGATATAAATCGTTCCTTGCCGATCTTCTGTATCAGATTTTAGGACAAAACCTTCTATTCTTATTGATAAGAGTTTGCCAGACATATCCCGCGGGAAATCTCTTGCTCCAGGTGAATGTGTCCTATGTCATCATATGAATTTTCCAGCAAGACAACATAGCGCTAATTCGGATAATTGAATAGTTAATTCAAGTTGCAATGTGCACTTGTTTATCACTGTCTATACTCGATACATCTCAATGCCCTTGCAATAAGCGCTACTGAATATTTCCATTTATTTTATATTGTTAAATATTCCATGGCGACTAGCATATTGTCAATTCTTGCTTTTAATTTCAAGTAATTGAAAGTGAGCACAAGAGTAGTGAAATGAACTCATTTGATTAAGTACATTCTCTTTGAATCAATAAACCATCCTACCTATAGCTCAGCTCCATATATCTTACACACTTTGGCTCTATAGTCCCATTTATTTCGGCCCCTTTTGACTACCTCATTTTAGCTCGACAAGTATTATTCTATGTGACTGAACAGCTCACATTAAATCTTTAAATTTAAATAATTGAGCACAGTAAGTATTTATTTTACTGTATAATTCTGACTCATTTGTCCTCAAAAGGTCAATCAGACAACAACTACCCAATACATTAGGTCTAGTCCACAACCGCCCCGTATATTGGATCTAGATTACAACTACTTAGTACATTAGGTCTGGTCTATAACCACCTAGTACATTAGGTCTGGTCTATAACCACCCAGTACATTAGATTTAGCCCACAACCACCCAGTACATTAGGTCTGGTCTTCAGCAGCCAAGTACATTAGGTCTGGCCTTCAACCACCCAGTACATAGGGTCTAGCCTACAACCGCCAAATGCTTTTGGATCATTTTAGCTCGATATTTCTTGTCTTTGATTAGATTGATGTGCATCGTTATGGTTCACTTAACCATAACAAGTTCATCTCAGTGTATCATTTCTAATTGAAAAACTGTTTCCACATCATTACTTTTTTAATGCACTGTCGCCCATAACTATGAATAAACGTTTACTTCGCTAACCACTCTTTCCTTTTTAGCTCACCTCAGCCGAAGGCTCAAATGAGCTATTGTGATCGTAGTCCGTCGTCCGTCCGTCGTCTGTCGTCCGTCGTTAACTTTTCACATTTTCGACTTCTTCAGAACAACTGAAAAGAATTTGAAGACACTTGGTATGCATGAGGTACTCATGGTCCCCTACAAGTGTTGTTGTTTTTCGTTCAGATCCGTCTACAGGTGGCGCCACCGCAGGCAAAAGTAGGTCACAGAGGATACCCTCCTTTAACAAACTTCTTTAGTTTTTGAGACAAACCGAAAGCATAGGAATGATTTAGAGGGATGTGTGAAGAAGTGTTGTTATTTTTGGTTCTGTTCCGAAATCAAATTTTTAACTTTTTTCGACATTTTTTGGGACTTAGTAGTTTCAATGCAGAAAAGTGTCATGTTGTTCAGTTAATTGATAATGATGATTTCTTATGGACTATTTTGATCATAATTATGGTAAGGAAAATTATTGTGAAAAAATTTTATCGATATCTCCATTTTTGGATTTTTTTATGAATTATTTAAGACTTCCTAAAAAAAGGGGGGGGATGGGGGTGGTGGCCATTTTTCACATTTTCAACTTTTTCTGCAAAACTGTTTGAAGGATTTTACTAAATATTGGTAGAAATAAGTCACCTATGATCCCCTTCAAATTCTGTCGTTTTCATCTAGACCTCTTTACAAGTGGTGCCACTACAGTCAAAGTAGGTCACAAAAGAGTACCCTCCTTTGACAATCTTCTTCTTCATACTGGCTGTATACAGAGACAAACTGAATGCATAGAAATGATCTAGAGGGATGAGTGAAGAAGTCTTGTCATTTTGGTTCCCTTCCAAAATCAAATTTTGGAATTTTTTTCGACATTTTTTTGGACTTGTTGATTTCAATGCAGAAAAGTGTCATATTTCCTAGTTAATTGATAATGATGATTTCTTATGGACTATTTTGATCATAATTATGGTAAGAATGTTATTTTGAAAGATTTTGTCAGTATCTCAGTTTTGGAATTTTCTATGAATTTTTTAAGACTTGGGTGAGGGTGAATAGGGACAATTCTTCACATTTTTAACTTCTGCTGTTATACCACATGAAAGATTTTAATGAAACATGGTATACATGAAGTACTATAGGTCCTCTATCATTCTTGTACATTTCATTCAAATTGGTCAACAGATGGTGCCACCATGTCTAAAAAATAGGTCTCACAATGGTACATATACCACTTGGTAATTAAAATATGAAGAATAGCGGTTCAAATCCAGCTGTGGTCAATTTTTTTTTTCATTTCTTTACACATCTTAATAAGTTTATAGATGTTTCTCAACACTCAACTTATGAAATTAGGCCATTTTAAGTTGGATCTGGACAATATTTGAAAAAATTGTTGTTCATGACCCAGACTTGAAATCAGTCAACAAAAGGCCCCACCTAAAGAAAATGACTAACTTGTTGCATCTTGCAGAGACAAAGCAGATGCTTAATATCAAAATCACTTGAATGGATGTGCAAAAAAAACTGTTGTTGTTTATTACTCTGGTCTGAAATAAAATTTGACATATTTTCAACATTTGTGTTAACTTAGTCACAGTAATGCAAAAATAAATAACTTCTTCCTTCCTGCATGACTGATAATCTAGGTACTCATGTGAGCGATATAGGCCCACTCTTCTCTTTTTAGTTAACATACTCAATAATTTACCCTGATATGTTGTGTGCTATCAAATTATCCAAACTTACCTTGGAGTGTACCTATAGATTTTGTTAAGGAAAAATAAAAAAAATAATTTAACGATTTATCAGTTTACAATACCGAAGTAATTGATACCATGTCACCATGGCAACTGAAACGTTAGTGTACATCGTAATATACATTACGGAAGTAATTGATACCATGGCAACTACAACATCAACGGTTATATGCAATACGTAAAAAACTGAGACCATGTCACCATTGCAAGTACAGCATCATACCACTAGGGAAATTCGTGGACCACTGCATACTACTTACAATGTTGTACCACGGTGAACATTTCTGGACGGTGTCCTTCCCCGATACATCTTTCCCGATACGTCGCAAATATTTTATTGATGTAGTGCTAATTAGGTGTGAACGGGGCCCATTAAGGGGTAAACATTAGTGTAAGCATTAGTAAGAACATACTTGTATTCAGAGTAAAATATATAATATAAAAGAAAGTTATTTTTCGTTGTTTAAACCTTTTTTCAATATAAAAGAGACCTATGGTTTCATATGCTGTAGTATTTCCTTTGGGAATTTTACGGGCTAGATTATCATAAAATATAACAGAAATTTGTTATATCGTAGATTGATGCATTTATTTCTCAGAATAATCAAAATGACATGTCATGAAATGAATGTATCAAATTGTAATCATGAATTTCTCAATATAATGATAACATTCACCACTATGTAAATCATGGCATAATTATATAAGTCCTTAGAAAATTGCATTTTCATAATAATGTCACTGCCACATTCATTTTCACCCAACACGATGCCACTTATACTATTCTAGATGAATTAGTTGCGATGCGGAGTCTGCGTAGTCCATTACTTCAATGAGTCCTTTTTGATACCATTCTTTCAATGTTGCAAGGCGGTGGTCCATGGTCAGGCACTTCTTTGCCTTTGGTCTGGTGGTGCCTCCTGTTGTGCTCTGAATTCTGTTGATCTCGTTGGCGTTCTGTAGATCTTTAAACGTCTGAACGATGGTGTAGATGTTGGACCATCTTCTCGAGTTTGCTGTGCCATCCCTCTAGGCTGTTGGTGGTTTGCGGTCCTTAAGTTCCAAAGTGGTTCCAGCTCTGTCAGGCTGGTGATGCCGGCTTCATCTCTGTCTTCGAGGGCTTGGAACCAAACGTCTTCGGTAGCGTCGAGGGTAATGAGTGGAAGGCTGGCTGCCCTGCGTACGAGTGTCCTGACGTTGTCGTTCTCTCTGTAGGTAATCGGAAGTCCAGTGGTCTGCGCTTTTCTCAATATGGCTTGAGTGAAGTGGAAGACACATCCTTTGATAGTGGTCCCTGGGAAGATGTCGGTGATTGCATCGTGGGTGCCTGTCTCAAAGTCAAGCATCGCAGACTGAGTCCGAGAGCGAGCATCTTGTCGTCGAGTGGTGCGAAGAGTCGTAGGTAGATGAGTTGGGTCTTTCCGGTAGAAGTGCGAATACCACTGGTGTCATGACGTCAATCCGGATGTGGATCGAGTAGATCAGAACATTAATAATTTCTTCTAATTAATCACAAAATATTAGTCGTTTGTGAAATAATAATCTAATTTATTTTATGACGTGAATATCATAAGAAATTTCACATTGAACAGCATCGGGTATAATTGATAAGTGCATTGATGTCTTCAAAAATACTCTTTATTTTTTGGTCTTACTAGAGTATGTACAGGTAAGCACAGGTAAAATACACTAATTTGATAATTGGTTACCCCTTGGAAGGCCCCTTTCACACCCAATTATCATTAAAAAAATAAATTAAAATATTTGCGACGAATCGGGAATAAACCTTCTGGACCACTGCAAACCATTGTCAAAATATTCAAACATATAGACAAAGCTGCACATCTTGTCACAGATACATATTTCTGAAGAACATTGAATCTGTGTGGGATATAGCCATTGCCTTGATGACAATTTGTGTTAATAATATTTCTCAATGTGATTTTCGAATTTAGTATTTTTGGCCATAATTATCAATAAACCGATGAAAGATGTATATGATACAATTTTAATAGTCTTGAAAAATAAAGACACAATAGTATATGAACACTGGTTATCTGTACTGTAGTAAAACAAGTTATGATTCCTTAAACCAGAAGTTCTGGAATGTTTTATTTTACATTAGCAACGAAATCAGCTTTGCATATCTGAAATGAAATCGTAATGAAATATATGACACTAATTGAATTAATTCATATTTTAAACGACTTGCAGAACTCGGCTCTTAATTTGATGCCAGGCGGGCGGGCAAGCGTCAAAAGATCAGGGGTCAATGTCATAGGAGTGGGGTATCAAAAATTGTTTTCCGGACCAATACGTTTAGTGCTATTGCAATGAAACATCCTACACTTACCAACATTGGAAGATGTGCCCTATTGTTTCTGGGGTCAAAAGATCAGAGGTCAAGATCATGGGAGTGGAATATAAAAATTGGTTTCCGGACCATAAGTCCAATACGGCTATTGCAATAAAGCTTCATATACTTACCATGAGTGGAAGACGTGCCCTATTGTTTCTGGAGTCACAAGGTCATAGGACTGGGGTATCAAAAATTGATTTCCGAACTTTAAGTCCAATACGTTTAGTGTTCTCAATATCTTAAGTGCTATTGCAATGAAACTTCATACAGATGTGCCCTTTTGTTTCTGGGATTAAAAAGTCAATGTCATAGGAGTGGCGTGTCAAAAATTGGTTTCCGAACCATAAATCCAATACGTTTAGTGCTATTGCAGTGAGAGTTCATACACTTATTTACCATGAGTGGAATGTGTGCCACTCGGCTCATTACATCTGTAGTGCAAATCTCTTGTATTCATATTGAAGTTCTATGAAATAATCTATATCGAAAATGAAGATTTAATACTGTATATAAATGGAACGGAAATGTGAGGGGTTTTTTTTGTACATTAATATTTTATTTATTTTTCAGTTCATTGAAGGTAGTGTCAAGTGTTGTTGGAAATGTCTAAGATGTGAAGAGCGACAGATCCTGTTGGACGAGTCAACATGTAAATCTTGTAGTAAGGGATGGTGGCCTAATGAAGATCTAACAGGTACTATACATTTATGTGCTCTTATAATTAATCATAAAGTATATTCGTGTGTATGCATTACTTTATCTTACAGCATGTAAATAGCACTCAAGTAATTTAGAGTAAATGTGTTGATCCTTTCCTTAATATACAAGACAGCCATGGTAGTTTATGCCCCCGGTCTTGTAGACCAAGAGGGTATATAGCGTTTGGGTTGTCCGTCTGGCCATTTGTCTGTCTGTTTGTCGTTCCATCCTGTTTCAGTAACATTGTAAATTTAGGTGATAGGACTTCATATTTCACATGTGTATTTTTTGGGGGGGGGGGGAGGCCTTACTTTTTGTACAATAATATTTTACCTTAAGCTTGGAATTTGGCCTATATTTTGATACTAAATTTAAGAAAAAAATACTTCATACTATAACTTTTCAATGGTACGTGATATGACTTTAAAATTTCACATGCAAATAGTTTGTGGGAAGACCTTTCTACAAATACTTTATGCCCCTGAAATGCTTACTCCTACAAATACGCAGGAAACACTTACTCCTACATATACACAGGAGATGCTTACTCCTACATATACACAGGAGATGCTTACTCCTACATATACAACAGGATATGCTTATTCCTACATATACACAGGGGATGCTTACTCCTACATATACACAGGAGATGCTTACTCCTACATATACACAGGAGATACTCACTCCTACATATACACAGGAGATGCTTACTCCTACATATACACAGGGGATGCTTACTCCTACATATACACATGAGATACTTACTCCTACATATACACATGAGATACTTACTCCTACATATACACAGGAGATACTTACTCCTAAATATACAAAGGAGACACTCCTACATATACAAAGGAGATGCTTACTCCTACATATACACAGGAGATGCTTACTCCTACATATACACAGGAGATGCTTACTCCTACATATACACAGGAGATGCTTACTCCTACATATACACAGGAGATGCTTACTCCTACATATACACAGGAGACACTCACTCCTACATATACACAGGAGATACTTACTCCTACATATACACAGGAGATACTCACTCTTACATATACACAGGAGATACTTACTCCTACATATACACAGGAGATACTTACTCCTACATATACACATGAGATACTTACTCATACATATACAAAGGAGATACTTACTCCTACATATACACAGGAGATACTTACTCCTACATATACACAGGAGATACTTACTCCTACATATACACAGGAGATACTTACTCCTACATATACACATGAGATACACATGAGATACTTACTCCTACATATACACAGGAGATACTTTCTCCTACATATACACAGGGGATGCTTACTCCTACATATACACAGGAGATACTTACTCCTACATATACACATGAGATACACAGGAGATGCTTACTCCTACATATACACAGGAGATACTTATTCCTACATATACACATGAGATACTTACTCCTACATATACACAGGAGATACTTACTCCTACATATACAGAGGAGACACTCACTCCTACATATACACAGGAGATACTTACTCCTACATATACACAGGAGATGCTTACTCCTACATATACACAGAAGATGCTTACTCCTACATATACACAGGAGATACTTACTCCTACATATACACAGGAGATACTTACTCTTACGTATACACAGGAGATGCTTACTCCTACATATACACATGAGATACTTACTCCTACATATACACAGGAGATGCTTACTCCTACATATACACAGGAGATACTTACTCCTACATATACACAGGAGATACTTACTCCTACATATACACAGGAGATGCTTACTCCTACATATACACATGAGATGCTCACTCCTACATATACACATGAGATACTTACTCCTACATATACACAGGAGATACTTACTCCTACATATACACAGGAGATACTTACTCCTACATATACACAGGAGATGCTTACTCCTACATATACACAGGAGATACTCCTACATATACACAGGAGATGCTTACCCCTACATATACGCATGGGATACTTACTCCTACATATACACAGGAGATACTTACTCCTACATATACACAGAAGACACTCACTCCTACATATACAAAGGAGATGCTTACTCCTACATATACACAGGAGATGCTTACTCCTACATATACACAGGAGATGCTTACTCCTACATATACACAGGAGATGCTTACTCCTACATAAACACAGGAGATGCCTACATATACACAGGAGATGCTTACTCCTACATATACACAGGAGATACTTACTCCTACATATACACAGAAGACACTCACTCCTACATATACAAAGGAGATGCTTACTCCTACATATACACAGGAGATGCTTACTCCTACATATACACAGGAGATACTTACTCCTACATATACACAGGAGATACTTACTCCTACATATACACAGGAGATGCTTACTCCTACATATACACAGGAGATGCTTACTCCTACATATACACAGGAGACACTCACTCCTACATATACACAGGAGATACTTACTCCTACATATACACAGGAGATACTTACTCCTACATATACACAGGAGATACTTACTCCTACATATACACATGAGATACTTACTCATACATATACAAAGGAGATACTTACTCCTACATATACACAGGAGATACTTACTCCTACATATACACAGGAGATACTTACTCCTACATATACACATGAGATACACAGGAGATGCTTACTCCTACATATACACAGGAGATACTTACTCCTACATATACACATGAGATACTTACTCCTACATATACACAGGAGATACTTTCTCCTACATATACACAGGGGATGCTTACTCCTACATATACACAGGAGATACTTACTCCTACATATACACATGAGATACACAGGAGATGCTTACTCCTACATATACACAGGAGATACTTATTCCTACATATACACATGAGATACTTACTCCTACATATACACAGGAGATACTTACTCCTACATATACACAGGAGATACTTACTCCTACATATACAGAGGAGACACTCCCTCCTACATATACACAGGAGATACTTACTCCTACATATACACAGGAGATGCTTACTCCTACATATACACAGAAGATGCTTACTCCTACATATACACATGAGATACTTACTCCTACATATACACAGGAGATACTTACTCCTACATATACACAGGAGATACTTACTCCTACGTATACACAGGAGACGCTTACTCCTACATATACACATGAGATACTTACTCCTACATATACACAGGAGATACTTACTCCTACATATACACAGGAGATGCTTACTCCTACATATACACAGGAGATACTTACTCCTACATATACACAGGAGACACTCACTCCTACATATACACAGGAGATGCTTACTCCTACATATGCAGAGAAGATGCTTACTCCTACATATACACATGAGATACTTACTCCTACATATACACAGGAGATACTTACTCCTACATATACACAGGAGATGTTTACTCCTTCACATACACAGGAAATTCTTATTCATTTAAAAACCTGATCTGTCACCGTTTGATCAATGTTTCCATTTTGGAAGATGAATGTGGTTTTTTTTCAGCTCATTTTATGTAATCTTTTTGTACCCAAAATATTCATTGTATTAATTCAAAAATTAAAAAGGTAAACATTGTTGAATATTCGTGTATCTAGTAAAGAGGTTCGGAAATATATTTCAATATATTTTACTTCGAATATCCGAAATTCCCTTTCCAGGTCCAGAAAAATATTTTAAGAACGTCTAAATCATTAATATACAAAGGCAGTTTATAATGTAACATGAGTATTAGATGGATGTGTTACTAAGGATGAAAATCAAAAATGAAGGCACTATATCGGATACTCCACGAAAGATATACTTGAACTTATTCATGACACGGGTCAACGTACCTCTACAGTAGATTTTAATAGAAGTAAATTATTGCATTCGGTATGGAAGAGGTTCAAAACGTGAACGATATATCAAGGAACCACATATTATACTGCAGCGTAACATCCGAGTATCATGTTGCCCGGTGAATGATAATTTAGAAATAGGCAAATGTAAAGAATAAAATCTGTGACGTTTTCACATTTTCCCAGCAGACGGTCGACTTACTCATCTGTACCACGGTGTTGCGAAAAGAATATTAATTATGCACATATTTACAATTGAAAACGTTTAAAAGTAATAAATGAATACAGTTCTAACTGACCAATAGAAGCTACGAATATATCACTATATCAATCGCTAGGATCACATCAGCAATTGTGTTTACCATTTAAAGTTACGTAACTAAAATTAATATTATTCTGGGTAATCACAAGCAGCTCTTCTGTTTTGTTTGCAGAAGATTTGTTCATTTGGATATTTTCCTTTACCCTCAGGTCCGTATTTCTCTTTCAATAATATGACTTACTGACTATCGATCGTCCTCGTAGCTGTATAACCTACATTTGTAAACAATAGCAGATGTGTTAGGGAGTGGGCTCTTTCGGAATAAGAAAATGGCCAAGTTAGATTGTTGTCATAAATGGCGATATTTCTTTATATTGCAGATTTTTTTTCTAATGTGTCATTTTGGACTTGTCAGTGGTCAAAAGAGAGATATTTGATTTTATGACGCACATATGAAAACTGAAATTGTAACGATTTCTATTGTTTATGCTTTTCATGATACTTTTTATCAAAGATATGATACGTATCACGATAATTTAGTCACGATACGATACGTATTACGATAATTTAGTCACGATACGATACGTATCACGATAATTTAGTCACGATAAGATACATACCACGATAATGTAGCCAGGATACGATGCGTATCGCGATAATTTAGTCACGATACGATACGTATCACGATAATTTAGTCACGATACGATACGTATCACGATGATTTAGTCACGATGCGATACGCATCACGATGATTTAGTCACGATGCGATACGTATCGCGATACACTTTTAGTCAAGAGATCTAATTAACAATTTACTGCTTTGGTTTCTTGAAGTAACCACGATACGATGCGTATCGCGATAATTTAGTCACGATACGATACGTATCACGATAATTTAGTCACGATACGATACGTATCACGATGATTTAGTCACGATGCGATACGCATCACGATGATTTAGTCACGATGCGATACGTATCGCGATACACTTTTAGTCAGGAGATCTAATTAACAATTTACTGCTTTGAAGTATCTGAAGTATCCCAAAAACAGTTTTTGAGGAGAAAGGGACATATAGAACAATTTAAACTGAAAATAGACAAACGTCATAGATTATTTCGACTATATAACATTTTAATGATAGATTCTGTTTGGGATTATCGCATCGCTGTATATCGTTACATCCTTATATGTGATAGACAATTATTGATTGTAGAAAATGGTAATGTCAGAATTTGAGTAGGGATATTTCTTAAGCATCTTAAAACAATATACAATGACTTAGATAATGCCAAAAGTTTTTTTCTACTATGTCTGGCACTAATGCCATAAAAACTGAACTCCTACGTGATTCACCGCGAAACCTAATTTCATTGTCAGAGAAGTCATAACGCTATATCAAATCTTCCATATATCCTGGATATTTCAGAACATTGCTTTAATTACGGAGTTAAATCAAACACATGATTCCTACATCTTCGCCATTACACACATTCTCCGATCGCAGTGAATTTATGGTCCAGCTCGGGAGGAAACTAGCTCATACATCTTTTCTTTATTGGTCTTAGCCTTCCGTGTACTGAAATAATATTTAGCAAATTGCGAAGGAATGAAGTTAGTAGATTTCTTGAAGAGGTGATGAGAAAATCGCAGCAGGTGCAGCGGGGACTATAGTTCCCAAATTATCTATGTCTCGTAACTTGATAAACTGGCCGCGGAGGAATATTAAATAGCTGATGCTGATGGGTTTTAGATGTAATTGAATTTGTGTGACAAATAAAAGCGTGGTTCTGTATTGTCACCACATCAATTACTGATAACTCTCGCGAGAGGTGTGGGATTGGATCATGTCACTTATGGATGCATGCTGTCACTTTGTTCCACCGAACAAATACAGCGTGCGATTCCTAGTTTTTAAACATACTGAGCATCGTCATGCATAGTAATAAAGACTTAGTGGGTCGTTTGTACACATTCAGAGAAAGGTAATGCAAATGTAGATAATGAGCAGGCAGGGAAATTTACTTAATACGTTGAATACCATTTTGTTGTTGATGCTTGGTTTATTATTTTCTGTAAAACTTTTACGTCACATTTATATATATTTAAAATATCATTAGCGGTAATTGTGTAACTCTTCCAACTAAGGAGCAGAGCAGTAAATGTGACAAGAAATAATCAATACCTGAGTATGAAATAATATACCGTTAGTCTCCCAGAAGTAATTACGTGTAGAAGAAATATGTCTAAAGATGGTATCAATTTTCATGTTTATGACATTACCTTCAAGAACACCAGAGATAGATAAAAAGTTATTTTACCACTTTTTCAGTGGAGGGTAACGTTAGTCTATCCTATGATATGGCACTGGTTTCATTAGCTGACGACCCAGGTTCGATTCCAGCTTTCGGAAATGATTCCTCTAAGGTCTTATAGCATTATCTGCCTCCTTAACTGACCTTCAGATAGGACAGTATAAATCGCGGTCACGTGTCGTAGTATATGTCGTCACGCTGCAGATCCCACTCTGCTTCAACTGGCTTCATTACAAAGTTAGAAATTATGACGTCATGCACCATCATACAAGTAAAATAATCATGATGTGGCTTAAAACATAAACAAAACAAATCTAAAGTTGTTAAAAAAAGTAATGAAGCTGTTACATTTCATGCTATTTTGCTATATTTTAACAATTGAACATTGACCGAAATCGAGTGTATTACTTCATAAATACCCTTTGGAGTGTATGGTCCACAAGCAATACATGCACATCTATATGTTGTGTGTTCTGAATTTTTAGCACTTTCAGCTCACCTAAGCCGAAGGCGCAAAAAAGCTATTATCACTGCATGCCGTTCGTCCGTCTTCAGAACCGCTGAAGGGAACCTGACGAAACTCGGTAGGGGTAAAGTACTAATGGTTCCACATATGTGTTGAAGTTTTTAGGTCAGGTTCGTCAAGGGATGGATTCAGGGCGGGGTGATTTAGGCCCAGAAGGGCACCCTCATTTGACAAGCTTCTACTGCAGACCGGCTGTATAAGATCTATAAGGATTTCTTGAAAAAATGTTTTGTTTCCATTATTTATTTATTCATTCATTCATTTTTTTATTAATTCACTTTAAATGCTTTTATGGGTTTGTGATTTTTACGTATTTTCAGGTTATAATAGTTCTTAGAATTTCGCATTAAGGTTGTATGTAAAGTACTGATTTTGTACATTTAAACTTAATTTATTGTAATTAATGAAATTGAAAAGAAATGAAATACAAAAATAATTTAGAGGTTTATTTGCAATTAGCCAATTTTTTAAAGGGAGGATATACTATTTTAATGATAAGTTTTGATGAAAATTCTCTTTTCTAAGTTTTTTCAATCCCATGACATGTGCTCAGAGTGCTTCACTGATCGTCATAGACTCATTTGTCTCTTGTGTGCTTTCAAAAGTGACAACGATTTTTCTACCAATTAATGTAAATGCGGATTATACAGGATCACTTCATTAGAAGAATAATACTCGAAGAAATATCAGTTTCATAAAACAATTACATGTTATCGGTGTTTATGTAACTCATATATTCTTTTTGTTATGGGATCAAAGTCCTCACGTGTCCTATGTTAACCAAATTTAGTATATGAAAAGCAAATCTTTTAAAATCTAAAAAAAGAAAGACTTCTACAACTTTTTATTTCTTTCGTAAGTTTTAGTATTTTGAACAGTAAGTACTGTATAAGTACTGTATAAGGACTCTTACAATACATACTCTGTAATTATGATATTGTTTTCCTTCCAGCATGCCGTATGATTCCGGTTGAATACTTAAGTTGGTTCGAGAACGAGGCTATGGTGGCAGTGGGCTTGGCTTGTTTTGGTATATTCGTCACGCTCTGGATTGGAGTAATATTCATACGACATAACGATACTCCGGTAGTTAAGGCATCCACCAGAGAACTCAGCTACATCATCATGCTAGGCATCATAATGGCCTTCACTTCTAACTTCGTACTCGTCGCCAAGCCAACAATAGTCACGTGCTATTTTACCAGAATATTGCCCGGACTCTCCTTTTCTTTGATATACGGTGCATTGGTGACAAAAACAAACCGCATTGCCAGGATATTGGAAGGAACTAAAAAGATCATAACGAAGAAACCGAAATTCATGAGTGCATCTGCACAGGTCATCATCACGTGCATTTTGGTGGGAATAGAGTGTGCTATAATAACTGTGATGCTGATTGTGGAACCTGCTGATTCCATGTTGGACTATCCTACGAGTAAGAGAGTGCGCCTAATATGCAACACCAGCACTTTAGGAATAGTCGTGCCGTTTGGCTTCGATCTCATTTTGATCCTTATGTGTACTTTATATGCCATAAAAACTAGAAATTTGCCAGAAAACTTCAATGAAGCTAAGTTTATTGGCTTCACCATGTACACTACATGTGTTATTTGGCTCGGATTCTTTGCAATCTACTTTGGAAGTGAACCCATGGTTTTAACTCTTTCGGTATCCATTAGTCTGAGTGCTTCCGTTGCTTTGGTGTTGCTCTTCTTTCCCAAGGTATATGTCATAGTATGGGTTCCAGAGAAAAACACAAGGAGTGCATTCACGACTTCAAAGGACGTCAGATGTCACATAGGGTCCGTGTCATTCCATTCAGAGAACAGCAATGAAATTAACAGGTATGCGAACCTTCAAGTTGTAAGTAAAAGGTAATAGTATTGTCCGTCAAATCCAAGCAAAATACAAAAATCCTTCCGTAGAGAGAATAGGCAGGAAATTGAAAACACATAAATACTTTCTCTAATTTTTCTGTTTTCACACGCAATTGAAATGAACTATAGACAGAAATCGGCCAATGGCATTGCACTATTTATTCGTCTTCTACAAGCATAGCAGGAAAGCATCAAAGGTTTTCTCTCCATCCGTACGTACGTTTGTCTCAGTCTTTTCTTCGGTCATTCTGTCACGAAATGTTTCAGGATGATGACGCGAAGTATATACATCATTTACATCATTTCAATGAAATTTGGGTACCAAATTAGCAATACAGAGAGGAAGTCGTTAATTGATCTTGAACTCGAGATCACGGCATCTTAACTAAGAGTTAAGGTGTAGTAAAACATGCATGCTTTCTTAATAATAACGCAAGTGTTAATCAGATTCAAACCAAATTTGGATATAGACATTATTTAGTTATGAAGAGAAGAATATACATACTGATTCTGAGTTCAAAGGCTTAAAAGGTTACAGCATAGGAACGTAGAATATGAAAAGAACATTTTCTGGGTAAGACCATACATATTTTGTAAATAATGTTGGATTATTAATAAGTGTTTTCCATATTGACCTAAACTAGTTATTACTCCTTTATCTGAGGGGACCGAGGTGTACTAACTAAGCCAATACGGCAGACCCAGGCGTTATAACTAGGCCAATACGGATGACCGAGGCTTACTAACTAGGCCAATACGGCAGACCGAGGCGTACTAACTAGGCCAATACGGCAGACCGAGGCGAATGACAACTATCCGAGCCACTCACTCTGGAAAATGGATAATCTGGATTTTCAGAATAATTTCAAAAGGCAGAACCACTCGATAGATCTTGTTTAGTCGTAACTTTTGGTGTATGCTATATGTTTGTATGAAGAAGCGTTCATATTTTATAGAAAAAAAAAACATTTTTATGTAGGGCGATTTCCATGTTAAATTTTGACGTGACGTCGCAAAGTTTCCCGTAGACTCAATATTAAACATCGGCGACGTCACGTCAAAATTAACATAGAAAGCTCCCTATCTAAAATGATTTTTCCCCTATAAAATACGAATGCTTCTTCGTAGAAACATATAACATACACGAAAAGTTACGACTAAACAAGATCTGTCGATTGATACTAATTTTGTAAAACTATTTTAAACATAAATAAGTAAAAATCCAGATTTTTCGGTTTACAAAGTGAGTGGCGCGGACAGTAGGCCAATATGGCAGACCTAGGCGTAATAACTAGGCCAGTACGGCAGACCGAGGCGTTATAACTAATCTAATCTGGAAAACAGTGATTAATCCTCATATCATGGTACTGTGATCCTATGGGGTCGAGAAAATTCCATGTTTTCATAGAGGTTTGTGGTCTGACCAAATCCTACCTTAAATTTTCCAAATAGTTGTGAAAAGTGAAGCATTTGGTAATCTATCTTGCTAGGTTGGAATATGAACAAGTGAATGATAAAGTGAAATGTGAACAACAATAAATTTGATTTGTTCAATTCCCTTGGATTTTCCTAATGTTGAGCTTTGATAAGCAATTCTTAGGCTTCGGTCTGACGTTGTGGTCCTAATTACGCTGGGACCGACGACTAAACATATGCATTGAAATAAAAATGAATTACATTTAAAAAGGCTGGACATTATTCTATCAGTTGCTTTC
Source organism: Pteria penguin (assembly GCA_035048485.1). Taxonomy (NCBI): domain Eukaryota; kingdom Metazoa; phylum Mollusca; class Bivalvia; order Pterioida; family Pteriidae; genus Pteria; species Pteria penguin. Next base: position 37,117,865 of record CM068581.1, read on the forward strand.
AAAAAGTTCGTTTTCTTTGTAAAAAATACAATAATTAATAATTATAATAATAAAACAAACACTGCTGAAATAAAACAAATTTCGTCTAACTGAAAATTACACAAAACACAACTTGATTGTTGTGGTGATTTATAATATAGAAAACCTGAAAATAAAATCTTTACCCATTGGTTTTGAAGCCGTTATGCAGGAAACAATGAAATTGATTTTCATATAAATATTATTTACTTTTGTTGTTTTCAGAGACAAAAAACTTATCGATCAGCACGGCAATTTAATTCATCGTAAACGTTCTGTATTTGGAAAATTAAAGGCAGTATCTCGAGAAAAGATCAAAGCTTACAGCGTCAGACGAGAAAGTGCAACATTGCCGCCAAATATGCGTTTGAACAGACAGAATTCCACTCACGTGCCTGCAAACGCATCGACTGGGGAGAAATTTCCCTGGACAAAGAATGAATCAGCCAAGTCTGATGATGAAGCGGACAAATTGAGTACCATCAGTTCCAAGGAAGAATCCAGAAGTGGTAGTGATAAACGGAAACAGGGACGGGGTCTAAATAGACAAGACAGTCAATGTCAGACCGACATGGAGTTGTTTCATCCAGTCATCAAGAAGAAGATGTTAAGGAGGAGGAAACGTAGCAACTGTTCAAAGAAATCTAGTTCCATGGAAAAAGCGTCCGAGAGCTCTGAAAGTTCCATCAACAGCGACGAGATATTTTTATCGTTACCTTTTGCTGACTGTAACGATGGTAGAGGAGTTTATAGATTATCTCCGAGACATTCCGAAAAAAGCCCGTTGCTTAAGCCGACAGATTCGTTAGATAAACAATACTCCGAAGACAATAGGGATATCAATAATAGATGCAGTCCATCATATAACTTTATGACTGACTTCCAGAAGTTTGGAGGGTCTCGAGATAAAGAAATTCCAAATGAACCATCTCCGGTTCCACAAGATACAAAAGCAGATGGCTCAAAGTTGTCTAGTTTGAATACAAACATCGAATATGAAAATTCAGCTTATATTGGTAACGAGCCAAGTAAAAGTTTCAGAGAAGTGTCACTGGTAACCAATGGCCCACTCATAAAATTGAATAATACCGATAGTTTTTCTCCTAGTTTACACATTGAAGACAGTTCTCTTTATAATAGACGTTACAATGACCATGCGTCCGGTGGCGGTAAACGAAGGAGTGGAGGAGACATTGATAGTAAACCTCATACCGTACAAGACAGTCCTAGTGTTCCTTTATTACAGCATAATGATATTGATAGTCCCTTATTGAAGGTAGAGAGAGATACCTTTAATGGTGACCCGACAAATGAAAGGAGAAAATCTGAGGGACGGTCTCATACACACCCTGTGTATCATTCAAACATTCGTCACAGTTTAACGCCGTCCGTGACATCACAGCGTAGCTCACTGACGTCTATGGAAGACATGCCAGCTTTAGGACTGAGGCAGCTGGATGAAGAAGAGGTTTCTATGATGTCATTCCATGATTATATGAAGAATCGTGGGGTAGAACTTGACCTGTCTGCTGTACAATCAAGTGAAGTGTAAATGCTCACAATACATATCTCTTACACTGTGCTTTTTCAAGGACGAATCACTAGCCTGGAAATAGCATGTGTTCATTTCAGTTTCTTTGTAGGTTTTAAAAACCAGTCTTTTGTATGAATCTCATATTAATTAAATTTCATGTCACACGTCCGTCTCAGCCCATGTAAAACAGTGCGATCTGATTCTTTATCTATGCTAGTCATTACAGTTCAGTTAACCACAAAATTTGTTAATTTTAGCTAGAAATGTCGACGCAAAAGGAAACTTGAATGGCAGAATCAAAACAGGAATAACAAGAGGAACGCTTACTCTGCAAAACACACGCGTTCCTTAATTTCAGAATAGCAAAAGGCAAAAATATCACACCAAGTTTCAATTTTTTTTAATATATCAAACCATTCTTTAAACAAGAATTGTCAAAGACGACAGTGTTCGCCGGAAGCAACCAAATATAAAAATAGAAAATCTTCAAGGTCAGTGTCAAAATGTGAAAAGTGAAAATTTTTGATACGTAAAAGGTCTTGTTACACACTATCTCTTACTGTTCATAAGTTATATAACCAAGCTTTAACGTTTCGTAAAAGTACGTCAAACTTCAAGGTCAAAAATGTTGGTAACCAATGAAAGGTATTGGCACAAGGAATACACATGTGAAATACTAAAGCCCTGTCGCTACTGGTTTTAAACATGATCCAGGTTAAAGTTTTTTGAGTACGGACAACAACGACGACGCTCTCCTAAATTCGTCCCGGCGAGCTAAAAAAAACCCTGGATTATTGATTTTCATCGAAAGGCAATAAATCTTGTAAAATGGAGTCAGTTGAAACAAGTCTTTAATTCCATGAGTAAAAATTCTTGAATAGATCCCCAGACTCAACATACACAGTTTCATTTAAAACACCAAAAGCACGCCCCAAGAAATTCTGAAATATGCGTTTTATTTTCAAATTGAAGGCGGTGTTCTTGTAAACTGGTGTCCATTACAATAAAAGTCTATCTGCATACGTAGGACCTCATTCTAAACATATTATCTTTCCTTTTACTATCTCAAAGTATGACATTGTGAAGTATGAACCCAAAAGGACCAAACATTGTGACTTGAAAGTTTCTACAAGGTTTACAGACACACGCACGAACCCACACACGAACAGTACCGTTACTATATCGTTACCGTTAAAATACCCATACTAGATGGAAATTCCTTCCATATCTGTTTTGTCTTAAATTTAGTCCGGTGAAAATGACTATGTACAAAATGTACCTGCAAACCTGGGCTGCATATGTGTAACATACAAAAATAATGAAAGATGGACACAGTGGCACATTTTATTCTTGACAATCTGTGAAATAACAGTATGCCTATTGTTTACTGTACAGAAAATTTAGTGACATGTATGCAAAATTACCAGAAAATGAGAAATGGACGGCAAACTGATATATGAGAAAATAATGAGCAAACTGATAAAATAAGCAATACTTTCCATTTATCTTTACATACCAATGGTACATGACATCTATACAATGAAAAGTCATATAAAACATGGTCATGTAATGAAGAATATTTTCATTTCTAAAATCTCTTTGGTGTCAGCTTCATATTGCATGAATGCAGACATATATTTAGTTTTGAAATTTTGTTCAGTAAGTAATGCAACTTCAAAATGAAATATTACAGAAATTATATTAATGAAGAACTTATTATAAAATACATTTTATTTCACAGCTGGAAATAAATATGAAGCAAAGAAAACAAAAACAGCACAACCATTGATATTGTCCAATGCAGAATGGATCTGAACGTAACATGTACAGCCCATGTAACAAATAAATACATAAGTATGTATAGGAACTAATTCTACTATCTTCAATGTTGATATAAAATACAACTAATATACAACAATATCACATACTGAGGGATAAAATACTCTACATACTCTAAAGATTGCACAGGTATCACATTGTTTATGGATTATTAACGCTATGGGGTTTTTTCTTGTGGTAATTATCTGGCCCACCATTATACTGGGCAATTGATACATATGACATACAAAATATGACTAATTCCATAAAATCTGTGATCTTTACATCTCTTCATTTTCTTCAGATTCATAGTGTTATTTTTTTACCCAAATGAGTAACATTTTATATACACTTTTAAAATTTGGATAGGAACTCTTTAATTCCAGGTATCAAATCATTCCGATTCTGATCATTATCTAATGAACAAACATGCATTATACTAGCCAATTAAATAGCAAAATAAGCTTGTATTAACAATGTTTTCTATTCCTTTATGCATTATGCATTAGTCCTATGATTTCTAAAATCAGGATACAATTATTTTCATAACAAAATTTTTATTCTCTATAAAAAGAGCACCCAATTAAAATGAAACAGAAAGTAATCCTGAGTCCTGCAAATATAACAAAGCATCGACTGATATCCAATCTTAAAAAAAGTCTTAAAAACTAAAACAGACAACCATACTTATGCATACAAGTATGGAAGCTTGTAAAAATAAATCTCTTATTGAAATACAACTGGTACCCAAAACATTTCGGTGGGTGTGACGACTATGGACTACTTTGTTGGTATGAAGTGCAAAGGGAAGGTTTAGAGGGTGCATGTCCTGAATAGGATTACTTTATTTTACTTTGGTTTATTTTAAATACCTACACAAAACTGATATACAGAGGGAATGACAACTAAATAAAATCAACAACCACAGTCACACTATCACCATATGAAATATTCAGCTTGATTAATATCAATGAACCTATAATTTGATAATGACTACTTTCAATAGCTTTTCAAATATTTAAATAAATTAACTGGAGTGAAATTTTTGTAAAAGTATCCAAAATTGAACTTCTTCATTTTAATCATGGTCAGGTGACTATATAAGGTATTACAAAATGGACGGATATCTTAAGCACATAAGCCTTAGTAGTCCTCTGGCACAGTCCGGTCTGACAAAGGGCATTCTAACTACGGTTTCAGATATGAATCAAGTAAAAAAAAAAATCTGTGTCCAATAGATGATAAGGTCTTGCTGGACATGTTGAGCTGATGTCTTTGGAGAGATGATATGTATGCTGGACATATGGTAATAACGAACCTTACTCACAGGCAAGTTTACTGTCAAAGCTACTCATGGCAATGCCAAAAGCTTGGAGAGCACACATAGGGTAATTATAGTCCATAGTAAACACATCCTCTGCTACACGACCAAACTGCATTACAATATACTCAACTGCAAAGGAAAACACATCAATCTGAAGTTTTCAGAATTTAACAATCAATCATCAACAGTATTTAAGAAATATTTTCTAAACCAACATCATTAAAGACCTTACAATCTACATGAAGTTTTCTACTGAACACTGCATTTTAACCCACTGAAAATTGGACATTCATGGATTTGGATTTTCTACCATTTCTGATGTTATGCACCATGAGGTTATACAGAACGGCTATACATATGAATTCTGTGAAATGGGAACCCGTGGTGACCTTTCTATTTTGACCTCAAGCACATCAGGGTTCCTACACTATTGCTACAAAAATTAGCACAGAATCTGGACAAAGTATAACCATGGGAAACAGGAGATGAACACTTTTCAACTCCGATATGAGGTCTGATTTTCCAATAAAATATTTCAAAGATAAATAAGACATAAAGGACTATGATAAAGGATATGACCTTCACTTGATATACATACCATCATTATCATGAACAATCTGAAAATTCTTCACTGAAGCCTGCGTCACTCGTCCATGGAAATTCAGAACATATGACTGAGTTTCTGAAATTAGAAATTAAAAAAAATGATTACTATAGAATACCAAGTCTACAAAAAGGCACAAAAAGAAAATTATTAAACATACTGATTTGCATAAAAATTTCACCTCCAATTTGAAAAACTAATAGTTTATGCAGCATTTTTGACATGCAATAATTCTGTCACTCTCAGTGCTGAACATCACAGATTTAACAGGAAGCTTTCAGTTTTCACAATTTAAGGTTTCTCAAAATGTGGGTTCTGCTGTCATAAAACCAGATTTTTATACCAACATCATGATAAATATAAACAAACCTCTTGTTATTTAGCTTTATATTTAGCTTTATCTATGTTATAGCATTGGTCTGTACATGAAAATCGAAACATACAGTTCCATAGTACATCCTATGGTACATGATTAAATGGGCTTAAAACAGGTTAATACATTTTTGATTGACATATGACAAATCAACCAGCATTAAGGTAAAATATGTGAAAATATATCCTTCACAACCCATTTAGCATCATATACTATATAAATCATCCCATGAAAAGAAACCTATATAATACTCAATGTATCATTCCACACAGATGTCTTATACTGTACTAATTGGACATAGTACTGTATCTTACTATCATTCTTCAGAGATGTTTTGTACTGTACTAATTAGATACAGTATAATGTTTACCATCATTCCACCGCGATGTTTTGTACTGTACTACCTAGAGCTGTCCTAATAGGACAAATATCCCCTGCAGCAACAAAGTTGAAACATGCAATAATTTATCCCAAGATACATCACTGGTATAAGTGTAATTGGTGTCCCACTTGTACATTTTGAGGTATAATGAATGAAAACAACTGTGTGCACTCTGACCTTGAGCTTGTAGATATGACCTTAGTTCAAGGTCATTACACATCCTTGGGTCATGGACAATAATTGTGTAAAATATAGTCTTCTAGCAACGTACCAGGAAGAAGTTATGGCCCAGACAAAAATTCTGGCTATATGTGCACTGTGACATTGACATTGTAGATATCACCTTGGTTCAAGGTAATAACACACCCTTAGGTCATGGACAATAATTGTGTAAAATATTATCTCCCTCCAAATTAAAAGGAAGACGTTAAAACACGGACAAGAATTCTTGCTAGGATGCACTGTGACGTTGACTTTGTAAATATGACCTTGGTTCAAGGTCATGACACACCCTTGGGTCATGAACAACAATTGTGTAAAATTTGATCTCCCTCCAAAATAAAAGGAAGAAGTAATGGCCTGGACAAGTTTCAAGGACAGACAGACACACAGATGGACAACACCCTCCGTACAATGTGATACACACTTTTGGATCATGGAAGACAATGGTGTGAAATATTATCAAGATCCTATATAGCAGTAAGGAGCTATGACCTGTACAAGGATACTGAAAATGTGTGCACTATGACCTTGACCTTGGAGATATAATCTTGTGAAATGTTATCTAGATCCAACATAGCAGTAAGGAGTTATGGACCGACAAAAATTTTGACAACTTGACCTTGGAGTTATGATCTTGAGTCAAGGTCATGACACACCCTTAGGTCATGGACAACAATTATGTGATATATTATCCTAATCCATCAAGACAGTAAGAAGTTATGACCTGGACAAGGATTATGGCTATGTGTGCACTGTGCCCTTGACCTTGAAGATATGACCTTGGGTCGGTCATTAAATAACCTTGTGTCATGTACAATAATTGCGTGAAATGTTATCCAGATCCAACATAGCAGTAAGGAGTTATGGCCCAGACAATGATTTCCACGAAGTGTGTAGAGATATAATTTTGAGTCAAGGTCATGACACACCCTTGGATCATGGACAACAATTGTGTGAAATATTGTCCTGATAATAGTCCAACGTGGCAGTAAGAAGTTATGGTCCGGACAAGAATTTTGGCTATATATGCACTGTGACCTTGACCTTGAAGATATGATCTTGGTTCTAAGTCATGACACACCCTTGGGCCATGGACAACAATTGTGTGAAATATCCAGATCCAACAAGGGGATAAGAAGTTATGGCCCGGCCAAAGTTTTGCTGTGTGTGCACTGTGACCTTGACCTTGAAGATATGACCATGGGTCAAGATCATGTCACACCCTTGGGTCATGTACAACAATTGTGTGAAATGTTATCCAGATCTGACAATAGGGTAAGAAGTTATTGCCCGGACAAATGTGAACAGACGGACAGACGATCAGATGGATAGACAGACAGGGTGATTCCTATATAGCCCCCCCCCAAACTTTGTTTGGGAGGGGTATAATTAGCTATAGAATCATATCTTACCATCATTCCACACAGGGGTTTTGTTATGTAGTTCTAGGATATTCTCCATATTCTTTCTCTTCCAGCGATCAATCAAACCATCATTATCCTGAAATCATGAACGACATCAATGAATATATCATATTATGGGAAAAAAATAAAGTTTACTACAACTGTAGTTAATATCTTACTGGTATGTACCGGTAATGCCTTGTTTATAAATTTTCAACAATTTTTTTCAAATTCAGTTCATAGTGCAAGCTTCAAAAAAGTGACCTATTCAATATTTTGGAGCATGCTACAATAGAGTTAACATATAGATAATATACAAAACTAGTCCTTGGCCAACTAGTGAGGATAATGACCCTACCAATACACGTTATATGCAATAATTAAATGTCCCAATATCACTTAGACTTGTTAAGATTCATCAACATCTCGATACTATTAATGGTGAGGTTTCACAATATGCAAACTGTATCATACCCCAGATTATCCTGAGTCTGACATGATATAACACTACAAATAATGCGACTCATTTACATCTTGTTATTTACCTCCAATTAAACAGTCAGCATGCTTTTTTAAAATTAGTTGTACTGTAATGCTATTGTATCACCGTGTAATACATGTATTACGGTGGCGTATCGTATCACAAGGTACCTGATGATACTCAAGCTTACTTGTCATTGTGTAATGTGGCCTTAGTTTATAACATCAAATAGGAATTCCCGAGGTTTTAGATATATCTGAACATTAATTAAAGGAGAAAAGCATTTATGATGTCTTGGACTGTAAAATATGTCTAATATCAGGCACTGGATATCTTCATAATTCAGCATCACATTGTATGATTTTGTTACGTACAGATCTGGGTTTGATGTCCACTCTTTCATGGTCAAGGTTCATTCCTGGAATAATTACAGTCATCTTTCTTGGACCTTTAAATCCTAGCACATTAGTTTCCTGAAAGTAAATCGCATACTTAATAAATCATTTTTTATATACATATGTATCTTTAAAAAAAATGTAAGATGAAAATGCAGCTTTGTTTGTAACCATGAATCTGTATTTTGACATAAGAAGCTAATCTTGATTTTTTTTCCAAAAGCAAAAGTAATGTTACTTAATCTATTTAGTAGATGAAAGAAAAAGAATACCATGACACTAGGCGTTCAGATTTGATACCATAATTTATATTTGTTGGTTACTTACATAAGCAACTCCTACTAATTCTTTGCGAGCATTTTCATAATTGGTCTTTGGGTTATCACCATTGTCAAACAATGTAAATTGTGTTCCTAATAAATTGGATCTGAAAAATAATAATCATATGGAATCCTCCCTTCACAAAAGAAAGACTTGAACATTGATAAATAACTTACTTACACTTATTTTGCGACTTTTATTTAGGAGATACAGAATTACCAATAAATATTCCCATGTCCTAGAATATCAACCTATGTTTCGCTTTCTATGGTAAGAAAGGTAATCCTTACTTCGGCACATTCATTTTTTTACAAAAATCTAAAGATTCCTCTCATGTTAACTAGCCTTAAATTCCACTACCAGGAATTTGCATTTGTACAAATGAAATAAAATTCTGCATAATATTTTTGGAGCTATACCTTAGCTTGCCTACATAGGCTTCTCCCCCTCGAGATAAATCTGTAGGATCTGTAGATATAAGGTAATTGGATGTTTTACTCTTTTTCCTTTTTCTGCCAGCCAGTAAAAATACCTGTACAATGGATACATCATATATAATCACATCAGAAAATAAATCTATGTTATTAAGCACCTACATTAGGTATTCTGTCTTAAGTGAATACAAATCAAAAGAATATGAAAACCAGAACATTTACGATCTAAGCAGTTAAAAGTCAGTAAAGAATTTAAAGCACTAGTTACAAAGTATGTACACTTTCCAACAAAAAATATTTTAAGTCCCTAAATTTTAGAAATATAAATTGAAATATGTTTATTTGTAAGATCTTAATTTATTTCAACATGTGTAAAAGCAAAATTTATAATAATATTCTTTCTAGAAAACACCATGTGCAATAACATCTATAACTGCACATTATAACTTGAAAAGCAATTTTCTTTAGGACACTACATGTAAGTATAACTTATCTCAGATTTTACCTTTTTACCATCCTCTCTCTCCAGATGTAAGAAGTAGGTTGGATAGATCCCTCGATCTACCCCTTTCTTATCACGAGTTATTCGACATTTCATTACATGACCTTGAGGTGCAGGAGCAAGGACAAAATCATCCAAATTCTCTATATCTGGAGTTAACTCCCTTGCCACAGCTCCTCCCAATTCCTCATCATCACTACCTGTCTGTTCTTTGTTCTGAAATCAAAATAAATAAAATAGAAAACCTTGTTAGCTCTCTGATTAGCACAAAAATTAAAGTACATGTTGTAAACACTGAAAACAATGGATACAATTCATGCTTTGTTGCTTTAAATCATTAATAATAAATTCAAAATCTATTTACATTTATCCTAAATTGTTAAAAAAACAAAAGGAATACATGTATGTAAGTTTTTTCTAACTTCCTTTCATCTATCATCTCTGAAAATGCATCATTGCAAAACATGGACAAGTGTACATAGGATAAGTGTAAAAATATCTTCATCAAAAAGGAATAACTACATTACCTAGTGCTATATACATGTAAAGCTTGTACAGTCTATCTGCCCTTACAAAAATAGTTACCTCCTTATCTCAGGTAAATACTTTACATAAATCAAATGTTAAATCTATCAAGGCCTCGAGTGATAAATACACAAGCCTTTCATCTGTAAACTTAAAGGGGTTAATCAAGTGCTAAAAATAAAAGAACACCTTACATAATTTAGATTATGTGAACATAATACAATTATGTACTGTTATATACCAGTACATGTATCAATACAATATTATACTAGAGCATTCCATCAAGTAATCTCTAACCAAGAAAACTAACCAGGTTCTTCCCCATATCATAAAGAGTAAGTTTGATCATTGATGAACCTTGATTGTAAAAGCTGTCATCTACATGTATAATGTCCATCAGGTATGGTAATCAGAATACATATATTAACACATACATGTAACAATGATATATTGTCTTCAAAACAAAATGCACGAAAGAGTAATAATGCAATAGTAGTATTCTCATTCAGATTTTATCATAAAAGGGAAATTCCTAACTGTACCTGTAGATTTTTCTGTTTGGCCATTTGTTGAAGGTTTTTACTACTTGGTGACTTGGTTGGCATGACAGGTGCACTCACTTCATCTACACCATCATCCTCATCTTCATCTTGATCTGGACTTTGATGGAAAGTTTGAATACCTGGTGACTTTGGTGACCTAGACCTTTCAACTCCCTGTGGTGGGGGTGGGGGACGATTTGGGGCTCCCTTTTTGTTCTTTTTCTTTCCTGATTTATTTGGTGAAGGATTTTCTATAAATGAAAGCATGTCAATTTGTAGAAAATCCCTAGAATTATTTCATTGCATTTTATGAAGAAAACAGACAATTCCTTAATAGAACTTGACAAAACTAAAAGGTATGGAAATCTTATTTTAGAAAAAAAAAATGCCAACCAAATTTTTTTTATGAAAACATCTTATTGCAAGAATACCTATCAAACGGGAAATCATTACAATTGTTATCATGACTAATTCAAATATTTTTACAGATTTCAAATTATATACATGTACTAAAGTAGTATTGGATTCATAGAACTGAAATAAAATGTTTTGATATTTCAACTGACATAGTTCATGACCTCTATTATAAATACTGGTACTATTATTCATGTAAAGGTGAGAATTTCAGAATATTTCTTAAATTGAGCTTAAAAACAATATTCCTAGTATATATACTTTTTTTGAAAGAAACTTAAAATCAGAAACTTTTCATGTCTCAAAGTAGTGTAATTCTAACAACATTGAAGATACCAGAAAAGACTATAATTACTGTTACATGTATTGTTTCAGGTAAAACACGATTAAAGACGATAAAAGCCAGAAATTTATGACTGAATATTGAATAGGATTATAATCATAGATAATGGAATCATTATTTGATAACCAACAAAAATCAGTCTGAATTATCAGTGAACCTTTTTTAGTTTACAGAATATTATTTGTACATGCAAAGAAGGGATACAAACTAAAATTAATGGTGGTGAAATAAACCTGTGGCTGACAGAAGAATCTATACTAAAGAGTATGAAAGAGGATAATAGTTTAGATGATATAATAAAAATGTAAAACTATTTGTGTAAATCATCTAGTTCCATCTACTGATATATGATATGCAATGAAAACACAAAAATGACTGGACAAAATATCAGCATTCTGTTGTTCAATCAAATTGTGACATGTTTAAAATATGTTATGTACCACAGTTTAAGGCCATATACACTGAAAATTAAGAAAACCATCAGCTCAGATTTTAGAAAGGAGACCAAAATCATAACATAGTCAAATGGTACAACTCAAAAACAAATTTCAGTAAATTTCAAACATATATCAACGTTTGGAACACAATCTTCATGATAAATCATCTTTAAAAATTTGACATCAAGGTTTAGAATATAATGTAACTTATCCTCTGTTTCTACAGATGAACTACAATGAGGATAAAATGACAAAGGAACCATAGTCTGACCACTTCTAAAATTCCCAATGCACCCGTTAACACAGCATTTTATCACGTGACCTTACAATGACCTTTCAACACACTATCTGATAAGAATCAGATCAAGAGTCATCTTCATGAAATATAATATCTATATATAAAGGAATGTATATGAAAATACCACAACTAAATCGTGTTGAGAACTCAATCTGCATATGAATACTCTGCCATTAAAATCCAAACAAAGAACTTAATGTTCGTTCATAGTGCCAATAGTATTTCATTCAGATGAATACATGGCCTTGGTAGCAGTTCTACATACTTGTACAAGTAATATTACTCCAAGTACTAGTGTATTCCATATTTATCGGTAATGAAAGAAAAAAAACCCCTGTTTTCTGTATGATTTCTCTGTTTTCACCCTACCCATATCAGCTTCCAATGCAATCTCTTCCTCATGCGCATCAAATTCAAACGCCTCGTTGGTACGCTGCGAGTCCTTCAAAGCTTTCTTACACTTCAATCGAGCATTAGCCATGTTTAATATCTCATCCAACACTACAAATTGGCGAATTATTCACACAAATCACAGACTCCTTACTGGGACAAATCGGAGAATTATTCACTTAATTAAATCTAAATGCACAGCGTATTCCATGTCAGTTTCTGTCGCCTAACAAGGTTGCTACTCCACCGTCTTCCAATTGATTTGACAAATTGTTCTCAACTGCTGATAGTGGTCGGCGGGGCAGGATAACGAAGGCCCGGTGTTCCGCGGGTTCCTGTGATTCCGTGTAAATGAATGTTCTTTTAATGAAATCGATCAAGTTTACATTATCACTCCAAAATAGGTCCACTTGTTAAAACTTGTTTCCCATCCTTGCCAAAATTACTTAAGTTATTAAAATTCTCACTGCACAAAAGGTTTATGTTACATTCACCGTTAATGATCACATATATTTTCCATTTCCTCAAAGGGTCGTTATATTTAATAATTAAGCATGCGTAAAAGAACATCCAGAGAGCACCTGAATTATTAATTCAATAAGACACGACACATATGCAGTCCTCGGCTACTAAATGCCAAACCACACACACTTAATCAGTAGAAACTGTTTCTACCTATATTTGAACTAGATATTCTCGGTATGTTGGGCTTTATCACGAGACTAAATGCAAGGTCACGGGGTTATGGGAACTTTCTGATTTCCATCATCCGTCAATCATTCGTGATAGCAATATATTATAGATTCACTGAAGTACTTCGTTGACGTTGATTGTTATTTAGCCACCCGAATGGTTACTCATAATAAAAGAGAAACTACGAGTTAGCGTTCTTCTGTCGGCGTTCAGAAGAATACATCTATAGTCTCTGCACATAATAGTCCATTGCAGATACTTCATTCGGCAACTTCTATTTCTTTTCTCTGTCTGATGTCAAAAAGTGACCAGGTCATCGTTTTGTTACACATGTACTAAGTAGTAGGTGAACTCCTCTGTATTTAATAAAAAAAAAATCCCGCCACCTAATAACAGTGCAATCGTATTTCATACTTCATCTAAAAGCAAAGTCTTCTAGAACCCACACTGGACAACAGGCCTCATCAAGTTACCATTATAGTACTTCTCCTCACTATGCCACCGATGTCCATAACAAAGTGTGATCTGAGTTATCGGCAAACGTTTTCGTAGGTATTGTTTCTTTCCTTTGGGGAAAAAATCGTTTCTTGTTTTTACGTTACGCAAAGACTGTTTTACTTATATGGTGACGGCATATGCATGATGTATTGCTAAAAACTTCAGACCTATGTAACAGACCCATCCGAAGCAGTAGGGGTCTTTTATGTGCATTTGTCTACTGTGACACAATACCTCGCTTTACTGTCTCATCCGAAAGACAAATTATCGACGTGCCGCTGGTGTAAATCGAACCGGGGACCCCTCGACCAAGAGTCAATGCAAGCAGCTTTCAGTACCAACGATGAAACATTCTGCTTTTATATCAAACAATAAGAAACGTTCACAGTGACTGTTTATATCAGATAATTACTCAACTAATGACCGCTTCTTCTACAATTCTATGGCACAGTATCATATGATCAATGTAATCTACATCATAATGTAAGTGATGCTAAAATCTGTGACAGAGTCACCAGTGTCTCAGATACCAATGTGTTATAATATTTTCTCTATGTACATCCATGTACCTTAATCATTATGATTCTTTCTTCATCTTTCTAGCAGGGATTGCTTCTATGTCGTTGCATGTCGCCAATATTTTGTGGAAAAGTAGCTTAATCCCAATGAAAAAAAGGAAAAATCGATCTCCACGGAATCGCTCATAATGAGACAACTTTGCTACCTAATCATCTTGAAAATATTACATTATGACTGTTAGTAATTGTGTTGTATGAACTGGTCAGAACAAGTAAGTCAACCTAATTATAAGCCTAAATTGAGGGCCCACGTCCCACAAACTTCACCATAAGCTGCTGCTAGGATGCGATGAACGACCTGAATCATACTTTTTCTACAACTATTCATATCAGCATGACCTTAACACATAAAACCATTCATGAATAGAACTAAAATACCTTATAGTCGAATCACCAGTGAATATAGTAAAACAAACTGAAGTCCGATTCCTTTACATCTTTTTCAGCTATCTTTCATATCAAATGTTTGATTTCTATCTCACAATCCCATAACAGGAATGTGGACTACAGACTCAAACAGAATGCCCGACAAATTCATATCATAACAATACATCTCAGAGGGTCCAATACAAAACTGTAACACACACACAATATTAAAACACGAACTTAATGTTATTGAAACAAACTAACAAAAAAAAAAACCAAAATAAAACACCACACACATTAAGGAGAGAGGCATTACTTTAGAATGGAGAAGGGAAGGGGAGCACATGGGAAACTTGGTCATCATTAATCTTTCCTGTACAGTGTACTATGAATTTATGGGAACACACTATAAAGTGTAAACGATATGTTTTAATAGTGTTAATATGAAACTGGAATGTCCTTGAACATATCCCTGCACCATATTAGTTCATGCTTTATCTAGCCAATTACATAGATATGATGTTGTAAGGTTATATGTACATGTATATATATAGGCCACAGTTTTTTAGCCCCATAGCTACTATAGGTACCTCTCTACACAGACACACTGCTGAAGACAACATCTTCAATATGGACATTTACTATGCTGGATTTTCCGACCAAGGACATTCACGAACAATGGAATTTAATATTAAAGATTCTCAGCATATTCTATCACATAATATATCTCCCCAGTGGCAACTGCTCCATCAATACCGGTTTTTCAAATTTAACCTTACATCTAACATTTTTCAGTTAACACTTCAATATAAAAATGTTTTCAGTTTCTTCCTGTTTTTGATGGTTAGAGTTTCTAAAAATTGACACCACCAAACCAAATTGATCTGTTTTACTTATGAAGTATTACATTTTAAAGGGGTCCTGAAATGAGACTGTCTCCAGTATTGTGTCTTAGAAGCAGCAGATTAGCTATGGTTCAGTATAGAGAGTACCTTTTGCATTTAACATGGGTATATCAAGGTCAGAATCATTCTGGTCTGGATTATATATGTTTTGTGATGGTTCTTCATAACCATGGTCTTCCATCTCCTCTTCATCTGGATTTGTTAGTGATATTTGTGGCGCATTGCCTCGTTTCTGTTTGCCTGTGGAACTAAGGGAGGCTGAAGAGGTATTGGGTGTCATGGTCCAATGACTCCCCCCTTTTTGGGGCTTGTCCTTTTTGCCTGTCTTTTTATTGCGATTGCTGTCACCTGATTTAATATTTTCATGCAGTACATTCACCATAGAGTACAATATATATGGTAAGCATGCTCAGGGTAGGTAGATATAAAAAAAAAATTGCTAGATCATACAGTAAAGAATAGTTCAACTTTCACAGACGAGTATACAACAAATACTGAATTACTAAATTAACTTATTGAATTTAAAAACAAAAAAGTAATAACTGTATGACTTGAACGATAAACAAAAACGTAAACAACAAATTAAATAAATCCTGATAATTATCAACAAATTCTGGAGGTTAAAGTTCAAATTAAAGCTCATCAAATCCTGAAACTGATTTTGATACTCAAGTCCTTATTATAAAATGTAAGTTGCCATTTAACATGCACTGTCATCACAGTCATATGCATCACATAACACACATGTGACTTCTGACATGTGATAAGAGTAAGAGAAGCATACAGGTTATGTTATCTATATATATATATATATTATATATACATTGTGATATACGGAGTACAAATGTACTGTTAGGATATCAATATCTCTCCTGTATTTATTTAATTGTGGTCACTCAATATAAAGTTCTGTTTCACAAAAAATGTCCCTTGAAGTCACAAGTTGCACAATAACAATTATTGGTTGTACCCTACACATTATTCTACAAAGATCTGTAACTGACCTTGATCAAGCACTGCAATTTCTGGAATGTCATCATTATCATCACTATAGCTATCTTCAGTGACATTCAGTATATTAATGCTTCCTGATTTATTTATTCGTGGTGGCGTTGGAGAATTCCCCACTGGCTCTGCATCATCTAACCCAGCTGGTCCTATATATTCTGTGACAAAAACATTCAATATTTCATTCTAAATCAACTTCATTTCAAAGATGAAACTTATGTTGAATTAACAGAATCAATTGTGCAGCATTCATACTTTCCTACAACTAATTGTTCAATAAATGTTACATAGACTGGTACCTTAATATATATCACTCAATACTTGATCATGTATGCATACATATGCAGCATTTAAAAACAAGTACAGCTGTATATCTAAATTTTAATCACAGAATACTGGTATACTGAATATCAGTGGAAACTGGTATACAGTTAACCTGAATATCCATCTTTGGATAGAGGTAGAGACTGAACATATGCAGCTGTATCAATGAAATAAAATACTGTCAACATTCATGGATTTACCTTATTACTTACTAAAATTGCTCAAGAGGTACTAAAATTTACGACATAAATGCTGCATACTGTTACAATTATAACTTGCACTATCATGTAAAATATTAAATGTCATTCTACAAGAAAAGCTTCTAAATTTAACAATACAATTACAGTTCTAATGCATGCCTTCTGACTATGTCCATCACATGAATGATTCCATTTTTGGGCATATTTGTCTCAACATGGACAACAAAAGTGTGAACACCCAATAGCCTTATATATAGTGTCCAAAACAAACAAGCCTGAAGAGAAACTGTTTCTAATAACTGACGAAATAATTTGTCAAGATCGCTATCCTAAATACTTGGAAAATCTTTATAACAAGGCCTCAGATTTCTATGATTTATTAAAACCAAACTATTTTTAAAAGGCAATCCAATATTATCTACTCCTCTCTTGAATGCTTCAGAGACAGGACCATGGCTTATTATTAACTGGTACAAGAGACCTGTACCTCTTGTTAGAATCTTTACGATATTCATAGGTTATCAATTATTCACTTTCTTCAGATTATAATAATGTTGAGAGCGTATGAATTTTTTATTCCATACCCAGTTTATCAGCAAACTTGGACAGCTATTTCAATTACAATGTACTTCAAAAATCAATATTCCTAAAAGAAATTGATGTCAATAGGGACATTGATCAAAGTAAGGAAAATGGTATGTTACAGATTATATACCGAACCCCTAGGGAATTTGTTTTAGATCTACCTAGGTCCACTGGTAAAGGGACCATTCTTGATTAGTTTGGTCAAAATCTATCATAGATCTCTAGAAATGAAACAATAAAAAGAAGAATTAACCATCAACTTGTGATATCAGGAGCTATTGATTAGCCATACAATTCTGTCAAAAATGTCAACTTGAGGAAAATGAGAAAGACAGTAACATCACATTATACTTTGAAGAGTGTACCTCAGTGGAGAAGAATGTCTTGAACATTTGTTCACAGTAACAAAGGGAACAAGCACCAAGCTAAAATAAACTCATCAAATATCATACAACTGACCAAGTTTATGGCATGCATATTATCTGTGTTTTATTAGAGATAAGCATGCAAGTTTTTATCAGTATCACCATGCATTTATGATTGTGATACATGTATGAATGTAGTTAGTTGCATGCATTATCAATTCTCTCTCCAAACGGAACATAAGAATCTATACAAAAAAAATAAACATCATTCTAACTGTATAGCACGTTATACTTTTTCGATTCAACACTCATGAGTATTCCTCCTGTCAGTATTTATTTAAGAACATTTTGTATTTCTAGTGGAGGCTTATACTTATTTCTTTTTTTTTACTGCAATTAAGGGTACTTATATTGGAGAGTACTCAATCTAAGTACAAAAGCTAAAGGCAAACTTGATAGAACTAAATACATATTTACTTTTAGAAGGCAGAAGGTAAACAGACCAAATTTATTTGGTTACATAGAATTTTCAATTAAAGTTACTTCAGTAATTTATCATAAATAAGTAGGAAATTCTGGTGTGTTTAATTATCTACATCAACTAAGCAATTAATTGTAAACTCGTTAGTGCAATTGAGTGTAATGCACCATCAAATATCAGCACATGTATAACCATTCAATGGCAATCAAACTGTAATCAGTTAACAAATACTAGAAACAAACAAACAAATAAAACTACTTAACAAATCAGAACAAGATACCTATAACAAACTAACTTTTTGAGTCTGGGAGTCCTTGAAGAGAGAAAGTTCTATATGTTATAATGGCTAGCCATACAATACCATGTTAATCTGTGCTATTGCATGCCGCTTTGGCAATCTAGTCACTTACCATATAAATGTTTTTCTTGTGATTTCTTTTTAGACTTGGATTTATTTGCTATACAGAATTTAAATAAGTATAAGTGTTCTTTAAAGAGTTCACACAACAGAAAACAGTGAGTCAATGCAACATGATATCCACATCTAGGTTACAAGTGCTACAAACACAGTGGTTTTACTTATTTCTCTACATAGCAGACAGATCAAGAGTGTTGGGGCAATACTACAGATCTCCTCTTCAAACAAATACATACTGGAATATATCTAAAACAATTTCTTGTTTGAATCACAAGTGACAAAACCCTCAAAATTTTATTTGCGTTTTCCTCTTCATTTCATTTTCCCCTTTTTGTGCAAAGAAAACCCAGAAAACTACATGACAGAGTTTAGCATTTTGATTTTCTCCTATTGATTTTTCCTGCAATACTTGTCAAATATTATACTCTATAGAATTTTTATATTTGCAAAATATTAAGTCTTCCTTCTTTTTCCTTTATTCTTTTTGCATGTTTTTTTCTTTGTTTTCCTTCATTATAAGAGGAGGACCCCATTCCCTCTTGTTGTATCAGCAACAGGTAAACTCTGGTTATATTCTATTATTACATATTTACTCTGACTCTTTGATCTGCCTTTCATATATTGCCTCTAAAGGGATTATCTAGTTTTCAAGTCATCACTCTTTCAAATACATGTATATGTAATAAAAAAACAAGACAACAATCTTATCGATACTAAATAGGCTATTACATTAAATTAAATGACACTGACAACAACAGCTACTTACCAAAGTTGGTAGGTGTAGATGGTTTTGAATTGTTGCCCATCAGAGGGGTCGATTCACCACGATGTTTTCTACCAGAACTAGGTCGACTCAGTTCTGTATTGGGCTGGAGAATTCCTAGTTGTTGCCTCTTTTTGCGACTTTGGTCCTCTATTCTCTGTCGCTATATACATGAAGATGAACGTTATTGTAAAAATATTACACACATATATGCACATTTTTAATAGGAAGTTGTTTTCAAATGTCTTCAAATCAACTGCTAGCTAATAAGTACTTACTTAAAACTAAATCACTCATTTAAAAGAAAAAAAACCCTTTCAGCGGCATCATGATACACTTTTGTGTCATTGGTAATAATAGCATTAAACATGAATAAGATCCATAACAGAACAGACACTGTTCATGTTCATAAATTCACTATGACTTTGACATTGGAGATATGACCAAGGGTTAAGGTCATGACACACCCTTGTGTCATGGTTAATAATTGTGTAAAGTAAGAAGCATATTCCTGTCACAGCTACCATTTTATGGTCTGAACATTATTTTTTGTCATAAATTCACTATGATGTTGACCTCAGAGTTAAAGAACATACCCTAGTGTCATGGATTTTCTATTTCCAAATAAATTAACAATACTGTGAAGTATCAAGAAGATCAATAGAATATAGCAATAGTATTCAAATGTCAATGTACCGGATCTTTATAACTTCTAAATCGTATGAACAGGATGATTCCTATATAATCCTCTACCCTTCCAAATATCATTTGTGGGAGGTACAATTAGTTAATTTAATGACATTGATGTTTGGGGATTTCATAAAAATATCTTTTACATATTTAGCACGGTAAAAATTGAAATGACATTACATATGTGAAATATTTATTTTCAGATCTTGTAGGAAGCACTGTATAAAAACACCCTAGTAACTAGTACATACACTACATATTGATAGTATCACATACCTCTTTGGCCAATTTCTTCTGTTGTACATTAACATTGTCATCTTGAATGCTAAAATTGGTAAAATGCAGTCAAAATAAAAATTCTCTCAGAACAACACCAAAAAGAAAGAAAAAAAAACCAGTTATGAATTGACAGAAAGAAGAATTTGATATTAACTAAATGCACTTTGTAAATGGAGGATCTTTTTTTTTGAGCAAATTACTGCCTTATATAACATACATCAATGCCTTTTAAAGAAGATCTGTCCTGGCTACCATACTCAGAAAAATTCCAGATGTAAGTCAGCATAGAGTGATTAATTCATTTAAGTTATAAAACTCTATACAATGTAAAAGCTGGCTTAGCTCAGTCAGTATCATGCCTAGCTCAAGATCAAAAGCTCCAAGATTCAAACCCAGTTAGTTACTTCAAAGTCCTGTCTCTGTCAAAACCAAGCCCCTGTGCCACAGTTGACATAGGAAAGTCTGGAAAAACATCATTCATGAAACAGTGCCAGCTTATTTCTTTGTAAGAGCATTTTTATTAGATACAAATTAGCATGTATGTACTTACCTGCCTGGAGGACCACTCATATTCCAATTTATTGGACTACCGTCCTCTGTTTGTCTGTTAAATAAAAATTTAAAATATGCTGTACTAAAATGTATCCTTAATAATATGGGGAAGAACACTTTCAGGAATTTTCAGTTACTTAAACTTTAAAGGCTAAGTAGCCGAAAATTCATAATAGACCGTTCTTCTTATTATCATTACAACCAGTGCGCTTCCCTCTAGAAATCTTAGAGAATTTTTTTTTTATCCTTTATAGCTGTCAAATCAGATATACCTTTCTGTAACCACAACAACAAGTCTTCTACAAACGATTTCTGGAGAAAAAAAAATGCATCCCACCTCTCCACATGCACATATACACTCATACACAGACACTTAAAGTGGTTTACAGACTTTAGAAAATGCTGTGCAGTTTAGAGAATTGGTAAGAAACTTGACCAGTAGAGAAGAAATTTGTTTCTGATTAAATCAGAGGTAGCTCATGGGTTCTTGGGAGTTTTAGAGAAAATATTTTACCAGAAAGTTTCTTCGCTACGATTTGGATTAATGAGAATACTGAAACACAGACTAGGAACCATGGGATGAATCATGATGTTCAACAGAATCATACCTTACCCTAAATTCTACAAGTACTGGTAATTAGCTACATAAAGACCTATCTCTTCATCTTTTTTCTCCCTTTTGTTTTGAATTTTCCTTAATGATCTGAACTAGAATGCATGTTCAAGTGAACACGTGTCACCTGTGGAGCTTTTTATATTACTGCAACACAGTCCAAAACAGTTATTTTTTCATTTAAAATGGCTTCATTTTTTCTATTGACATTACAAGCATAGACTTATAAACAATACACGGACATAAATACCTTCATAATAACTAAAGCACCAGTAAGGACTAAAAGATGAAAATGTAATCTGTTAATGTGAAAAAAAAGTGACAACTGGATAATCCTAAAAGTATGTCAATCTTCAAGGTCATAGGCCAAGGTCACAAGTCTTTGTCATATGGAATATACATATGAAATATCAAAGCCCTATCACTTGCCATTCAAAAATTATGCCCAAAGTTAAATCTATCGAAATGAAGACCAAACTATAAAGTTAAGGTCATAAGGTAAAAAATTTTGGTGTTAACTAAAAGGCCTTTCTTTGTTAATCCTTGCAAGTTTTGTCAACTACAAAGATATAGCCAATAATGTGAAAATGTGACTACCAGACAGATGGACAGACCGATGCCGAACAAAGTGATCCCTATCCTTCGCAGGTGACACAAAAATTATTTTGATCCTCCCCTTCCCCCTTTTTGAATGCCTTTCTTATGCCACTGTGAAAAATAATCTTGAAAAATGTTCCCAACTAAACCTCTTGATCTCTCACATTACACTGATCGATAGCCTTGATCTAATGTTATCTGTTCATAGCATTATCATCATGCACTTGGATCACTCTGTACATACGGATCATACAGATTATTAAACATGGTACAAATATCAATCTTGCCATAAGAAGTTATGATAAAATCGCTTTTATGTGAATATTTCAAAGAAATTTACATCTATTTACAGAATTCTGTGTTGTCTTCTCGGAAATTGGCTTGAATACAGACTTATCTCAGCAGAAATAAAATTGTTGTAGGTAGAGAAAGAATTTCAACTTGTCTAGTACGAAATATTAAATTCGGAGGCATTAAGTTTGAGGAATATATCAAAACGGAGTGTTCGTGACAACTCAGAAATGCCTACACTGTATTATTGATTTTAATTCTGCAATACCAGTAAGACTACAAAACATAATCTTTTTAATACGCTCATCGAATGTCAAAATCATTATCATCTCTCCCTCTCAACAATAACAAGAAAACAGTACTTACAGAAAGTGTTGTTTCATACTCATTCAATTCACTAATTTAGGAAATGTCCACTACTGGTGGTGAAACAGTTATATATTGTGATTAACATTAGGTGAAGTGTCCGCGATTGCTTGTCAACAGTAATCACTTGGATGTCGGTACCACTAATAATAATTAATAGGCTTGTGTTTGTACACGCAACATTGAAATGAACATGTCATAACAAGGTGTACTCAGCGGAAAACATGTGAAGATTAAATTCAACAATTTCATTGACATCTGACTCACGAGGGAGAAAATTGAGAACAAAGAATCGTACACATTCGCTCCGGAATTATAGAGGCATAGATACATCGAATCATATTATGCAACATAATAACGCTGACGTTCCTTAAATCTCTAGTGTATCGCTGCTTTTATTGTTAATGCACTTTATTGTATTTTTGTTGCTAAGCAACAGCGAAAGATTACAGCAAACAGAGAAAAACAAAAACAATTAAATTATGACGGTTTTGAGATAGTACGTATACAAGTATGCCTCAGAATGAAACAGATTATTTGTAAATAAATCACATGAAATATATATCTATGGCAAAAGAATGAGTAAAAATGCGACTTTTGTCGAACAGATATTGATTGATTATACATATGAGGTTTCCCCAAATGATCATATTCTGTATTGCTTTTAAGTTAAACAGAGTGATTTGTTACAAATAAATCTAAGGACACTGTATATAATTTGTCGCAAGGTGCTTTACTTAAATGGTGAATCATTTATTCTGTAATAAATGTACAGTTCGTAATAGTTGATCAAATACTATTCACTAGATAGTACGTAATCGATAAATGGACTATTATAATGTTTGAGTAGAGATTACAATAACGTTCTTTTTTCATAAGATGTTTTTTCTTATATAAATTAAAATTCATGTTGAGTTAACCAAGCAAGACCAAGTACACAGAAGCATTGGTTTTGATCAGTATTGGAAGAAGTTGAATTATTGACATTTTTTCTCGCTTATGCCCTCAGCGATCCACGGTAAATCACATGCAAGATGTCTCATATTCTGTACTTTCCTAATGACAACGGCTTCTTCTATGAAACATGTTATGCTTTATCTTCGCTACTAAATGAATTTACAAGTCAAGCATACAAGTCGCATATAAAAACTGTTTATATAAATCTGAATATTCGATAATGTCTTGTATCTTAACCTACTAGTAACTAATTAAAATAGAGAATCCCTCAGAAACGAAGTGAAAGGGAGAGGGGGGCTTTACCCCCAGCAAGGAGAGCAAATGTCACTTAAACTCTATATTTGGACAATCGGCAAACTCTCCCGAAAAGGAAAGCACTAGTCCGACACCCCCCCCCCCTTTTCCAAACAAGATTTTTGCAACAACAGAGAAATATCCACAGAAGAATGTTATAATTTAAAGACTTATGTGCATCTATATTATCTATCTATCTATATTAATCAGGGGCCGACGTAGCTAAATTGACAATATGCTTGGCTCGTGGTAGAGAGTTCCCAGGTTCGAGTCCAACCACAAGCTGATTTCTCCGTGTCCAGCTTTCTGAGGCACTAAAAATCAAGTTCCTAAGTCACGGTAGATGTGGCATTGAAAAGATTCACCACTTCTTCGGACGGGTCCATTGCACAAGTCTGAATTTCATTGCATTGAATCAGGCAGAATCACAAGAAAAACGTTCATCGCTCATCACCGACTTTCCAGTTCATCTATACTCACAATGTACAGGTAAAATGTACGTATCGTTGTCAAGGTTTTTATTGCCACAGTTTCCATACCTGCGTAATACTTCTCGAAGTCGACTATTATTGATATAACACTTACAGACCACTTTACCTCCGTAAATTTAGATAGCATCGACACAAATAAAGTAATCATAATCTATAACAATGCCATTACGTCACACAAAAGACTAATATGACACCACTTGACTTGCAGCGAAGACAAGGTATTTCCTTTGTTATATCTTACACCAAACCTATTGATCAAACGATGAGAAGATCGCAAAATTCAATTTCATCATTGTAACCATAAAGTTACAAAAAATCTATTTTGTAATTTTCAGAAAATGTCAGTTGCACCATGAAATCCGAATAAAACCATAATACCAAACCAAAATAAAGAAGACAGTGGTACCATATTCCTAATGTTTCAACAGCATATAGCAGGGCGAGTATAATATAATCTATCAAGAAAAACACATGGTCAGCATAACAGAAATACACATTTCTAATCACGTGGTATCATCAAAAGAGGATGATATCAGATAATTATACAAAGCACCTTCCATTTACTGACCAAGAACCCATCAGATCGCTTGGTAATCCACAGTTGATCAGGTCAAAATCAAAGTGAAAGTAAATGTGATTTAATTTTTAATGAATGGGGATCGATAGAGAGGGCCAAGAAAACACCTGGCTTCGTTTACTTGGTAAATAATCAATGGAATATATCATAAAAATGTCTGATTAATTGAAATTCGCCCTATTTTGTCAAAGTCCTGTTTCTGAAATAGTTAAAAATTCTCCACGTTTTATATGTCAGTTTCTCAGCCCCCTTTTCCTTTCCCTTCCCACACACACTAGAGGTTCTGGCTTGCTCTCGGTCTAATTCATTGACATATCCGAGAGTACAATCAGTTACGGAATTGATACTGGCCAGATAGATCCAATATCACATCTTTACGGAACAGAATCGGTCACAGGGAGCTAAAATGACCTTATACACTAAACTACATCAATATTTCATATTAAATTGAATTTTCAAATACACTTCTTCACCATTAACTTATAAAATATTGATATTATATAGCAAAATTTATTATCAATTTTAAGCCTTAAGGAATTATGGAAAGGAGGTTTCAACGATCTATAATAGCAGAAATGAGTTTCCATTGGCTCTAAACATTTGAGAGCTAGTAGAATCCAATATAAAAATCCCTACTTGCATACTGTAATATACGTTCCCCATACTGACAATGTTACTGACTTTATTCAAAGTGAGTATGCTTTTTGATAAGTCATAAAATGTATACAAAATGCACTGATAGTTAAAATGACCCTGTCCACTTTTCTGGATCTAGGAAGATAGAAATGTTATCAAAGACATTCACATAAACATACTCCTGACATCAAATGAAAAGTGACTTGTAAAATGGAGAGAAAGTACCACTTTTCTGGATTTCGGAAGATAGAAACGTTACCAAAGACATTCACATAAACACTTCTGACATCAAAGGAAAATTGACTTGTAAAATGGACAGAAAGTATATCTACCAATTTAGTATAAATTGTGTTTATTGTTCATAAAGCATAAATTTATTGAATTACAGATATACATGTACAATGTACAGGATTTGAAAACAAGTTGCTTAGAGTTTATATAAATTCATTTCCTGCTAATTTAAACTGTAAATGTGACATACTGACTGATAATAAAACATTGGACTAGGAGGTACTAATTTTCAACGACTGGCAATTGGAAGGGTATCATAAAGCACTCCTGGTCTCAGCAGAACTAGTTAGCTGAAACTTAAGTCAAGCACACGTTTTCTAGTTTCTGTAGTAACATGCTTGGCCATGCATGAGGTTCGATGACATCAGCATAGTGTCGATTTACTTATCAAAAGCGCGATTACAAATGATAACAATAAGATCATGAATACACGACAATGGATATAATCCCCTTACATAAACTATTTAAAGTACACTTCTTTACCGACAATCAAATTCTTTAAGCATTTTTCTAAATTTCATGTTAAATTTCGTTGTCAATACACCTATTCTGTGCATATTACTTAGTAATTTTCGTTACAGTTGATTTAACATTTCAATCGCAACGAAACCTCAGTACAATGCTGCTGTAGGTGAACCAAAACTGGTATGTGAAAGGTACAGACGTGTCTCTTTCTGGAAACAATTAAATTACCTGTCTCACTACACCAGAAATACTTACTCTAGCAGATGATTGGGACTATATTTGCCCATTTTGTAGCTGGGCTCCATGACTATACTTCCAAGCACACGATGAAATACGAACAGTGTCAACAAACACAACACGATAGTACCGTCAGACGATTAATATCAGGAAGTAACAAATTCATCTACAATGCAGGCGGCCATCTTGGTTTGTGACGCCAACTCGTTATCAACGAGTTTTCTCATGTGAAGTAGAGTCTCTCGGCCTTTATTGGTCTAGTCTATTGGGGTATGGACTTTAATGTATCGTAAATAGAATGCATGTCTGAAATCACCTGCATTCAGGTGTTCACGAATACCGATAAACTATTGATTTATCGTCTATGGACCGCCCAGAATATATCTGGAAATCTATACACATCAGACGACCGCAATTAGCAGCTTACTAATACAGTATAACAAATGGTACATTAATTATGAAATCACATTCCGAATTCATCGGACCTAATCCTAAATGTGAAATTCAATTTCGCAATTGACGCTCTCATACACAAAATGTCATGTGACGTTTAGAAGGAGGGCGGTGTCCTAGCACAAAGCCTTACTCTAACTATTTATTCAGTATTCACTGGTCGAGGTTACACAGTAGGACAATACATATTGATAACTGTATTTAAATTCGTTTTAAGTACATGACATGTTTTAAACGCACACGGATGATAGCATATTCATTATTACTGAAATAAATCGCGATTCAGTAGTGTGCTGTATAAATGTCTAGTGCACTAGCATGAGGGTCAAGGACTCGTATATCAGAATTTCTGTTTATCACATGAGGTTTCAATACATAAAATTTATTATTATTGCTCAGGGTTCGACATCTCTTTACACAATTTGTATTAACTAAAATTTTATCATCTGTTGAACAACATTTAGTATTAGTTATCATTAACATGGTATGCCATATTTAACATGAATTTCTGTCTACTTTCCAAAAGTATGCTAGTCACGATCAAGCACATGAGATTCGCTACCACGACTCTCCGTTTACGAGTTAAACTCGCAAAAACATGACGATTCAATGGTATATATGGTTACGCAGAGGAACACATGGAGAAATGTACCAACAATATACTGGCTTCTAGAGGAATGTACGGACAATACACTGGCTCCCGAAGAAATGTACCGACAACACACTGGCTCCTCGAGAAAGGTACTAATAACAGACATATACAGTGCCAGATCTCGCAATAAACAGAAGTAAGATTCTACACAAACAGTTAATCTTAGTGCGGCGTTTTAACCCAAATCAACCATTTAAACCTCCGATTTTCGTACACTTTTTCTATATTCTCAATAAGGGCATACGATGACAACAGGTCCGATAAAAGACTGGGTAATTAATAGAAAGATCAGGCGTTATTTCCATCTTAATGAGACATAACGTCTACTTTCGTCCCAAGAGAGACATAAATCCCTATACAGAAACCACCTACAGTAAAATGATCACTATAACTGGACAGCAACACGCAAACATTGTAAACTGTATATGTGTACACTCTTAACATAAGCGAATATTCGACCTTCCGGAACGTCAGATTTCTCGTTCATTGTCTTGAAAATAAGACTTGCAGATTCCAGCTACATATCAAGTTGTAAATCCATAAATTTACTATCGACTCTAAAAATTTGTACCGGATGTTTTGATTGATAATCGGTCACATGCAAAAACGTCGCATGATATAGATAATGCAAATCACGTATATTCTAACCACAATCTTAAGTAAAAATATTCATCTAAATCTCTGTATCAAATACCACAAAATGGATCATCACAAGATCAAGACACCTTACTTTAATACTATGGTTAGAACTTAACGAAACTCAAATGTCTCCTTTTATCTTCTATGAACAAAAAAGCGTTTAGAGGTGAAGGTCACGTCACAAGATCCTCTCGTCATAAACCTTTAAAAATACCTATACCTCTAAGATTTTCTCAATTGAAATCACTGACCAACCAGAATTCAATTATTTACCTTCCTTTTACACATTACACTATGCACTAAAACTACAACTTCTCAAAATAATGTCTCTATCCTTAATAACCCTACAAGTTGGGTTGTATCTCTATCCTTTTAAATTACGAAGTCAGGTCGCATCTCTATCCTTAATTACTCTACAAGTTAGGTCGTATCTCTATCCTTAATTACTGTACAAGTTAGGTCGTATCTATATCCTTAATTACTCTACAAGTCAGGTCTCTTCTATATCCTTAATTACTCTACAAGTTAGGTCGTATATCTATCCTTAATTACTCTACAAGGTAGGAGGTATCTCTATCCTTAATTAATCTACAAGTTAGGTCGTAACTTTATCCTTAACAAGTTAGGTTGGTACGTATTTCTGTGCAGCCAATACAGCTCAATTGGTTAGGTGCTTGGATCGTGAAACCCTTCGATGACTTGTCCTAGTCCTGTCTTTCGGATGAAATAGTGAAAAGTCCTATTTCATGGTAGACGTGGCACATAAAAGTTTCCCAAGTGCAGCGGGTAGATCTATTGCATAGCTATAAATTCTGCGCATTGCATCAAGAATATTTCGTCCCCATACAAGTATATTAACCTTGGTGTGACGTAAAACAAACGGATTTCTGGTCAGGTTAAACAACTTTAGCATTGGAATATTCTCACACACTCGTCCAGAACAAATACTATACTTCGATTGTGCCAATCAAGTATGGATCGAATACGAGACTCACTATTTACACTTTCCATGTCTCTACATTAGTGATACGTGTGCCTTAAAAAGTAGGTTTCAAACCAGGAATCGCTGAGTTGGTTCCAAATACAATGATTCATTGTACAATGTTAAACATGGAGGATGATGAAGACCAAGAGCAGAACAAGAAAAATTTATTCCTTGAACGTAATTGGTATTTCTGACCTTTTGCCTCACTCGGGAATCACTATCAGGGTTCAGGAATGAACAGCAGGTGAAACAAAGTAAATTAGTACAGTGTAATGAAGTATTATGATAAAGTTACAATACAACTGCCTTATTTCCATACGCATGCTTACACTAGTCAACAATTTTTATAACGTATAAATAAAATCTATAAATAGTACCTACTAATATTCACAAAACGGAAACAGAGAATCACAAATAACAAGAAATGATATATAACTTACAATGCAGAGAAAACAAGGAAAGAATCAATGTTGTAAAGCGCAATTTGATATCAATGCATTGATCACCATCTCTCTGCACTCTGAATCGCATACTACATGTAAATGAATAGTAACTGAATCTCCCACTCCGTCGATGCACAGTGATGAAAGCAACGTCGACGGTTCATCCTTGGAACACTCATCTCCAGGAATTTTAAAACACATATATTATCTATTTAAGACAACAATGTATTCTCTAACTGTATCTACCATGATATTGGTGTAATTGTGAAGATTTTTTAAAGCACAAGTATCTGCATGTCACATCCTCAATAATTCTAGTACCAGTTTAATCTATCTGGTTTTGTGTGTTACATTATAGACATACAAGTACAAAAACGAGTAACCATAATCAATGTAAGACATAAGACAGTTAGTCAAACGTATAAAGTATAAAAGAAAATTTCTCCTGTGATATTAAATTCACCACATTTGAAAAGTGAATGGCCTTCCATGGCATAGAAGCTTGATTCCTATATTAGGCTATGATAATAACGAAATAATATTACGCGTAATACGAGCTTTATTATAAAGCTTTCCTTTTCGCTCTAAAAACTGAATGCCGTTATGCCGTATTGCGTGTAATTTTATCTCTTTCTTTTTTTCTTTTTTTTTTTTTTTGGAAAAGGGAGAAGGGGGGATTTCAAGCCCCTGTATTCCACAATAAATCTGTAAAATAACGTGACATTTAGACGAATATTTTCATTTTCTCTATTTCAGAAGTAATAAACAAATATGTATGCTATTTGTTCGAGTTCTGTTGGACCTCAGATGATATCATCACAGCGAAAAATGATCTTTTGCGAAATAGTGCAAAAACACACTGCCAAGTGACCAAATGTGAAAGTGTTTTGAACAAATCAATCGCAAAAAAATGGCACAAATGACTCGATTTAAAGTGTTTGGTCACCTTAGCTGCCTTATCAGAACGTGGCCGATTCTTGAACCATTTAGCACCATAAATCGTTTGTACACAGAACACCTTTAATCGTCAGTGCCTAGAGTACGTAGAAGTGCGGTTGAATGATCGCCGTTCCAATGTGCGAGATGGTGCAACAGGCTACAGAGATAGAAAGTGCAAAAAGGAGAAACAAGAAATACACCACACAAACACTACCAACTTACTGTGGAGGGACACCGGCATACATACTGCTTTACACTCGTCAATCCTTAATCCTTGAACATAGGTCTGCAAGCAGCGGGTAAAGGTAGAATATTATTCCAAACGTATCCTTAACTCATTCATTTTCATTTTAAAAGAAAAACTAGATATTTCAGCATATAAAAATCACAGAGACACATGAGGAGAGACAATGAAAACAGTCAATCAAACGTACTACGGGCAACGGGTGGCATTAGAAACTTGCATAAAAGTATTAACTCAATCGGTTTAAAGAGATTTATGGGAAACAACTGTCAAATCTGTTCTAATTCTACATTAAAAGAACGACTGTACTCGTGAACAAGACTGATGGAAACGATCGAATGATATCGTTTTCAAAAAATGAATGAATGTAAACCTATAAATCTGTAAATACATCAGCCTTAACTTCTGTATTATGCATTTTTTATCTAAATTTCATGCATCAAATTACATTATGTTATTGTAAATTGTACTTCACAAAAATATGGTTTAATATCCATTGATTTGAGGTTTTTTGACAATGTCCGTCCTATACATGTAGCTGCGAGATCGTAGTAAGTTATAGACCTTCATGACAAAGTGGAACCCGGAAGACCTTCATTCCAAGCCGAGATCTTTAAACACGGACCCAACTTTATCCGTTATACAAATACATTACCGATACAATTTGTACAAGTTTTCATGGTTTTTATTGCCAGCGGCTGGGTTCTATTTCTTTAACAATAATTCGACAAAAGCATGCCCCCCCCCCTCCCCCCCCAAAAAAAAGAAAAGAAAAGAAAAAGAAAGAAAAAAATTCAAAATTCCTGTTTTTGTATAGAAATCGTAACTTTAATGCTAAAGGACCAGAGTCACTAAATACCACTTTCAGTTTAGTGATTATCACAAAAAACAGTTTGGTAGAATAAAAATTTATTTGTATTTAACCATAAAATGACACGTGGAAAAGTTTTCATAAAAATGAAGTCACCATAATTATGTCCGTATGACGTCATAGAGACGCCCTTTGGCAAAGATGTTCCAAATAGCCTAAAATGCTGATGTTTGAATCCGTATTAGCAATTCGACATAGAGCGCACGCATAACTCAATTTCATGCTAAACATGTATGTTGTTCAGTACACTACTAGTTGTAACAAAACTATCACAATTGGTCTTGCACGAGCTATATTTTAATTAAAGAATGTTTTTATTTTCGCTGATTTCCAAAAGAATCCGTTTTAGGCGCCTGAGAAAGACTTACGATTGTAGAGTTTATCTCATAGTCCTCTTCCATTTACAAGAACATACTTTAGCATTAATACATCTATAAAGTACATGATTGTATAATAATGAATTACATGAAATTAAACTTCCCATTCAATATTGTCTACTGAATGTTCAAGATTAAAATCGACAAAAGAGAGATAACTCTCGATGATATTAGGACTTCTAACAGTAGAGCTCATACATACGTATGTATACTGCCCTCTACAGTTGGGAAGTATTTACCAATGGAATTGCCAATTGGTAATGCGATATGAATGACACAATATTTAGACTCGAATTCACAATAAAGAGGCATTCAGCGGACAATAATATGCGTAAATATAACTGAATATTTAATTCATTATATATTGTCTCTCTAGTGGACTTAAATCTCTGCTTAAACACAGTGTGAATAGGGAATGAATTAATCACACTGCATGTAGCAAATGATGAATATTACACGTATTTGCAAGGTACTGACTAACTGCAGTGGCAATGCACTGTGCAAAGTTACACATTCAAATTGGAATGTTCTTGTGCAAAAGTCAAGAAAGTGAATCCATCAATCTAGATGAATTATAAAAATGTATTTGCAATTAACTTTTCAGATTTTCAATGCTTGCCATGTCAACCGAAGACGTTTATGCTATTAGTAGGAATGTCTCTGATGCCAACAAAATAATGAATACTATTTCAATTGATTTCTGAAATTCTCTCAGATTTTTTTCAAGGACTAGGAAGATAATTAAGCTCACTGTTTAGGACTTGTTTAACTACTGTATTAGCATTTACATATGGGAAGCGCAAAATTATTCTTTGAGCTTGAAAAAGTACAGTGAAGAAATTTAGTCTGTGCAATAAAATTGCCTACATAACAATGCACACTCCAGTTACTACTTGGATATCCAGTTACCTCCTTGATACAGTGGGATAAGGGCTTTTTGATCTAGACAGTTCTATTTCAGTGCCATACAAACAATCCAGATCCTAAACCAGCATTTAAGCAAACTTGAAAATATGCAGTAAAAGCATCCTCTTGGGTACTTCCACATTCTTCTCCTGCTGGAGGCTTTGCCATTGAGACCTATTATATGTACTTGATTTCAATACACTATTGATTGATATAAAGAAATTTAGTATCAAAGTTTCTTTATAATTACTTTTCTATTGATTCTTCAATGAGGCTTTCTAACATCAAGTCACTGGTGTATATCTCCATCAAGTAAATGCTGATTATACTCTTCATGGATGTTTTAACTTGTATTTCACTATCCGCTACACCATTATAATGTAATGTGAAATGTGGATCAGATTAAATTAAGGTATGTATACACACAAGCATACACCATGCGCACACAATTTTATTATAAAATTCTCTTATAAAGTAATACACATATTGATATGCTAACTTAATAACTTAATAAAGAAAATACAGTAAACAAGAGGCCCAAGTGGGCCTATATCGCTCACCTGCGTACCTAGATGATCAGTCATGCATGAAGGAAGAATTCATTTATTTTTGCATTAATGTGACTAAGTCAACACAGATGTTGAAAATATGTCAAATTTTATTTCAGGCTAGAATAAAAAACAACACTTTTTTGCACTTCCACTCAGGTGATTTTGATATTAAGCATTTCCTTTGTCTCTGCAAGATGTCATTCAGGGCAACAAGTTAGTCATTTTCTTTAAGTGGGGCCTTTTGTTGACTGATTTCAAGTCTGGGTCATGAACAACAATTGTTTCAAATATTGTCCAGATCTAACTTAAAATTGCCTAATTTCATATGTTGAGTGTTGAGAAACATCTAAAAACTTATTTAGATGTGTAAAGAAATGAAAAAAAAATTTTTGACCACAGCTGGATTTGAACCGCTACTCTCCATATTTCAATTACCAAGTGGTATATGTACCATTGTGAGAACTGCTTTTTAGACATGGTGACATTATCTGTTAACCAATTTGGATGAAATTTACCATATTGATAGAGGACCTTTAGTACTTCATGTATTCCATGTTTCATTAAAATCTTTCATGCGGTATAACAGCAGAAGTGAAAAATGTGATTGAATTGTTCCTATACACCCTCATTTGGAAGTCTTAAAAAATTCATAGAAAATCCAAAAATTGAGATATTGACAAAATTCTTCAAAGTAACATTCCTTACCATAATTATGATCGCAATAGTCCATAAGAAATCATCATTATCGATTAACTAGGAAAAATGACACTTTTCTGCATTGAAATCACCAAGTCCAAAGAAATGTCGAAAAAAATTCTAAAATTTGATTTTGGAAGGGAACCAAAATGACAATACGTCTTCACTCATCCCTCTAAGATCATTCGTTTCTCTGCATTCCTGTATGAAGAAGAATATTGCCAAAGAGGGTACACTTTTGTGACATACTTTTGACTATGGTGGCGCCACCTGTAAACAGGTCTGGACGAAAACAACAGAATTTGAAGTGGATCAGAAGTAATTTATTTCTACCAAGATTTATAAAAATCCTTCCAACAGTTTTGCAGAAAAAGTTGAAAATGTGCAAAATGGCCACCCCCCCCCCCCCCCCCCCTTTTTTTTGGAAGTCTTAAACGTAAAATTCCTAATTTCATATGTTGAGTGTTGAGAAACGTCTAAAAACTTATTTAGATGTGTAAAAAAAAAAAAAAAAAATTTTTGACCACAGCTGGATTTGAACCGCTACTCTCCATATTTCAATTACCAAGTGGTATATGTACCATTGTGAGACCTACTTTTTAGACATGGTGGCATTATCTGTTAACCAATTTGGATGAAATTTACCAAATTGATAGAGGACTTTTAGTACTTCATGTATTCCATGTTTCATTAAAATCTTTCATTTGGTTTTATAGAAAAAGTTGAAAATGTGAAAAATGGCCAACCCCCCCCCCCCTTTTTTTCTGGAAGTCTTAAAAAATTCATAAAAAATCCAAAAAATTGAGATAACGACAAAATTCTTTCACAATAATATTCCTTACCACAATTGTGATCAAAATAGTCATCAAGAAATCAT
This sequence comes from Pteria penguin, assembly GCA_035048485.1. Classification (NCBI taxonomy): domain Eukaryota; kingdom Metazoa; phylum Mollusca; class Bivalvia; order Pterioida; family Pteriidae; genus Pteria; species Pteria penguin. Next base: position 37,153,778 of record CM068581.1, read on the forward strand.
CAATATCAATTAATTGAAAAACATGACACTTTTCTTCATTGAAATGACTAAGTCCAGAAACACGTCAAAAAAGCGTAAATTTCTATTTGACGGATCTTAACGCCGAACACAATTTTTAATAACCCATCTTTATAGATTGTTGAAATGCAATTAGTTTCCCCATTTATGTACTGGTTCTGGAGAAAAAGATGTTTGAAGAGGGGTACCCTTCTGGGCACTTTTGGTCCCGCCCTGGATCCACCCCTGAGGGAATCTGGATCCCGAACACAAACTTGGTAGAGGACCTTGAGTACTTGCTTCCTATGAGGTTTGATGAAATTCTGTGCAGCCAATCTGGAGAAGTTGAAAATGTTTCAACCAATCAGAGCCAATGGCGGCCATCTTGGATCACGGACTGGCATAAAAACCACAAACTTGGTAGAGGACCTTGAGTACCAACTTCCTATGAAGTTTGGTGAAATTCTGTGCAGCTTTTCTGGAGGAGAAGTCGAAAATGTGTCAACCAATCAGAGCCAATGGCGGCCATCTTGGATCACGGATAGGCATAAAAAACACAAACTTGGTAGAGGACCTTGAGTACTTACTTCTTATGAAGTTTGGTGAAAGTCTGTGCAGCGGTTCTGGAGGAGAAGTCGAAAATGTGTCAACCAATCAGAGCCAATGGCGGCCATCTTGGATCACGGATCTGCATTAAAAACACAAACTTGGTAGAGGACTTTGAGTACTTACTTCCTATGAAGTTTGGTGAAATTCTGTGCAGCAGTTCTGGAGAAGAAGTCGAAAATGTGTCAACCAATCAGAGCCAATGGCGGCCATCTTGGATTACGGATCGGCAAAAAAAACACAAACTTGGTAGAGGACCTTGAGTACTTACTTCCTATGAAGTTTGGTGAAATTTTGTGCTTCAGTTCTGGAGGAGAAGTCGAAAATGTGTCAACCAATCAGAGCCAATGGCGGCCATCTTGGATCACGGATCGGCATAAAAAACACAAACTTTGTAGAGGACCTTGAGTACTTACTTCCTATGAAGTTTGGTGAAATTCTGTGCAGCAGTTCTGGAGGAGAAGTCGAAAATGTGTCAACCAATCAGAGCCAATGGCGGCCATCTTGGATCACGGATCGGCATAAAAAACACAAACTTTGTAGAGGACCTTGAGTACTTACTTCCAATGGAGTTTGGTGAAATTCTGTGCAGCGGTTCTGGAGGAGAAGTCGAAAATGTAGAAAAGTTAACGACGAACGACGGACGGACGCCGGACGCTGCACTATGACAATAGCTCACTTGAGCTACGCTCAGGTGAGCTAAAAATAAGTATGTCTGGTAAGACTTTTTACTACATCATGTCCATGTGAAATAAGGTCTACTGAAATTAGAACAGTAGAACAATGTAACATTTGTTATGCTACTTCTTTCAAAAATGTGTTCATCAGGTTTCATGAGTAGATTAACAACCATTGTTGTTAACCAATGGTGAGTGAAGTATGAGAAGTGCAACTGACTGTGGGTTTCAAATGATGATTTACAACGTTCCTGTAAAGTTTTATCAAATTGTTGTGAAAATGAGGCAGAAACTCCAACATCAACATTGCACTGACAGACCTTTCCACATATCCTCACTACTAACTAAACATGTTGTCCAAATGAGTCTTAATGGTTCAATCGAATACCATGAGCATGTTAGAAACTTTGAAGGTATCAGATGTTCCTATATCAGAGTTCTCATTTTTCAAAAACTTTATTTTAGAATTGAAGCAAAAATTTTAAAAACAAAAAAATTAAAAATCAAAAACACTCCGATACATTTCGAAATTCATTCTACATGTATGTAATAATGTAATCAATCTAAAATTTGTCTTTGCAAAATGGCACCTCTTTGAATCTTCTTTGACACACCATCGTTAACCCCTGGATTAATCCAGCCAACAAAGCAATACAATCTGATTAAAACCATATCTTTATTCCGATTCTCTATTTGTCCTATTGAAGATAAAGATCTGGCGAAACCCTGCAAGGGGTCATGCACTCTGATTTTAAGCCAATCAGTGGATCGACTACAAATTTCTAGTAATGAAATTGACATTCCCAGCATGCGAGACTTACCAGGTAGTTTTTGAACAGTTGTTGTTACATATTGCATCACTTGCACATGCTCAGCCGAGTCATTGATTGGTTATGGGAAACATGAACCTTACGTGCTTTCGCCAGATCTTTATCCACAATGGGACTAATAGAGAAGCGGAATAAAGACATGGTTTTAATCAGATTGCAATGCAATAGTATTTGAAAGGAAAATGAGTACTTCATTCATGTGAATTTTCATAGATCGGAGTTTTTCATTTCTTCTGAGGAGGTCGGTCAAAGCTGTTCATAACAGATAGAAGCACACCCTTTCCTGTTTTAATCTTTGAAAAAAAAAAACAAAACAAAAACACCCAAAACAAACATGCTGAGATTGCACTTAATCTGAAAATTTTCATGGTCGGTTGGTTGGTTGATTGGTGTTTTACGTCGCTTTCAACAATTTTTCGGTTATATCGCGACATGAAAGCAGAAACAATAGCCATAACTCAGTAAAAAATCAACAAACCAGAAAAAGATTTGAACTTGATATGTAACTTGTGGTAAAGCAATGTATCAAATGATAATATGCAAGGATGATGAAAACATAATGCAGAAAAATAATTTGGCAGACTGACGATTGGATGAATGGACAAAGTGCAATCTTATAGTTGGTTAGATGCAGCATCTGATGCATGGGCCCTCTTCACTTCCTACACTGTACCACTGATGCAAATCTGGTCACACTGGTGTGAGTACTTTGTCTAAACTGTGCTAACTTAAACCCACATTTCTTAGCAGAGTCACTGAAGCGGAAAAAGGAGGACAGAAGCAGCATTTGATACATGGAACTATCTTGGTATCCTAAGATGAACTAAGGTATCCTACACATCTCAACCTGATGATGATGCAGACACAGATGTAAACATCTTATGGCACAAGTTCATCTCAACTTTGTTTTTGTCCCCCTCCCCTGCCCCCCAAAAACCCCCAAGGATATACTGAATGAGGAGTGATCATAATAGCTGACTTGATTCATACATGTATACTCCAAGTCTACATCTGTATCTAGAAAAAGTGAGAGCAAAGATGTATACTTGCAACTCTGTATGGGGTACCTGAGGAAGACACCAATGAAAGTTGGTAAGGAATATTTCGAGAATGCTTAAACCAAATTCCACTTAAGCAACAACAATCAAAAGTCAAGTAACAGAAGAGAGGCAGTTGTGGTATAAACCTGCTTGGCTCTACCAGAAAACATCTGGCTTAAAAATGGCATATCACTGGCAAAAAACATCTAGCTTAAAAATGGCATATTACTGACAAAAGTCAATGTCAGAAAACCTTAGAACTGTAACAAGCATTTATATATTGTTAATCACAAATTATCAAATGTCCTTTGATATTCAATTCAATACTCAATCAACTGACCTAATTTCTCTTGTAATTATTTTCACTCAGTGACATTTATTAACATGAAACTTTGTAGTTAAGTGCACTGGAGTATTTTAACTATGTTGAGTCAAAATCCAGAGTCATATACAAGCTATGCACAGACAAAACAACTAAATTAACATGTAAAGGAATGATATAAAGTCCTATTTAAATTATTTATTTTAAGATTAAGCATCCTTCAACTTCATGAGATTGCATACTGTATCTATACCACTTTTACAATTGTGATTATTATTATGGCAGAATCTAGTGTGACAGATCAAAGAAGACAAATGAATCAATTATTAGTATCAACTATGCATGGGTCAAAAACATGAGACAACTTTGTGCCATAAGTAAAGCTATGAAGTATGAAGCAGAATATAGCTTGTGTGAAGATTTTTCAAGTCAAATAACTTTTGATATACCCTCACTGTGACTTTGACCTAAAGTATTTTACCTTGAGTCCAGGACAGATCATGCCCTTGTTTTGGAAGTCACTATTTTGTAAAGTATGAAACAGACTGAAGCCAACAGGATTTTATTGATAAGGTAAGAAGTTTAGTCAATGCCCCAATGTGACAAAAAAAGTTGGAGCATGACCTTGGATCATGGTCAAAACATTTCCTTATTTAATGTGTAACAATAACACTTGGGATCATCTTGACCAAAGGTCTCATAGAAGAAATAAAGAGTTCAGTGACGAGCTCAGTGACCTTGGTCTTTTAAGTTTTAAAAGTATTAATTTGATTATCATTGTTATTGAATATTGTTTTACATCACTTCACGGTTATTTAACATACATGGTGACGACCTGACTACCTGATGCATTGCATACAAATTTAGACCTTTGCAACATACCCACCTGAAGCAGTGAGAGATCTTTTGCGTGCCATGCCGACCATGACACGGGACCTCAGTTTTACCGTCTCATCCGAAAAACAGAACACCAGTGTGCTCAGGGCAGGAATTGAACCCGGGACCTCTAGGTCACAAGCTGAGCACCTCATCCACTAGGCCACACCAGTTTAAAAGTATTAATTTGAATAAAACTAACATCAAAATTCATACACAGTATAAGAATTCTACGCAATGGAAACATGTGACTTTAAAAATTCATGTCCACAACAAATCTTTGTCCCAGTGGTGACAAGAGTTGTGAGACAGTTGTCAGAAGACAACAGAGCTCGCCAGTGACAATTAAATTTAAATAGCAAAGCTTTTTGTAAGAAGGTCATTGGCAATTAAATCTAAATAACAAAGCTTTTTGTAAAGGTCAATCTTCAAGGTAAAGGTCAAATGTAAAAAAAATTTGATACATAATGAAAAGTCTTGTCACAAGGAATACGTACATAAAGTATTCAAGTCCTGTCTTTTAATGTCCATATTTTACAACAAGGTTAAGGTTTTTTAATAGTAGGTAAAATTTCAAAGTCAAGGTCACAAGGTCAAAAATTTTGGTACCCACAGACGACACAATGATGACGCCAAGAGTAAGAACAGCTCTCCCAACAAGCTAAAAAAGGACACAGCTATTCCGTTACATAATATGCCCAAATTTTGTTGTCCTTGGTGCCATACAAACAAGAACTAAATATTTAATCCATAGGTTGTAAATTTAGATTACCTTTGGTATTCATAATGTGATTTTTCTTTGTACCAAGTTTCATCAAACTCCAACAAAGGCTTTAGGTGGAGTTGCAAAGACAATATATTTTGTGTAGAAAAAAATTGAAGTCCAAGGTCGTAACTCCTATAATTTGTTTTGGACAGCAATCTCCTTCCAATATGCAAATCTTCATACGATGTTCTTTTTTTGTACAAGTTTCATCAAAATTCCCCAATGGTTAAGGAGTAATTGTGAAGACCCAATGGTTCAGACAGACAGACAGACGGACGACAGGAGCATAGCATTATACATTCAATTTTTTATGTGGACATATTAAAACTGCATGAAGAATAGCATTAAGTTCATCAATGTGGGAATACAGGATTTATAGTCCAAGGTAAGTGTGGTAAAGGTGATACATACTGATGTATATATTGTGGCACTAGTATCATAAAGTTACAGGAGGGAATCAAAAGTACCAAGCTGATTTCTTCTGTGTGAAAAGTTATCATATAGGCTTCAAGCGTAGTTTTAATTTTAATGTTTGAAGCAGATATCCAAAATCAAAGACATGATACCAATCAAAGGACTCAAAAGTCCTGAGAGTCGGCTTTGCTGATTTTAAGTATGTAATCATTTTACCATTTTAGTGGCGGATTCAGGGTTTCAGGAAAATGGGGGGGGGGGGCGGCAAAAATTAGGTCTTTGTTGCAACTACATCCTCATTATACCTATGTACAAAATGCTAATAAAATTTGCTCTCTTCATACTATCTTACAGCAAAGAGTTTGCAATTGCTTGTATCCGAAATGAACGTGCAATCGACAACTTCATGGCAACAACTTTTACTGCATTGTTGTCACGAGTCGAAGCTGAGCCAAGGAACAACATTCCTTCAAGTGGGACATTAAATAACCATTTTATTCATGATTCTCATAATGTTTTAACATCATTTATATTTAGAAACATACAACATTTACCTAAATATTTATATTGCATTTTCATTATCAGAGGAAATGCGGTAAGATCGATCTTTAAATTTGTCATATATGTGAAAAAGAACTAAAGTTCCAGAACATGTTGGGGAAAACTTTAATTGAAATATCTCGATAAAAACAAGCAATACAAGATCAAGACAAATGCTTTGTTCGGAGAATTACACAATCAAGTACATCCGACGGTGTTGGTGGTAAACACATCTTAAAGTACTATAGTCACAACTACATATTATTACGCGTAATTTGAAAACATTATTGCAACTCCTTTTTTCAAGTTATTGAAACTAGTTTATGTTTAGCTTAAATTAACTGAGCTAAAGGTACATTGTGCTGATCAAGAATTTTTCAGACAACATCAGTAATTTTTCGGCACTTTATTTTTCAGTGACGTAGTAAGCTCTATATCAGTAGTGAAAGTTATAACCCCTGAAAAGAAAGTGATTGCAATGAGTGCGGCTTCACCGAAGCCGACTCAAAAACCAAACTGCTACCTCAGTCACCATGTCATCATCTGCACATGCATTGAAGATGAACTATAGCAGAACTCATAATGATGTCATTGCTGATTGTAGTCTATTTCAAAACCCTGATGGTACATGGGAAAAAGGTGAACCTGTAGATATCCCTTCATGTTGATGGAATACTGAAGATACATTCAACCCTTGGCCTGACATTTGATTGGATGAGGGTTTACTCTGCTGGAATGGTCACTAGGATGTGCTGAATTTCAACAGAAGGCGATTCTTTGCTCGTCTAATCTGTAATGGTTCCTATCCCAGTGAGTTCATCATGTCTAATCTGTAATGGTTCCTATCCCAGTGAGTTCATCATGTTGGTAACACTGCCTACTTTCCTGTCCCAGATATTTCTTCTTATTCTGGACATTCTCATTCTGGTTGATCTGTACAGTGGTAAGAGGGCCAATCAATCTGATTAAAACCATATCTTTATTTCGTTTCTCTATTTGTCCCATTGCGGATAAAGGTCATGTTCTGGGGAACTCTGATGATGCTTCAGTCACCGAAACTGTTATTTCCCATAGCCAAACAATGACTCGACAATATGTAGCAAACACTGTTCAAAAACTACCTTGTGGGTCACGCACGCTGGGGATGTTAATTTCATTCTTAGGAATTTGTAGCCGATCCTTTGATTGGCTGGAAATCAGAGTTCACCAGAACATGACCCCTTACAAAGTTTCGCCAGATCTTTATCCGCAATGGGACAAGGAATAAAAATATGGCTTTAATCAGATTGGAGGGCCAATATAGAGGAAAAGCATGCTACGGCACTGGACAATGACTTTGTAGGCCTTGACATATGCTGATGTTCCTCATCTTCTACTTTGATAGTCTTTCTCTATGAGGACACCTGTATGACTATACATTCTTCTTCAAACTTCTCAAGTGCTGAAAGGTCTTCTTGCAAACTGATGCTATCCTTTGTGCTGTTGATTGGACAGCACAATAAGTAATCATATGCAAAAATTCTGACCTCCGACTTGGTAACCTCTTGGAGATCGCTGATGTGAGGAAAACAGCAGGTCAAGTACTGTTCCCTGCTGCACTCCAGATTGAACATCTGTGCTTGATGAGGCATGACTATCTAGCAAGATCTCTTGTTGTCTTTTGGTTAGGAAGTCCCTAATGCATTGCAGGTTGTTATCTCTTATGCCATAGTACTGCAGCTTGTATGTTGCACCTTGGCAAATGCTTTCAAGATGTCAAGCATACCAATGTCAACCCAATCTCCTTGGTCCAAAGTGCAGACAATACTCTCTATAGTGATGATTAGCCAAGTTTCACAGGAATGTTCAACTTCATTCTTACCATCTGCATTGTTCTTTTTCATTCTCTGGAAACTGCTTGTTCTGTTCAGATGGGGTAATTCTTCTCTCCTCAAAACTCCCAATGGTTTTGGATGATATCTCGACATCTTGGGCTTTCAATCTACATTCGCTGTCCAATTTTGCCATAACGATCTACTAATTTACAGATCTTAATTGTTTAGACACTTAATCATTATTGGCAAAGTTATAAGCACTTGTATGATTGGATTCTAATGGTCAGTCAAAATAGCATAGGACATCCAGAATTATCATATCCCACATTTTGACACGAGATGGTGATTTCTGTCGACATTTGAATTTTACATCAGCAAAACCAACATTTTTCAGGAACTCTCCAACCCCATGATAAATTCATATCAACATTAGTAGGGGTCCTAGATTTCTCAAATACCTACTAAATCTCATTATTATCCTTTCAAAGTATCTGAAGTAGAAGTTTCAAATGTGACAAATTTACAGACAACAGACGACATCGTGTACTATGACAATAGTTCACTTAAGCCTTGGGCTCAGGTGATCTAAAAAAAGACATTTAGCTATTGTTAATATAAAACTTACAATAAAAGGATTAAGATTTAATTGTTTTCCTCGACACCTCAAAACTTTTGGAATGCTCTGGTCTGGTTTTAATGATGGTTGTACATAAGATCTCAATATTCTTCCTAAAAAAAGACAATAAAAAATGCTGTTAATAGCATTCAACTATTACAGTACAAGAACATTCCCTGAATTTCATCATTTGCTCCCATAGTTTGTTTGTTCTATTCTTTGTATCAAGGTAAGTTTACTGTAACACACGGTAATCACAATGTTGGCACACACTCAGAAATTTTATGTGATGTTTCACAACACATAGATATCTGACCAATGTGACAGACCTATTCAAACCAATGAAGGATCTTCTCCATACCAAAGTCTAAAGTTACACTAAACCATGGTTATCACTATCTCCTTCAAATGATAGACATGCTGATGAGGTTTGAACTAGGAACCTCTCAACCCTAAGCCAAAAATTCCTGACTCAACAGCTTTGCAAGCCCAAGATAACATAAGGATTTTCTTTCACCTATTTGTGCCCGACTACTGGTCCCATCACAAATGAAAGAGCAGTCTGTCCTTTCAAAATACTTTGTATAAATGTTATATCATGTTCACCCATTCAACAAAGTCTTTGATTATCTTAACATTAAGATCAAATTACATGTAAAAAATTTCGAAAAAGAACAGAAAGCAAGTTTTGATTTCTTCTTTCGCTGTTCAAATTATACAAATTTCATATCAATATGCAAATAAATTGTTAAAAGGTATGTAATCTTCTTGTTAATACCCTCTTTATTTTCCACTATAGATTCAGATGGAATAATCATAATAATATATATTCAATTTTGTCTTGTAACTACTTGCATAAACCAAATCATAAACTTCACTAGGAAGCCTGAAGACCTGGGACGGAATATTATGAGAGCACTAACATCCAGTAATCTGAAGGCCTGTAAATGTCCAAAACCTTGCTTATATTTGGACAGTAGTGAGTACTGAGAAGTTTATACTGATTTATTCATTCAACATCAAGCACGTGATGTATGTAATTTTGTTGCACTACATTTTTTAACAATTCTTTAGATATTTTGGCACTGGGCTAGTGACAGATAAGTCATTGTCAAATAAAAATCCTTAGTGATTATAGTGATTTTGGTGTTTTGTATCCTACAATCTGATTAAAACCAAATCTTTATTCCACTTCTCTATTTGTCCCATTGTGGATAAAGATCTGGCAAAACCCCATGAGGGGGATCTTCTGATGAAATCCGATGACATTTCAGTCACCGAAACCGTTATTTCCCATAGCCAATCAATGACTCTGCTAGGCAGGTGCAAGTGACACAATATGTAACAAACACTGTTCAAAAACTACCTCGCAGGTCATGCATGCTGTGGATGTTAATTTCATTCCTAGGAATATGTAGTCGATCCACTAACTGGCCAATTTTACCAGAACATACCCCCCTTATGGGGTTTCGCCAGATCTTTATCCGCAATAGGGCAAACAGAGAAGTGGAATGAGATATGGTTTTAATCAGATTGTGTATCCTATAGTTGAGCAAATTCCATGCGTTTCTTGAAATTCCATGCTCCCTTAAGCTAGATCATCACTCCCCATGCATCACATTAATGTCAGTTACATATTAAATGTAAACAGATGTTACAGAATGCATATGTATCTTCTTGATCCGAGTGCTACAAAAACAGGAAAAAGTAAGCGTGCTCAGCAGTGAATTTTTAGGCGTGCAATTTACTTCTTTTTCTTTTTCATAGTGTATTTGCCTCGATCAAGCAAGTCATAATTTGGCATGAGACTATGTAACGATTTCACAAACGAGTAGGTGACCTAGACAAGTTTTTTTGTTTTTTTGAAATTTACTAATTTTTTTCAAATTGTTCACATCAAAGATAACATTTTCTGAGGTACCAGAGGTGCCTAAATCACTTAATACTCATCTGCACAAAAGCTTTGATACAGTATTACAACACCTTCATATGGTATTTACATTATCATTTCCTAAAGTAACGAAAGCGTGGAACCCACACTGTGGGTAAATCATACATGTACATGTGAATGGTAAAGAGCATAAAGGATCATTTAGTTTTGGGCAATCATTTCACTTAACAGGAAAAAGAAGTACAAATACATTGAAATCACAACATGCTAACATTTGCCTCATCATTTCTTTATGTCACATGTCATACCCACTGTTGACTCTTATAACAGGGAAAAGTTATTAAAATTTGTAACATCTGAAGGGATTACTTTGAGAAAACTGAAGCAAAAAGTGGAGAGTAACTGAAAATAAGAGCAACGCCTAGCGTGGCATAATACGCCCATCGCTTTATTCGGACAGGATCAATTCGCATTTGGCATGATTTTCATGAAAAACATCTGACGTTTACTGAAGTTAATTGCGTTTCATAGCATTTTATCATAGGAATAAGTCCAAGGGCAATAACTCCTGCAGAAATGGTCCAATCCAATCCATCAACTTGACCTGCAAAAAAAAACCTTGAAACTTTTTAATACCAGCCCCCCCCGCACACACCTCCTAAAATTATAAATTTCTCAAAAATGAAGAAAAAGATATCAATACCTGTTAAATATGTGGAAGTTGGTACATTTTACTTGTTTCATGGTAAATTTCATAATGTTTTTACAAAAATTAGATTTTAAATGAATTTTCAAAACAAAATCTTGAAATTTACAAGTCCAAGGGCCATAAATCCGTCAAAAGTAGGTCAATCGTAACAAAACTCGAACTGGTACTGACGCCGCTTGAAATAAAGCTATATACCAAATTTCAACTCAATATCTTGAAAGACGGCAAAAAAAAGTCCGGAAAACATGACCTAGGACATATGGTCAACCCCCCCCCCCTAAAATTATAAATTTCTCAAAAATGAAGAAAAAGATATTAAAAACCATACCATATGTGTTAGTTGGTACACTTTACTTGTTTCATGAGAAATTTCATAATGTTTTTGACAAAAAATAAGATTTTTAATGAATTTCTGAAAAAATCTTGAAATTTATAAGTCCAAGGGCCATAAATCCGTCAAAAGTAGGTCAATCATAACAAAACTTGAACTGGTACTGACGCTGCTTGATATAAAGCCATATACTAAATTTCAACTCAATATCTTGAAAGACGGCAAAAAAAAGTCAGGAAAACATGCCCCCGGACGGACGCACACGCGGACAGCGCCATAACATAGTACGTCCCGTCTAATGACGGGCGTATAAAAACTGAAAGTCTCAGATAACATTTTGCATATAGACACAGACGAGGACAAGGATGCAGACACCTGGGATATTGGGGTTTACTGAAAGGTCCATCGATCCGTGGGCATAAAAAGGCAAGTTAAAAGCATAGTGACCTCTCAAGGTGTTGTGATGTGCCCTGCCTTGAAGCACTCTAGGGTTGTATCCATGACTAGTCATCCACAGTCCTATTCTTGATGGGAAGGATGGGCGTTGGTATGTGTCTGCTTTGCAGTAGGGGATAAAATATCAAAGAGTATACATGTCCCTGGGTTTTAAATCTGGTTTTGTGGAGAATTGTTGCAGCAGGATTGTAAACAAGGTTGTAGGTGATGTAGTACAAGATTATTGCACTTTCTCTGTTATACTGTTGGCCACTCCTGGGTTGAATCATCTCACTGGAACTACTAGTGGTCTTGTAGTCACCGGTGACAATTCTGGCTGCCCTTCACTGTACCTTTTTCAATGTTATTGATGTTGTGAGCTGTGTGTGGATCCCATACTGGGAAGGCATATTCCAGGATGGGTCAGACTAGTGTCTTATAGCATTGTGTTTATGACTCTCAGTCTGTTTTGGTTGGGAATCGGGCAAAATTCCTCTGAAGAAAGCTTCAGCTGTTGTTTGCTTTCTTGGTTATGAAATCCATGTGGTACTTGTTTTTGTCTTATGTCAACTTATAGGCAGTGATAACTTTGCCCCTCAAAATCTTAGTCCCATAGTTAATGTGAACAGTGGTGAAAGAGACACTTTACATGAAGTATAAATATAACGCCAAGTTTCGGAATACACTTCGTAATGGAAAAAGAAACAGATTACAGAATGAGAAGTCTCCAGCCTTTCAATACTAAAGACCAACTTGCAATGGAAACTGTAACAGGAAAGATCACATTACCACTACAGAACCTTTTACTGAGCTCATACAATGATCACAATTCAAAAACATGTACAATGGTATAATTTTTAAGATCAGAGGAAATTCTGAGCATGGTTTTAATGTACCAACATCGCTCGTAAAGTCTAATCCGAAATTCTTCTTTTCAACGAATATATGTTTATAATTTTAACAATAGTACACAATTACTCTTGTAATTATGACATTGGTTCTTTGCTCTCCGACTCGATCTCCAAGAACGAGTTGACATTTAAAGAACGTTTCGAATCATACTCAGAGTTTTTAATTAAATATGATGCTTAAGTTTATTGTTTTGCAATAAACTTCTGTAAACTGAAATCAACAAAAATGCACTTACTCTTTTGCGGCGATATGCAAGACTTCACAAGCCTTGACAAGAAAATATTTCGTCTTGACAAGAGCCTCGCGCTGTCGACGTCAAAATGTTTTGATTGGATACGGAACGCAAGGGAGGTAATTTGCGATAACTCCGAGTAGTGATGCACTCGCACTAGTAAACACCGATGTTTAGCATATAACCATTACGATTTCTTACAATCACGCATACTGTACAACATAATCTTTTACATATTTTCGTTAAAGTGTCAAATAATATCAGTACTAACAGTAAAAGCGAAAAAGAATCATGGGAAATTAAAAAAAATAATAATAAATAAGTAAAGTAAAATGAAATAAAATATAGGCCCTAATTTTACATTTAGACAGCGAACAGCAAACACGTAAAATGTAGCTGACGCCCGATATCATCGTATTATTAGACTAGTGCTTTGTATATAATAGTTTTCTTTTTTCATATTTCTATCTATGTAGGTTGTTTATTGTTTTGTCCTTCGGAAGGGCAGATCGCCTCGAAAATTTGACCATTTTTCTTACATGTAATTTAATATTTGAGGGTCGTTTGCCGCTTTCTTGTGCTTCTATATTTGACCTCTCTTATATATATATATATATATATATATATATATATATATATATATATATATATATATATATATATATATATGAATATCGATATATTTGGTTGGTTGGTTGATTGCGCTTTCAACAACTTTTCATCGCGACATGGGAACAGGAGGTACGGATTCCAGAACGCCGGCGTCACAAGCTTAACCTCTTCACCAAGTCTGCCCCTAAATCGATATATCATAGCTGCGTATTTATGAGGGGGTTGACGTTAGTCTCTTTGTATTTATAGTCACAAAATGTTTACTTCATTGATATAACCAGAGACCTATTGTATTATTATATAAATAGGTCTCTGATATAACTTGCCGCTATTCATTTTCTTTTATTATCATCATGTTTTTGGTCCTGTTTTCTATTTAATTCTCAAAAGTTTGACCTCTTGCCATACCTATACCCAGCACGAGAGAGAGAGAGAGACTCCCTGAATTTCTGAACATTCAAATTAGCTAGCCTACGTTTCATACGTGCATATAATTTGATAATGCTATTTACAAAATGAAGTCGGGTTAACTCGATTAAAAATGGTTAACATTTGATGTAGAAATATAATTCCAGTTCAAAATATCAAAACTAAGCATCGTTCTTGGACACAAGAATGTCTGCACATATTGCACAAGACTTCTTATTGACTATAGACCAACACAATTTTGTCAAGAAAAAACAGCTTCAAGGCCCTTTGCATCATACGGAGTATGGTAACTACATTTGTCATAAGCTTATTATGATCTCCATATCGAAGGCAAAGACCCTAGGTGAAGGTCATGACAACCTTGCGTCACGAGCAACGTCCGAATGAATTAAAACTAGATCAACAAGAGCAACGCCAAGCGTGGAATCCCCTAGCACGACGGCAAAATCACAGACAGTTTGCCAATGTTGACCTTGGTCTCCGTGACCCGAAATCAATAGGGTGTTTCCTCTCATCATCAAGTTAGTAACATGCGAAGTTTGAAAGTGATCGGACAGAAACTGTAGTGTGTATTGTGCCCAAAAAATGAAGTATCACGGACTCAGGCACCCACTCAACCACACACGAGCTGCCGCATTACTATATCCCCTCCAACGCTGTTGCGAGTGGATAATATAGGCATATAGATTTCATGGACCGTTAACTCTGATGGACAGACAAAACGGGCGATTCCTACATTATATACATCCCAAAAGCCTTGCCTTTAGTCAAATTGGTCCCGAGACAGGAGAAACTGGCATGTCATATATATGCAAAGGTTATTATCCACTCGCATCAAATTTGAGGATGGAGTATAACATCGCTGCCGTATGTGTCCGAATGCGTGTCTTTCTGTTTGTAACCTTGTAAATACGACTGGAGACGAACCACTCAACACAAAATCTTCTACAAGCGTTGGCCTAAGAAAAAAGCTGAACCCTACTTATTTTTACCACAGATATCGTAGATATGGACCGATAAACTGTGAACGTTACAGAAAAAATACTATTAGTCACGAGAACACGAAACATTGCATAGGTGGTACCTATGCAGAAAATAAGTATCACAACAGATATGCGCGTATAAATGTTGGTTCACCATATGCACATTTCGACACTTTATGTCTCTTCAGTGATGCTCAAGACCTAAACTGTGGAAGTCGAAAATATAAGTATCTGAAGAGCAAACACATCACAAGGATGAACCCTATTCATTTTCAAGATCACAAAATCAGTAAGTTTCTTCCTCTCTTGGTAAGTAAGCATATATCCAAATTTGGTTTGAATACGATAAAAGGTATTCGTTATCATCCGGAAACCAATCATTAGTCAATCTGGTCAGCTGTGACCTTTGTACCTCAAAATCAATAGGGTTCCTCCTCTCTTCACAAGTAAGCATATATATCCAAATGTGGTTTGAATATAACGAAAGGTAATTGAGGTATCGTCCGTAAACAAAATTTGTTACCGAAGGACGGACAAAGCAAACACTTAATGCCCTCTACAATAACAAGCATTCCGAGAGTATTGCTAAAACAATAATGTCCCCAACAACTTTTACAATGCACACATTTATAGGAAGCTGATACTGTAAAACATTTCTTGGAATACATGTATATAATGCATGCGAGTTCTACTGTAAATGATGGATCACATTTTTTCAATAAATGAAGCGGAACAAAATTGATCTGTAACTTGTCATGGTAAAGCGATGTGCCAAATGTTGAATGATAATCAGAAAGCATGGCCAATAATAGTTGCGGAAATCTGATTTGCCGGACTGTCAAAAAGAGTGCAATCATAATGTTCCCTTCTGTAAAATTCGCCAGTAGGGGGGGGGGGGTTATAAATGCATAGCAAGCAATCTACAATGAGAAAATCTAAGAAACTAGTTAAAAAAATAAAAATTTGATTTAAGATTGGAACCAAAAACAACACTTTTAAAGACACCCTCTAATTCACGCAATATCTTTATCAATCTATACCGCCGATCCGAAGAAAAAGTTTGTTAGGGTACCTAACGTAAGGTACCTTTGCAGCATACGTTTTCCAACCCTGGATCCATCCTTTGACAGATCTAACTAAAACACAACACAACCTGTAGGGAACACACAGAACTTCATTCAGACCAAGATTTATCAAACATTTTTTCAATGGTTCTGAAGAAGTTTAAAATGTAGAAGGCTTGTTGATAGTGACGAATGGCAAAGTAAGTCAGGTTTTGAGGTGAGCTAACATAGACAAATCATCTAGGATTTCTTTTTTTACACCAACTATGACAGTGGCATTTAAAAAAGATAATCATGATAATACAATTTAATTTTCAATATCCTTTGAATGTAAAAACAGAAATGAACAATTCATCAACATATTGTTCAAAGAAGTATATTCTTATAATCATAGATCATAACAAACATATTAAAATGCCTCAGACAAAGAGTATATTTGATGTATTATTCATACATATATTTACTGTTATTTTTCTTATCAAACTCTAACAAAACATACAAGGACGTCTATGTCACGACAATAGCCCTACTAATCTTTACACACTTGTTACATGTGGTTATATTATCATTAACACAGGCTCTATTTATGAATGCTTAAAAGTAATGAAGATAAACATCTACTAGACTTCTCCAATATCAAACAGTTATTGATAAGGGAATGTAACTACATACACATTTATCACTTTTTAGTTTCAGACAGAAGGATCAGAACCCAAATATGGCATTACAACTCCTAGCATGGCATAATATGCCCATCACTTTATATGAAGGGATGAAATTTGAAAGAATGGAAACATTCCCTCTTTACCAAAAATTCTGTAAAATATTATTCAAATCTGTGCAATGGGTAAAAGTTATGGCCCAGACAAATATTTACCCATCATATGCAGGGTGACCTTGACCTTGAAGATATAACCTTGGTTAAAAGTCAAGACACATCCTTAGATTCAGGGCATCAATTCTCTGAAATACTATTCAAATCCATGTTAGGGCAAAAGAGTTGTGGCCCAGACAAAGATTTACTCATCATATGCATTCTGACCTTGACTGTGCAGATATGACCTTTGAGTCAAAGTTATGACACACCCTTGGGTCATGGGCAACACTTCTGTGAAATATTATTCAAATCCATGCAACATTAAAAAAACATATCGCCTGGGCAAGAATCTACATAACATAAAACTGTGACCCTGACTTTGCAGATATTACCTTGAAAATCAATAGGTTTCATCCTGCAGTCATAAAAAATAAGTGGGCAAAGTTTAAAAGTTCTAGCATTAACATTCTGGTCTGTACCTTGTTTACAAGTTGCATTTTCAAAAATTTGTAATTGACCTTGACGTTTGACCTGTATATTGAAAATCAAAAGGGTGGTCCATCCTCTTGCCATTAAAAATTAAGTGTACCAAGTTTGAAAGTCCTAGCCTAAAATGCTATGGTCTGTATTGTGTTAACAAACTTATTGTGGGTTTATCTTTGTACATAGTTCAAAATAATTTCTTCACCACTGTAGTAGGAATATGCTCTAATATTGAAGCAAAATTTTATGTAACAAGAATGTTTATATGTGCATTTAACATGACTATTTTTACTAAAGAACTTTTGTAATCAATGCATTTTGCGAATTTGTAATTTCTTAGTGGCAGAACGTTATTTACCAGTAATACAAGAAAAAATTATGAGAGTTTTTCAATAGCCTGTATGACCCTATTTTGTAGAAGGTCTATGTCAGAATGTGATAGCATAGAAATTGATGCAATTTCAGGTTTTCGTTGACCAACATCCACATGTATCTTCATCACACACAATAACTCGATTAGTTTCTGCTGACACTGCTGAACTCCCTGAAATATTACATAATAATATAAAGTTAAACCAAAAAAACCCCAAGAGCAACGCCTAGCGTGGCATGATACGCCCGTCGCTTGATTCAGACGGGATCAATTCGCATCTGGCATGAGTTTCATGAAAAAATCTGACGTTTACTAAAGTTAATTGCGTTTCATAGCATTTTATCATAGGAATAAGTCCAAGGACAATAACTCCTGTAAAAACAGTCCTATCAAACCCATCTTCAAATTTGACCTGCATCTTACCTTGATACATCTGTATACAAAATATTATTTGAATCCATCATACCTTCACTGAGATAATGAGCAGAAACCATCATTTTAATGAAATTTTCTAAGTCCAAAGGCAAAACTCCTACAAAAATACCATAGTAATGCATGATATTCTCTTTGGGAAAGACTCATTTACTAACAAAACTTTAAGTGAAGATCATTTATCATCTCCCGGACAAGTAACAGATATACCGGACAAGAAACCTTAAAGGACCGGACAAAATGGACAGCGAACGGATAGTGAACAGATATGCAATATTTTTGAAAAAAAATCTTGAAATTCTTTAGTCCAAGGTCCCCCTTACACCCCATCCCCCTCTTAAAATTATAAATTTCTCAAAAATGAAGATAAAGATATCAATACTTGTAAAATATGTGATGGTTAGTACATTTTACTTGTTTCATGAGAAATTTCATAATGTTTTTACAAAAATTAGATTTTTAATGAATTTTCCAAAAAAAAATAAATCCATCAAAAGGGATCAATCGTAACAAAACTCATACTGGTACTGACACCGCTTGATATAAAGTAATATACCCAATTTCAATTCAATATCTTTAAAGATGGCAAAAATAGTCCGGAAAACATGACGGATGGATGCACGGACGGACATACGAACAGTGCCGTAACATAATACATCCCGTCAAATGACGGGCATATAAAAAACAGGACAATAGTACAAATACCTACTCACCCCCGAATATCATGTGGGTGACTGATTGATGTCCTGTCTTTCAGATGCATCAGTAAACAAGAGGCCCAAGTGGGTCTATATTGCTCACCTGAGTACCTAGATGATCAGTCATGCATAAGGGAAGAATTCATTTATTTTTGCATTACTGTGACTAAGTCAACACAAAATATGTCAAATTTTATTTCAGACTAGAATAAAAAACAACACTTTTTTGCACATCCATTCAGGTGATTTTGATATTAAGCATTTTCTTTGTCTCTGCAAGATGTCATTCAGGGCAACAAGTTAGTCATTTTCTTTAGATGGGGCCTTTTCTTGACTGATTTCAAGTCTGGGTCATGAACAACAATGGTTTCAAATATTGTCCAGATCGAACTTAAAATTGCCTAATTTCATACGTTGAGTGTTGAGAAACATCTAAAAACTTATTTAGATGTGTAAAGAAATTAAAAAAAAAGTTTTGACCACAGCTGGATTTGAACCGCTACTCTCCATATTTCAATTACCAAGTGGTATATGTACGATTGTGAGACCTACTTTTTAGACATGGTGGCATTATCTGTTAACCAATTTGGATGAAATTTGCAAAATTGATAGAGGACCTTTAGTACTTTGTGTATTCCATGTTTCATTAAAATCTTTCATGTGGGTTTTGTAGAAAAAGTTGAAAATGTGAAAAATGGCCAAACCCCCCCCCCCCCCTTTTTTTTTGGAAGTCTTAAAAAATTCATAAAAAATCCAAAATTTGAGATAATGACAAAATTCTTACCACAATTATGATCAAAATAGTCATTAAGAAATCATCAATATCAATTAACTGAAAAACATGACACTTTTCTTCATTGAAATGACTAAGTCCAGAAACACGTCAAAAAAGCGTAAATTTCTATTTGACGGATCTTAACCCAGAACACAATTTTAAATAACCCATCTTTATAGATTGTTGAAATGCAATTAGTTTCCCAATTTATGTACTGTTTCTGGAGGAGAAGATGTTTGAAGAGGGGCACCGTTTTGGGCAATTTTGGCCCCGGCCCTGGATCCACCCCTGAGGGAATCTGGATCCCGAACACAATTATAGTATGGGACCTTGCGTACATCATTTACACAAATTTTGATCCAAATCTGCAATGTAGTTCCAGAGAAGAAGTCGAAAATGTGAAAAAGTTAACGACGGACGGACAACGACGACGGACGGCACACTTTGACTATAGCTCACTTGAGCCTTTGGCTCAGGTGAGCTAAAAACCAAGGTAGACATGGCATGTAAAAGATCCCTCACTGCTTAGAGTGGGTCTTTTGAAAAAGTCTTAATTTTTGGGCACTGCATCAGTTAGATACCGTCACCAAAAACATGAATTAAACAGTACCCTGAACAAGGAGATATCCCTAAAAGCAGTGTTGTGTTGAAAAGAGACAGATATTAGTTTCAAACTACCAATGAACAAGCAATGCCAACTTAGTATAATATCAGGATCCAGAGTTTTAAAGTGAATATCCTACACATGGTCTATCTATATTTCTCTTTCCTCAATTTAATACCTCTGCTAGTATCTCTCTAACACTAGGATCTGTGGCTGCTCTTTTTCTCATCTCCTGAAAATGTAATTTGAGAAGTTCTGTTCAGTGCTTCACTTAACAGTATAGCATTTACACGATTGTTAACTTGAGCAAGAACTGATAACGGGCTTTGAGGGAATAATTTTAGATTTTCATTGATTATCTAAGCATTATTTCAATTATACGAAGATGGCATGCTGGTGCAAAAGACACAAATGGTATTTTCACTACCCAATAAGTATAATTCTCCCAATGCTGTGGATTTATTTCTTCAAATCTAAAATCTGACAATATATCTGACTATAATTAACACTTTTGTACAAAACATTTTGCAAAATGTATTGGTATTCTATAGTATACAAAATCATGATTGTGATATTAGAGCATCAGAGCCACTAGGCATTTAAAATCCCTTTTTACTATAACAGTTCCTATAGGACAATTATTTCCACAGCAGCAAAGATGTACAGAAAGAACTTTGGTCACAGGATCACTGTGACTGGGTCATACCTTTTGGTTATCAGCAACAACTGTGTGAAGTGTAAAGCAGATCCATGCTACAACTACTGTTCTAGGGATCACACATTTTCACTCATAAGAGCACTATGACCTTGATCTTTGGAGTTGTGAATTCAGGTCAAGATGATTATACATCCATGCTTTGTAGTACATTTTGTGTTGTAATAATTGTGTGAAGCATCAACCAGATCAACAGTATCAATCAGGGGTATTTTTAAGGAAAGAATTAATAGTAATTATTTCAATTTCTTAATCACTCTACCATGACCTTCATCTTGAAAGTATTACTTCGGATAAAACCTATTGACATACCACTGTGTCATGAGTAACAAATTAATCTGATCAATAGTACATTTGTACTTGTATTAATATGATGCAGAAGTTTTAAAACTTCTTAACTGGAGAGACAGACATACACTTCAAAACTTTGAAAGGAGTACAGCAAATATAAAAAATTTTATATGAATACATGTACTTGGATTTTAACTTGCACAATAAATTGATATAAATCTCTGGGACAAAACATTATACGGCTGACACGATACCAAAACATGAGCTATATTCATTACAATTCTGTTTTTGCATTATTTTTCATATTATCAGACAAATATGAAGCTTAGGTTGATTTTTACATTCTTATCTCTTGGTATCATGTATTTCCAGTTAAAGAGGTTTTTTTTTTTAGTAAAAGAGTCTCATCAAATTTGGATAAATATAACACTAAGTGATTAATTCAGTTGAATTTACCAGACTATCAGGTGCAGAGAAGCCTATAAGCTGTGTAAGCACCTGCAAAAGAGAAAATTAAAGTCTTACAAAATTGTAGCTGTATCTGTTTCTGTTCATTACCTCGTGTCCATTCCACAACTAAGGTAGAGTGTAGTATTCTAGATTATACACCTTAAAGAGTAATTCATAGGCCTTATTTTGAATCCAAATCAAGAACATCATGACTGGCCTCCAAACCAGATTAATTAAACTGTGAGCCAGCAATAGAAACCTGTGTTGCATCAAATATATAGTATGGTATTAGAGTTTAGGTCAAAATATGCTGGACAATAAGCAGGTGCATCCAAATCTATATATACATGTACTACATACCAGTACTCATCACAACTAAAATATATAAAATACATGTACATCAGGAAGATGCCATTATAACAAAGCAAGAGATGATTGTAAAACATATATGCCCCCCTTCTGGTACTATATTGTACAACTGCGTAAAGTACTACATACACTCGATGACCTTTGACCTTTTCACCTGAGAATCAATAGAAATCATCTACTACTCATAACCAACCAACAAATGAAATATCATCGCTATCAAGCAAAAGGTTCTCAAGATATAGAGCGGACACCATACACAGTACTCCATTGCACTCTTTGAAAGAGACCTTTGACTTTTTGACCTGAAAATCAATGGGTGTAATCAATTTCTCATAATCAGTCCACATACGAAAATTTTCATTTCAATATATGCACTCATTGCACACATAATGAACGGAAACTGTGAATTGTACGAAATTTTCTAAGTTCAAGGGGTGTAACTCTGTCAAAAATTGTTTGATGGTAACCAAATCAGAAAATGACCTAGATATTCTCATATTGTATCTGTATACGAAGCTTCATTTCAAAATATGCACCTTATGCAAAGATAATAAATGGAAACTGAATTATTTGAAATTTTCTAAGTTAAAGGGGTGTAACTCTGTCAAAAACTGTTTGATGGTAACCAAATCAGACACTGACATAGATATTCTCATGATGTATCTGTATGCCCAAATTTCATTTTGAAATATGTACCCATTGCAGAGGTAATGAAAGGAAACTGTTCAGTTTATGGATCTACAGACAGCTGCAAAGCAATATACCCCTCTACTTCAAAGGGGGGCACAGATATCTAATACATCACCAGGTTCAGTTACTACAAATATATGCAATACATCAGGCAGATGCCATTACAAGTAAACTATATGATATGGCAACAGGTGCAGTTATTACAATGAAAATGTGCAATAAACTAACAAGAACGTATGTAATACATCAAGCAGAATGAGATACCATTACAACTAAAATATGTAATGCATCAACAGGGGCATTTACAGTTGTAGCAAACTTATGTAATACATCAACAGGTGTAGTTACAACTAAATAGATGATAAATCAACAGATGCATTTACAGTTATTACAAACATATTTAAAAATATGCATCAACAGGTGTAATTACAACCAAATTTTGCAATATCTCATTAGGCGTCGTCACATCAAAATATATAGAAAACACTGTAATATTGTTGCCATACCTTAAGCAATGTATTTAATACATTAGGCAAATACTTTCATAAAATTACTGTAATACTGATGAAACAACAATTATCAATTAAAAGCAAAACAACAAATATCAATTAAAAGCAAAGTACCATTTCACATACAAATATATCACGTTTTGCTGTTTATGCAGTGAAAAATTGCTATGTCAAAATTAATTTATGGCATAGGTGACGTCATAGTGTGGAAAAGAACAGTATCAAGCCAGTGTTTGATGAGATAAACACCTTTAAACTGAGTGTAAACATGTGATAAAAAAAGTCCGAAGTGAATTTTCATTTCATACAGTATTTATGAAATGACATCTTGCCAAGACTCAGGGATATAAAATAAACAACTCAACAATATAACAAATATTTCAGTTATATCACAACATAGAAGCAGAAGGTAACCAACCTCTTAAACGTAGTGGTGCAATCGAACCCGGATCACATGAAATTAAAATACATTTTAGATCCTATATATAACATATAAAAACACAATTTCCAGTATCCAGACAGTAATATGTTTATATTACAAAACTTAATAAAACTCCATCTTACCCCATTTGACAAAGCCACATCCAGGGTATCTGACCCATCATTGATTTTACAGGACAATTTCCACCTTGTGCCTTTACAGTAATCCAGTTTGTCGAGAAGTGTAGAAATAAATGCCTGAAATAACACCATTACATTTATAATTAAACCAAAAGACTATTTCACTGTTACAAGTGTATAACTTAACTTTCATATTTGTTCGGAACAGAAATTTTCTAATATATAAAGAATTGTACAGATATGGATAAGTAAAATAAATAATGCATGATATGGTTTACAAACATTGTATCAATCAAAGTTCTGAAGGGCTTAAAGGTAATATTCTTAAAGATATTAGAATGAGTGAGAATATACTGTCTAATTTGCACACTGCCTGACCGAATACCAATATAAAATGTTGTCCCAATGGCATTATCTATGTACATTTAACACTTCCTAAACCAACAAGTTAAAACAACATCTGCCTGAATCTACCACTATTTTAACAAATTATAATCAAGTACCCCAAACCGATCAATAAAGGCTGCAGATGACCAGACTTTGCTCCTGCATAAACAATCAATAATTTAACCACCCAGGCTATGGACAGTGGATTGTCAGTTTGTGATTTAAATTGTATGAAAAGTTATCACCAGGTATATACAAGTAAAAGGTTATCAAGGTGATATTAAGAGTACATTTAGGTCCATTCATAAACAGAATTGTTAGTTTACTAGCATGGCGGGTACACCTGTGAAAAGATGATAAATGGGAGAAGGCAGATCTCAAGAGTCCTTCTTTACAACATGTCCGTCTGGAATTAACTTTAGAATTAAAACTTAAACTCATCAGCGATGCTGGTATGTACTTTATTCAGCCTTGTAAAATATGATATGATGCGTGTTTGTTTCTTCATTTTTGCACTTCTCATTATTTCTGTATAGAATTTGCAAACAAATAAGAGTTGAAAAGTTAATGAGAAGGCAAGAGAAAATATAATTCACTCAAATAGTATGATGAAGACTTCCACATGCATATCAAACACCACGACGCCTGAAATTTGTCCAACCTTTGTAATCCGATAACCTGTCTAACTGACAGTTTTTCTGGATCCAAGTTAATATTGGTTTAGACAGGTTTCTATATGTTAACATTCTAACTTCATATAAATGAGAAGAATAAGAGATATATTAATCACTTGCATGCATGGTAGCACTTCACATAAATTTCTTTGCTTTTTTCTGTCTATTTTGTATTTACCTTCACTCTGAATGTCATAGGTTTCTGTGCAGGTAAATATGTCTTCACAATGGACAGGTAGGTAAAAGGCATCTCATCAATATTCAAAACAGGAAGATGTGGTGGAATCTTGATTGTTGTAAACTGATCAATTGGATTAACTTCACTTCTTTTTCTCTTCCTATCTCTTTGATTCAAAATTTGGTTTTTGAAAAAATTATCACTAGTTAAAGACTGCATTGATATGGAGGGCTTCAGGTTTGATGATAGAGACTTTTTTCCAGCAGAAATTGAACTGTTTTTAGCCCCTACGCTTGTTGTGATTCCATTTCTATCAAAAGAATCTGAATTATCTATTACTTCTGATTTAACAAGTGGTGGTTTCTTTTCAGAACTGTCCTTTGTACATATTTGATTATCAGTTTTTGTCATAGAATTTGTGGTAATAGATGTAAAATCAAAATCATCAAGATCCTCATCAAAATCATCTTCAAAGACACAGTCTTCTTCCATATTTTTGACAGTACTCCCAGTAAGAGGGTCTTTTGATAAGTAATTGGAATTTCTTGCATTCGAATGAACAGCACCTGGTCTGATTGGAATACCTGTTGATGAGATCTCTCTGCCACTTGAATGTTCAATGGATAAAGATGAGTGGTATGGAGGACTACTATTTGCACTTTTAAGATTCTGAGTTTTTAACTGTCTGGAATAATTTGCCCCTATTAGGGGTTCAGTGTTCTGATGTCTTGCATATTTTTTATTGTCAACACAAATTGGCTGATTAGACAATTCATTGATGGTAGATTTCACTGTGGCATTCCCTATATAGTTCCTTGTCAGTGTAACCTTTCTTTGCTGAGGACTAGCTCTGTGGGAGACAGATTCCTCTGGTGGTGGTGGCACATTCTGAAACTCTTCCATGTCATCTAAAAAATCTTCAAAAGCAAGATCATCTTCAAACTGCAATTAAATTAATTTTGACATATATAAAGTATAAATATGGCAATCATTCATGTAATGAAATATAGAGAAGTCAATACAGGTCGTGTGTGTAACAGCTACTTGTCATTTGCCACTAAATCTATTAAATTTCACTAATACTTCAATATAATCCACAGGCATGATATTTCTGAAAACATCAATGTAACTCCAATCAGATTCATCATCCATTTTGATATAAACAAATACAGTACACAATCTCTGATGCAGACTGTTTCATGACATTTTCCATGCATAATTTTATTTATACAATGAAAGTCAAATCCTGTCAAAATCGCTACAGGTATTATCTGCAAAAAAAATCTTTAATCAGCTTTTACTTTCTAATTTTCTACAATAAGAATTATGCTCAGGTGATCTCATGATTTCGCTGTACACAGCAGTTGTATTTACATGACAAAGTATTCTCTAATACGTCTTATCCTCACAGGTGGATAGATAGACAGGGCGATATCTATATACCCTTACATCCATTGTATAGATATTACCTCTATTTCTTGCTTAACATCACAATTTTGAGTAATCTGATGCATATTTTCAGTCTTCATCTCTTTTTTCATATTTCTATTGAATTTCTGGTTGTTATTCTGACTGGAGAAACCTGGAGATAAAAGTATGTTAGTGAATATATTACATGTATAAGACTATGCTGTGAAAAGAATCTGAAAGTTCTGGTACATCTTGAGTATGAAGAGACATACAGAAATTTTTCGACTGAAACAGAAAAGTACATTTATAAGTACATAATGCACTTTATCAGAGGTTATAGGGTATTCACACAAATTCTTCTACACAGAAGTTGATATATACATCTCCCTGAAATAGTTCAAAATCTTACAAGACACTGGATTGCTATTAATTCTAGATATAACATGAACACTTATCCTGTTAAGGGTTTAATGTATATCACTTGGATCATAAATTAAGATGCACCATAAATCCAATACCTTTTGATGAAAGATTAAAGTGAAATAAAAACAAGCAAATTAAGAGAATTGTGGTCATCCAATTTCGGACATGTCTTACGGTTAATAAGTTATATTGAAGTAGGTCAAAGGTCACAGTCACACAAAAATTTTGGTACCAATGGAAAGGTATTGCAATTAGGAACACACACGCCAAATATGAAGGCCCTAAGTCTTGCGGTTAAAAAGTTATGACCAAGGTTAAAGTTTTTGTGACAGACGGACTGACGGACTGAGGGATGGACAGACGAATGAGATTTGATTTCCCAACGTTTCACGAAAAGCGGGGGACGACAAAAATAAAACAAGCTGTATTTGTGAAACACTAATGCCCCCGACAGCAACAGTCCAAAACGTTATTTTTAGAGAGAAGGTCATTGTCAAGGTCAAAGGGCATCAACCTTGGTGTCATTTGAAAGGGCTTCATTAGTTAAGTAGGCATGTGAAATATGAAGTCTCTATCCCTCATAGTTCAAACGTTATGGTCAAGGTTAAAGTTGTCAGATAGACAGACAAAAATACAAACAGACTAATAAACAGAAAGAAAAACAGACAGACAGACAAACACACAGGACAAAAACAATATACTCCCGATCTATCTATCCGGGGGCATAAAAAATTAAGGGCAGACAACATATTTTCCCTACCTGCAACATTTCCCACTTGTGAGATTACTATACCTTGTTTCCGTTGGTTGGTTGATTGGTGTTTTATGTTGCTTTCAACAATTTTTCAGTTATATCGCAACATGAAAGCAGGACATAACCAACCTCTCAAATATAGTGGCGCAATCCGGGAATCATCACTTTTGTTGAGACAGATATAAAATGTAAGGATATAAATCCGCTTCAGAGGATATTATTCAATGAAGAATAAACCAATCTAAGATGCTATTACATGTATATCAAACATGCATTGAAATTGTCATAACAAACCATTTATCAAGTTCATGAGCAAAATTGTAAGTGTTTACAAAATTACATATATAGCTACATACGTGTATGGTACTCACTGGTATGTGTGTACCTCTTATCTTGAGAT
This sequence comes from Pteria penguin, assembly GCA_035048485.1. Lineage (NCBI taxonomy): Eukaryota > Metazoa > Mollusca > Bivalvia > Pterioida > Pteriidae > Pteria > Pteria penguin. Next base: position 37,181,867 of record CM068581.1, read on the forward strand.
GAAATTTAATATTCTAACTTTAATTTGGGATCACCTTGTTTTGCCTCATGGGTTTCCTGCTTGACTTGAGGCTTCTTTTCATTACAGACAGGTCCTCCTTCAAACTCCTGTCTAAACTCTTGTCCAGAATGCTCCATACTTTTCTCCCTAAACAACATAATTCACGTGCAAAAATAACTCTTTTTTCTTTCACAACTTATTTCTACTTGGATTTGTTTGCCTACGTGACAGTTTTCAGTGTATGATTATGCCAGGAAATAAGAGTATAAACAGAAATTTACTGACCCAGTATGGGGATGCCATCTTTTTTTTTTTATCATTACACCATGGCCACATCTTACACCAGTCTATGGAGGTCAGAAATGGTTTTTTTCAGTACAACATGATGGCTTACAAGGCAACACCTTATACCACTTTGTGGATGTCAGGAATGAATTTTTATCATTACACCATAATGGTTTGTGTGACCACACAGAGTTCTTGATATCCTTCGGTCCTACCAGCAAAACTGATTAAAATTGAGAATGTCTGACATGTTTGTGCTCTACGTCAGTCATTGTGACCGGTAAGCTCTCGCAGCGCAAAATGTGCTTTTCGTAATTATGATCCCAATAAAATCTTGCCTAAATCTTATTCTGTTAAATGTTTGGAAACTCATCGCATCAAACCGATTGTTTCAAACATATGTATGACCTCTAAAACAACAATGATGGCTTCATGGTTCATAAAATTTGTCGAAGGCACAGTGTCAGTCTGCGATGGAGGTGGAAGAAACAGATGATCAAGAGGTTGAAGTTCAAATAGTTGCCCAGGAGCAGAATACTGTGGAAAATGCAAATGAACATGAAAGTGGTGCCACTGATCAAAGATCTTTGAATAATGTGAATGAAGATGAGAGTGACAGTGAGAGTGAAAGTGATTATAAGACAGAGAATGAATCTGAGAGTGAATGTGAGCAATCTGAGGAAGAAAGTTGATTGAGGGTATGAGATGGAAATTGTATGGAATTGAATAAATTTGATTTTTCTTGTCAGGATTTGTTTTATATTTCATAGTACCATAAATAAGGTCTGCTCCTGACTATAAATCACAATTTTTATGCTGAAAAATTTTAGGATTGACAAGTTTGTGTCCAGCGTCAGTCCGAATGACAGACACTCAAAAAAACTTAAGATTTCAAGAATTCTGGCCACAGCTGACACCAGTCTGCGGCTGTCAGGAATGTTTCTTTTTACGTACACCATGAAGGCTTACATTGCTACAGCTTATAGGATGTCAGCAATGGGTTTTTTTTCAATCCACTATGAATTCTAACGAGGCCATAGTTTATACCAGTCTGTGGATGTCAGCAAATTTTTTTTCAATCCACCATGATTTCTAACAAGGCCATAGTTTATACCAGTCTGTGGATATCAGGAACTTTTTTTACATACACTATGATGGTTTACAGTTTCACAGATTATACCAGTCTGTTGATGTCAGGAATGTTTGTGGATATCATACTTACCCTCATTCTGAGTTAGTGAGAATTCCTGGTAATTTTCTTCTTTAGCCATCCATTATACTTTACTTCTAGAGTGTAAACTCAACGAAAGTAAGACTTGAGGATCAAACTTCCAAAACCTCAAGTGTATCATACATATGTAGCAAGCACTGAGCCAAGTTCCTCCAAAACATTTTAAGTATATAAAAGTATATTATACATATCTCAACTCACAATTTGATGAGTGATTTTTTTTCTGTTAAACTATTCTAGCATTTTTAAAAGATGTCACACTTACAAGGCACTTTGAAGGACAGCTTGAGCAGTGTTTGCTTCTACCAATGTATCAACTTCACCACCAAGTATTTTCACATTTTCATCTTTCAGCATTAAAACACTATTACGACATAAAATGGAGCCCTGAATCACAATCTGTAATAGTAGTAATCAACAGAGTGAAATGTTACACTTCAGTATCGCCTAAATGGATGAAAGAAATCAACAGGCAATTTACATAGTAATTTTCATGAAATAAGAAATATTTATAAATCCTGAAGAAAGTTGTTAGATATTTGTAAATTCTAAAAAGTTTTATTTTCATAATTAAAAGTAAATTGTTTTTATTCTACCCCCTTCTTCACCAGACAAAGCCTTACTTGTACAATCATGTTGCTATGGGATAACATAAGATTTTCTTACCTTAGCTCCAGGTTTGATGGTGTCCTTCAGGCATGGTATCTGTCTGTATTCCATACCCTGTACATGTGTAACGCCATCAGTCAATTTCATCATCAACATTCTTGATGGTTTAGGCTCCCACTGATTACATGAACATATAAACTATTAAGATCAACTCTTGCTTTAAACTACACAGTATACTAGCATGTGGACAACAACCACTGCATCTATCAAAACAGTCAAATTTTGCAAATCGAAGTTACTGTCTTCCATAGCTTTAATGTGACAAGAGCTGTCAGAAGACAAAATAGCTTGCTGTTGTCAGTTCTTGCAACTTACAAAATTACAGACATGGAACTACATGCAATACATTTTTTATGTTCACGATATAAAGATGAGATATGTACGGCCTTTTCTCCAATATTGTATGGATAGCATTCTACCTTGTCGCAATTTCGTAAAAAAGGCATGTTACAATTGACACAAGTTTTACAACTGACATGGATATTGTGCATAAAACATATTCAATCATTTTTGGTGGGTTAGAAATAAAAACTTTTCAAGCCCATTCCTGATTTTACTGGTTTCGAATTTTAGGGCCACAGGATAAAGTATGAAACAAAGTCTCACCAACTGGTACCACAAGTTCATGTGGATCAGTGGATAAGTGCTTTACTCATGACAAAGAGGTTCCAGGTTCGACTCCCACCATGGGCTTCCTGTGTCCTGACTAAAACAGTAAAAACTGAGGTCCCTTGTCATGGTAGGCATGGCACGTAAAAGATCCCTCATTACCTCTAGTAGGACCATTGAAAAGATATAAATTTATTCAATGTATCAGACAAATACCATCTCCACACAGGTTGACTGATTGATTGACTGATTTTTGTTTAACGTCACACCACGAATATTTCACGTATATGGTATAGGTCTTTGTTGCAACTACATCGTCATTATACCTATGTACAAAATGCTAATAAAATTTGCTCTCTTCATACTATCTTACGGCAAAGAGTTTGCAATTGCTTGTATCCGAAATGAACGTGCAATCAACAACTTCATGGCAACAAGTTTTACTGCATTGTTGTCACAAGTCGAAACTGAGCCAAGGAACGACATTCCTTCAAGTGGGACATTAAATAACCATCTTATATACGATTCTCATAATGTTTTAACATCATTTATATTTAGAAACATACAACATTTACCTAAATATTTATACTGCATTTTCATTATCAGAGGAAATGCGGGAAGATCGATCTTTAAATTTGTCATATATGTGAAAAAGAACTAAAGTTACATAACGTGTTGGGGAAAACTTTAATTGAAATATCTCGATAAAAACAAGCGATACAAGATCAAGACAAATGCTTTGTCCGGAGAATTACACAATCGAGTACATCCGACGGTGTCGGTGGTAAACACATCATAAAGTAGTCACAACTACATATTATTACGCGAAATTTGAAAACATTATTGCAACTCCTTTTTCGAGTTATTGAAACTAGTTTATGTTTAGCTTAAATTAATTGAGCTAAAAGTACATTGTGCTGATCAAGAATTTTTAAGACAACATCAGTAATTTTTCGGCACTTTATTTTTCAGCGGCGTAGTAAGCTCTATATCGGTAGTGAAAGTTATAACCCCTGAAAAGAAAGTGACTGCAATGAGTGCAGCTTCACCGAAGCCGACTCAAAAATGATACAATACATATTACAATAGATTTTTTATTAGGAAATCAGGTACCATAAATCTGGATATTTTTGCGTCAAATTATTTTTGCGAATTTAAGCAAAATGCCTATAAATTTATTTTTGTATTTCTTATTTTTGTGAATCTATAATACCCACCCAAGTATAATATGCACCTAAAACTGACCTCCAAAATCATGAAAAAAAAACCCATCTTACTCCATGTATAATATGCAGGGAAGACATCCAGAAAATAATTTCAATTTTGTGTTAAAACAGCAAGACCACAAGACGCAATCAAGATTTGTCAACACATGTATATGATTTTTGTTTTTATATTTAGTAATTCGTCTTTCATGCACCTCCTCAATTAATCTGTAATTTCATCGTTGATGTTGTCAAATGAATTTTCTTTGCCGTATATCTATTACAACAGATCGACCAACCTTTGTTCATTGTGCCATATCAATGCTTTTCAATCATTCTCTCGTTCATTTCATTTACAATCAAACTCACCTAGACTTCAAATTTCTTAACTATTGTGGCCGTACTAGTAGTTTAACGCTCGTCCCAAACGACTGCTTCAATTTTTTTTCTCTTTAGAATGAACGTGCGTGTCCACATAAATTACGTGAACTTTATGTGGGGATCAACCATGTTTGTGAAGAAATAATAAAGAAAGAATGAATGAAGGGAGTGTTATCTGCAGACAAATACAAGGAATAACTTTTTACTTTTTAGTTGGAAGGTAAAGATTTTTTTTCAGACTAGAGTATTCAAATTACTATTTTATAATCGTAGCATTAAAGGTGATACTGACAGCTACTTTCATCAGGTTTAAATGATCAACATTTCTATATTTATTTTCAACCTATTAAAACGCTTCATGAAAAGCTGTTAAACAGTGCAGGGTTCAGGAAGGTCACGCATGTATAATGTGTTCGCTGCATATGGGCCGTTCGTCGGCATACATCGAGAATTTTTGTACATGCACAGAATTTCTCGACATACAGAATGAGCTGCGATGAACTCAAACCGCTTGCGTAAAGTTCTCTTGCCATACTGCCAACGTACAACAACATATGACAGCAAGTGTCAAAATTTCACAATACGCAAGCATGCACATTTCTGATTCATTACAGAGTGAAAGCCACATAACTTGGGTTTACGCTTTTGATTTTCATAATTTCATTGAGACCCATTTTCATCAGGTTCAACTACGTTTAAGATCGGGTTTACCAAAGATTGTTAGTCAAACAGGCTACAGGCACCGAAAGATCAAAGTTCTACTTAAAATAAATGTGCTATGTCTTTAGAATATTATTGTTACTAAACTTCGCAATAGACTAAGTCCCACAAATTGTAAGAAATTGTTCAGTCAGAATTTAAGGCAAATTAAGGACTAAGTTAATTTTATTAACTCACTGCAGAAAATCACAACAAAAATGTATAATTAAATCAAATTGAATTTCCCTTCATTTTTGAAAAGATTTGTTATTGCTGTCCTGTCCCCTGAATTACTCAATAGTTACATCTAATAAATATAACACAAAATACAACTTTGCAAAATCTGAATTTACTAAATGGCCCTTTCGTAGTGAAAGATGGCCCATTGAAATTGAAAATGGCCCATTGAAGTCTGAGCAAGGAGGGCCATAGTTCCACTGATCCAGTTTGCCTTCCTGATCACTGCACTGTTACCAAAAATGTCTTTATGACCTTACTTGAAAGTATCCTTAATCACAAAACAAATGCAAATGGCAGCCAGAACGGGGGAGGGAGAGAGAGAAAGATAGCTTTCTTCTAAGCATTAAAGTGAACTTTAAGGAAGAAACAGTCGTGTAATGGAAGATTCTTCCATTTGTAAAAAATACAGAGAGAGAGAAGATAGCTTTCTTCTAAGCATTAAAGTGAACTTTAAGGAAGAAACAGTCGTGTAATGGAAGATTCTTCCATTTGTAAAAAATACATCACTTGCCCAACTAACAAAGAATGTGTTTTCAAACAAAGATCAGCAAATTCAACCGCACATGAATCCTGAGAACACACTTTAAATAGTACTGTTTGGGGAAAAAATACAAAAAATAAATACCCTACCTACCTTGCCACTTTTTTGAGACCCAATTATCTCAGAAACATGGAATTAATTTTACATGGCCTAAAGTAGACAGATGTGTTATAACTCTCCAGATAGTTTTTCTGACAGTCTAATAACTAAACTGTTCAATGGAATGCAAGTTTTCTACAAGGCAGACAGACAGATGGACACCAGACAAAGTAATCTCTACTGCTGCATTCCTTCACGGGCCACACAAAACTTCAGTTTATAATAAACATCACACAAATAACAAGAAAACATTCACAGTCTTATAACAAAGAATGGAAGCCAAATGCAATCAGTACATGACTCACCGGAGCAGGGGGTTCTGCAGTGACACTGACATTTTCATTTTCAGCACCTTTTACTTTTAACAACTGTCCATAATAAGGTTTACTGACATCCACTAAAGAATCAATCTGTTTACAGAACAAAACATATCTGAGAAAAACATGTCAAATTTCTTTTTATCTGAATTTGCTATTATCAGTACATTTGTAATACCATATTGAAAGAAAATAATTTTTTTTTCATTAAAATTTCATTTCTAACTTACCACAAACAAAACTAATCATATCTAAAAAAACAAATAGTGAGAGTATGTTTATATGGTTGTACATGTAATGTACGGCTTTTACAACAATAACATGCCTGTAAAGAATATGCTCCAGTTAGTTGGTATTTCTTCTCTGTTGCCACCTGTGGGGGTAAACAGGGACACTGTATTTCATGGAGATCAGCAAGCAACCACTGCTCAAATACTGCATCTTTTAATTGGTTCAGAGTCAATTCAATTCCCTGTAGTATAGGATTATGCAAGAAAAATGTTTATGAATTTTACATTTCATGTTCATATAGTCAACAACAGTGCTACCTGTTCCTGTCATACTTATTTAACACCAGAATAATTTACAAATCAAAGTTTTTAAGTAAACAGTGAAAGATATAGTGCCCTCTTTGTCAATGCCAAAAGAGGGGTTTTGATCTTGGGTAACGTAGAATCGAGATGTCTTTGACCTTGACTTTGGAAGCAAAATTTTGTGTCAAAGGCCATGACACATACTTGCAGGGGCAGGCTTGGTGTAGTGGTTAAGCACTTGGCTTGCGGCACTGACTATTCCCAGGCTGCGCCACTATGTTTTAAGAAGTATGTAACCTTCTACTTCCATGTCGCGATATAACTGAAATATTGTTGAAAGCAATGTAAAACACCAATCAACCAGCCCACCAACCACATACTTGCATCATTGGTAATACTTAGGTAAAGTACCAACAAAATCAATAGTATAAAGGTGTAATTATCTATAAGATTAACTTCTTAACAAACAGAAGAACAAATGTAGAAAGTGATTCTTATAAGCAATTCCCCTCCCAAACTTCATATTCAGAAATCAGTTTTGCCTATGCAAAACACTTACAAATGTCAACATACTAAATATTTAAGACTGAAAAAAGCAACAATGGAGATTAAAAGAATTAATGAAAAGAAGAGCAAACTCAAATTAACCCAGACATTTCTTCAATACATGTCAATATCTAACAAGAGCAACACCTAAAATATATCATGGTACGAACTAGAACTAAATCTCTAAAGTAATTGTGGTAAATTTAGATTACCTTTGAAACTGGTAAAATAGTTCAGTTTCTCTTTAACTGTATGTAGGTAAATTGATCTTCTTTGCACATCTGTTATTTCCTATACTGACCCCTCCCCCTTGTACCAAGTTTCATCAAATTTCCCGGAGAATTTTGGAGGATTTGCAAAGACAAGGTATTTTGCATATAAAACTTCTAAAGTTCATAACTCTTATAAATTTTTTTTCTAGATAGCGATTCCCTTCCACTATGCACATCTTCATATGGTGTTCTTTTTTCTGTACCATGTATTATCGAGATCTACCTATAGCATAATATGCCTATCATATGCACTGTGAATTTGACATTGCAGATATGACCTTGGTTTAAGGTCCTGATACACCACCTTCTCTATTGACTATTTCATTCAAGTTCATGACACACCACCTTCTCCATTGACCATTTCTAAGTATGATATTAATCCAATTAGGCATGTAGAACCTATGCCTTAGAAAAAGTGTTACAGACGAATAAACATTTACATAAACATTACTAGTTCTGAACTGCAACACTGTTGCAATGAGATAAAAAGCTTACAGTCAGTGTTGCATGCAACACTTGTCCCCTGTCACAGCCTGTACCTTCGAAGTGACTAATACCGTATTAGCAACATGAAACAGATGTGAACTTGGTAACCTTTTGCATGATTTAATAAGAAATATAACATTGAATTCTGTGAAGTTTACATCAAGTTCAAGTGAAAATGACAGCAAAAATAGAGCATCATTTTATTTTTATCTGGCATCAGTATCTATAGACTCATCATCTGGAAACTGAAACAGTGATGAATCACTATTTTCAGTAATAAGTCTACAACTGAACTATGCTGATGTCTATTTTTAGGTACAGTGACCCTTAATGTTGACCTTTTGACATCAAATCCATCACACTCTAGCCCTATACATAAGCTAGCATTGTATGAAGTTTAAAAGGAATCAATTATTCTTAACTCAAGTTCTCATCTGGCAACTGGAATGCAGTAAAAAAGGTCTATTTTCAATAACAGTGATCTTTAGAAGTGACCTTTTGACCCCAAAATCAATCCCACCTTAGACCTTTAAATGAGCTAGCTTTTTATGATGTCTTAAAGAAATTTATCATTCTTTACTCAAGTTGTCATCTGGAAACCAAAATACATTGACAAATTCTATTTCTAGTAAGAGTGACCCTTCAAGTTGACCTTTTGACCCCAAAATCAATCCCAAATTTGATCTTCATATAAGCTAATATCGTAGGAAGTTTGAAGCAAATTGGTCATTCCCCACTGAAATTATTGTCTGGAAACCACCCGGACAGACACACGGATGGACAGACGGACTGACGACAAACACTATAGTCCCCTCCAGTTTCACTGGCAGGGGATTGATAAATACACTGATTTCACACTACTATCTCTAATTCTAATTTCTAAGTACCAAAATCGGTAATATATCATCCTTTTGTCTGTTTAAACCAATTCAATCCTACTTCCAAAACATGATCAATTTTTGGTAAAAAATTAATACTAGGTATAATGCATAGACTCAAAATAAGAATGAATTATGTATCAGATTTAAATAATACTCGTATAGAAACCTGATTTTCCTCATGTATCCAGTCTAAACAAGCTTCTAACCAATCATCTGGTACATGTATATTCCTTGACCATAGCCAAGTCTTTATTTGTTCTGGGTTGTTCAAGGTCATAGTTCTATCTCTTGTACAAACTCTGTGTTTCCCATGAAGTCCTCTAAGGTATGAATATGCATCTGAAAAATAGACCACTTTATTAAAACAGATTGGGGGAAACCCTTCATTTGAGAGACTGTCCTTGAGAGTAAAAATCTCTAATTTCGGTAACTAATTTTAAAGAAACAATACTAAAGATGAAAATCTGTGGTATAAATCAAGCCATTATTGAACTAGAACTGTCCTAACGGGACAAATACCCCCGTGGCACCAAAATTCAAAATAGGGCATAGATCAAGGACAAAAGTAATGGTTTCAAATGAAAGATCTGTTTATGAGGAATCTCATGTGCAATATAAAAGATCTACTATTTATAATTCAAAGCAGAAACATCAGATACATGGTAAAGTTTCAATTCACAGATATATCAGGAGCAGCAATCTCTTTTCTTTCAAAAGTTATAGCTAAGGTTAAAGTTCTTAAAAAGTAAGTCAAATGTCAATGCCAAGGTCACAAGGTCAAAAATTTTGGTACCAAAAGAAAGGTCTTGCCACAAGGAATATACATGTGTAGTATGAATACCCAGTATCTTTTGGTTCAAAAGTTATGGCTAAATTTAAAGTTTTTAATTAGAAGGTCAAATGTCAAGTCCAAGGTCAAAAATTTTGGTACCAAAAGAAAGATCTTGCCACAAAGAATATACATGTGTAGTATGAATACCCAGTCTCTTTTGATTCAAAAGTTAAAGCTAAGGTTAAAGTTTTTAAAAAGTAGGTCAAATGTCAAGGCCAAGGTCACAAGGTCAAAAGTTTTGGTACCAAAAGAAAGGTCCTGTGACCTGTGATCCTGATCCTGTCATCTGGATGAAAACAACAAAATTTGAAGGGGATCATAAATGATTTATTTCTACCAAGATTTATTAAAATCTTTCGAACAGTTTTGCAGAAAAAGTTAAAAATGTGAAAAATGGCCAATCCCCCCCCCCCTTTTTTTTGGAAGTCTTAAAAAATTCATAAAAAATCGGAAACTTGAGATATTGACAAAATTCTTTCACAATAATATTCCTTAATATAAGTATGATCAAAATAGACATCAAGAAATCATCAATATCAATTAACTGAAAAACATGACACTTTTCTGCACTGAAATTACTAAGTCCAGATACGCGTCAAAAAAGCGTATACAGTCAAACTTCGATATCTCGAACACTGATATCTCGAATACCCGGGATATCTCGAAGTCCAACGTCGGTCCCGAAAAAAATCCTTCATATTATGATTAAATTTACCCCGGATGTGTCGAACACTGATATGTTGAATACCATGCTTATCTCGAATACATTTTCAAGTCCCGAAGTTCTTATTTACCCGGTTTATCTCGAAGTTGGCTTCTTATTGACAGTATTCCCCGCGGCGTTTACCCTAAATGACTGGTCGCTCGTGTGGTGTGATCAATTGATCGTGTCGGTGTACAAAGCCGCAGTAATTACATAATCGATCGCGTCCGTGCGTACCCTGTTATTTATACCAAATATTAAAAAATGATTTTTAAACTTGACACAAAATTATATGATTAACATTAACTGTAATTAGTGCTTTTTCATACCTGCGTTTAAAGAAATTTCTTTACACTGTTCATTAATTATTACTATTTCCAATCCGTGTGTATGTCTATGTATTTTTATGCAAAGTAATAGTAATTAAATCAAATTATGACGCGTGTCTTTATCTTGTCTTACGTGTTAGCCCGTCCTCGGTTTTAGGTGTAGTATAAGACAGTTATATCCAGTATTGAATTTAAATTACGATGTTACTGAAAAGGAAACATGACGTTTTCAGTTTTGGAGTATATTCTCTATATATTCATAAAATATAAAAGGTATGATGAGATTTAGATTAATTATTTAGGAACAATACAATATGCACATCTTCATGCGTATTTATTGATAAATACATGTATATCTCATACATCTACTATATAATAATCACAAATGTCAAATGTATCGGCGTACATTAACCACTGCAAGATTTGTGATCCTAAACTCGAAATTTGGTTATCTCGAACTTTGGATATCTCGAAGTATTTCCCACGGTCCCTCCGACTTCGAGATAACGAGGTTTGACTGTATTTCTATTTGACAGATCTTAACCCCGAACACAATTTTTAATAACCCATCTTTATAGATTGTTGAAATGCAATTAGTTTCCCCATTTATGCACTGGTTCTGGAGGAGAAGATTATTGAAGAGGGGTACCATACTGGGCACTTTTGGCCCCACCCTGGATCCATCCCTGAAAGAATCTGGATCCCAAACACAATATTAGTAGGGAACCTTCAGTACATCATTTATACAAAGTTTGATCCAAATTTGCTACGTAGTTCCAGAGAAAATGTGAAAAAATTAACCACGGACGGACGACGACAGACGGCGCACTATGGCTATACCTCACTTAAGCCTTCGGCTCAGGTGAGCTAAAAAGGATGGATGTCCGCTGACTTGAAAAAGTTAATGTACTTGTCTTTATGGCATTTCGATGAAACTACATAATGGGCATGGTAAAAAGTTGGATCAGGCATTTTGGACCAAGTTTTTCTACAACTTTAGTATATATTGCTTTGTATCAAAAATCATAATATCGCTACTGCCGCATCAGAATATTTATCGTATTGTGAGGGAGGTGTATGGTTTCAGTCCTACAAATTGCAGATCAATTTGTACTACTCTTCTGTGGTCAATGAATTGCATTTTAATACGCAAAATTTACCGATTTTATGCTTTTCTAAAAATTACACATTGTAAGTCTTAAATGTGCCTTTTTACTTTGGGTAAGTACATTTTTACCTTTGGTAAGTGGATTTGTGTCAGTTACTCAACCATTGGTAAGTGTATTTTGGAAAAATTTCTCAAACACTGGTAATAAGTTCAAGGTCTGTACAGTCTATGAACTATCACTGGTATTTACATATAACTGAAGACGTTTTAATTTAACTGAGGACGGTGTTAATAGTGGACAGTGAAGCCAGTGGATGGATGTATTCAGTGTATGTATAGTCCTGTTACCACCAGGGTACCTATGCTTGGCACAACTGCCCCCTTCCCTCCCCTGCTGGATCCGCACCTGCAAAAATCTCTAACAATCTTGTGGACTTCAGCAAATAATTTACACCATCAGACAGAAAAGTAATTCCTTTATGCATGCTAGCTTTATTGAAATATATTTTAATCAAGTATATTGTTCACCAAGTCTACAATGAATCTCCAGTTGTGAATATCATTTTACACCCCCTCCCACATCTACCCCATTTCAGCACTTGTGCCTCAGTGAAACCCTCAGCTTCATTTTGTCAACAGTAACACTCAAAACCATACCACCAGGGAGTTTGATTAACTCTAAAACCTTGGGAGACAACTGGGCCCCTGACTTCAGAAAATTTAGGAGCCCAGCCTAAATTTCAGGAGCCCAACTTTTTTTTCGTTAATTTATACCATTTAAATGATGAAAAGAAAAATATGTTTAAGTATTTTACTTGGACATGTTGTGCTAAAGTAAATACATTGTTAAAATTCAAATTCTTTCTCTATCTCTATCAAATTGTTTTCTATGAGACACTCTGTCTCACCATCACTCTCGTTTTCATCCTCCTCTTCTAAGTAATTCTCATACCTCTCATCATGCCCCTCAGTCTCTCTAATCTCACCCTGTTCTTCACTCTCTGAGTTTCTGATCTGATCCTGACCTTCAGTCTAGTATCCCACCCTGACCCTCAGTCTCTACAATCTGATCCTGACCCTCAGTCTCTATAATCTGATCCTGACCCTCAGTCTCTATAATTTCACCCTGCTCTTCACTCTCTCTGTTCTCATGCTGATCCTGACTTTCTATGATCTATCTGTCCATTCTCACACCTATTATTCTACTGCCTTTCTTTGATTTCTCAAACTTTGGTCTTCTAGCTCTTAATCCCTTAAGATTCAGTTGTTGAAAATAAAAATACGATCTTCGTATCAGATGTGCTTGATTTCTGTGTAGTAATTTTCGTTTAAAAAGCGCTCAAATGACAAAGATTTTAAACCCACACTAAACAAAAGAAAAAGAACAAAATGGAAATTTTACGAAACCAGATTTTATTCAGTCGCCAATTGGGCAGGAACTTTACAATTGTACGGTTGCCCAGTGCCAAATTTGGTCGCAAATGCAACTGGGCGAGTGCTAATCAAACTCCCTGACCACGCTACGCCACTGGTTGTTATAAAAAAAAAAACTTACCTGGACTGGCCATGAAAAAATTAATTTTGCTTAAACAGGTTGGGTATAGGTTCAAATCGGGGTATATACCACAATCGAGGTAAAATACCTTGATCGGGGTATCAAAATTCTTTTCAACAGTACGATTACTTCAAAATTTCTAACAAGTTAAACAGGTTGCATCAAATCACTAAAAGTGGAGAACTTTTATATAAGGCCTCCTGCTCTAATCTTTACCAGATCCAGAGACATATACATGTGTATGTATATCTCTGCCACATCTTAGAAAATGAATGTCAAAAATCTTTGGGTGCAGGTCAAAACGTACCCAAGCCAAAACGTACCCAACCAAAACGTACCTAACTTTGGTCAAAACGTACCCAAAGTGTTAGTCAAAATGTACCCATATAACTTTTGGGTGTTTAAAACAACTTTTACACATTTTTTCAACAAATTTCTTCGATTTGGTGTCATAAGGCAACAATCTATCATTTGAATGTATGAATTCATCGAAACATACGTAGATTAATAATAAATAACTTTACATACATAAATGGATGGCTTCCTTTTTTATAGGTGCATTTACTAGTGGTGAAAAGAAAATATTTGATCGACATTTTTCAAAATTACCTGTGTTGTGTTGAATGTGAATTTATGCTTATCACATTTCTAAAGAATATAAACAGTACTGTCATGGACGTATATATTATGTTATATACATGTACGTCCCTGGTACTACAGATGTATATATGTATTGTTGTGTCATCCATATGAAATATTTATTTGTCTGCATGAAACTCATTGAAATAAAGATGTATAGACTTATGCATTTTTATGTTTATAATAAATGGATAATACATTGATAAACATAAATGAGATTAAAAACATTGAAGGATACGTTTTATATTAAAATATTGGAATCTTAATTATAGATCTGCATGATTATGTGAGTGGCATTGTGTTGTACACGTAGATACTGCTATGATGCCATGTTTTAAAGTGTTGTCAAAACATTCCAGTATTGAAAGATATTAGCTAAAGAAGACAATAACATTTAATGCACAAACTGATTTAACGGGATACCTGCAAATTATCTGATAAACCATCCTCCCCCCCAAAAAAACAAAAACAAAACAAAACAAAACAAAAACAACAACAAACAAACAAAAAACCCCAAATCCGTTCAAAATACATATCAAAGGAATTCTCGTATTAACGTAAGCCCAAACGAAGACTTAGACGTAAACTTTGCGACTAAATTTTACGTGTACGTCAATTGAATCTTTCGTGAAGTCTATGTTTGTATGTAATTATATTGGTAAACTTTGTAAAAGGTGTACGTTACGTTTGGAACTCTTTGAAGAGGAGACAAATATTTCTAGCAAAGTTTACGTCTACATCTACGTTTGGGTTTACGACCTTTAGTGAAACTCACCCCTGGGTTTTTTCCCGTCAGATTAACAAACAATTTTCGAGTGGCAAATCTACACAGGGACAAAAAGAGTATACTAGAGGGACGATTATTCTAAATATATTTATTCATTGAAATTTCCCGATTTTCGTATGAATGTTCGAAGGTATATCTCTAAATTCGCACCAAAAGAAAATGACGAAGACGATGTTGAAGCTGTTTATGATAATTAAGAGAAAGCATGATATTGTGGGTAAAATGCATATTATAGAAACATCTGCCATGCAGAAACTATGGACGAATTATAGATGCAAAAAGAAACATAATATAAATAAAGAGAAACTTAATATCACATTAATAAGCAGTTAGCTTTTATGTATGGAAAATGAAAAACAGTATAGATGCATTCTGTATGTATTGAATGTCAATTCGTATTCACTAACTACATATGTAACATCATCAGAAAAATATTTATATTCATGTAAAAAGCAAGAAGAAAAAGGCAGAGAAAAAGATATTTGATACGTTATCCACAATAAAAACATGGAGTATGTTTTGACTAAGAGTATGTAGGGGCGTTTTGACTATATGTTAAAAAAGGAGAGTATATATGTTAAGAAGATTTTTATTGCAGTTATTAATCATCCAAATATCAAAACTATACTGTATCAGGGACGTATATACGTCCCTGACTGTATCGACTATAAAGATACATTGGGTACGTTTTGACCAAGGGTATGAATATGTTTTGAAAAACCTCAGTGCGTTGAGTAACTTTGAGTAAAGTATGAAAGTATATCGAATGTAAAAATACATTGGGTACGTTTATTTGCCAATTTTGTTTAATTTTATTTACCAACAAAGTAAAAATTATATTCAGAAAAAAGGGAAAAATATACTGGGTATGTTTTGACCAATACTTTGGGTACGTTTTGGTGAGTTGGGTACGTTTTGACCAAGGAAGTGGGTACGTTTTGACCAAAAGTGGGTACGTTTTGGTTGGGTACGTTTTGGCATGGGTATGTTTTGACCATAACCCAAATCTTTTGTGGTATTACATTTTGTTTCTCAGATACGGTAAAGATTAGAACAGAAGTTCCACTTTTGGTGGTATGATGCGACTTGTAATCAAATCTTTGAAATTTAGAAGTACTCATACTTTTGATAAGAATTTTTATACTCCAATCAGGATATTTTGCCTCAATCGGGGTATTATAACCCATGAAGTATAACACTCAACTTTTGAGTACACTTCGTATTTGAACCTAGGTATACCCAAGTAACCCAACCAATTAAAGATCTATTCAGCTTGTAAAAAAAATCTTGCTCTGACAAAAAACCCAAGCCCCTATCCCTATCAAATGGACCGTGTCTAACCTTAGGTGTGTAGAGGTCATGTAGGTACAAGACCGGCAACTGTCTTTCAAAGTTTCATTAAAAATCACTTCACATCTTTTAAAAGTACTGTTGATCTACTCTGAAAATATTTTAATCAATACCATTTTGACTGGTTTTCCCGACAAATACAGCGTGCACTAACGTTGACGGATGACCATGTTGTATCTTGTATACGTTTATCGCAGTATACAGTATGGGATAACGGATGACGTTTTGGCGCCAAATATACATACACACAAGAATAAGAATAAAACCCATAAGGGATTTAATAGTACGGAAGCCCATTGGCTTCATTTAAAAACGGAATACTTTATCATTTGCCAACCAAATATTAATGTTATTCCCGCAGTAATCGTGAAAAGCCTGGTCTGCTGCATAAATTTGCGTTCCATACTGCATTAACAAACTTTGGATTCATACATACATCTTTGTTCCGCTTTGCTACTTGTCCCATGCCGCTGTGGGACAAATAGAGAAGCGGAATAATTATTTTGATTTAATCAGATTGACATATCATACTGCATAACGGCGTCACGGTCGCTTAAATCATAGTAATTTTTTACAAAATTTCATTGTTTTCGAATTCATTCACTATGATGGTCATAATATGTTGCCACAAACAAAAAAGGAGAGATACTATTTTGTGCACCAATCACTTAGCATGCGCGGATCCAGAAATTTTTGTCAGAGGGGGTCCAACCAAAAATGGTAAATTTTTCTCTTAGACGAGGGGGGGGGGGGGGTCCAACCCCAAAAATTCCCAAATATTACCTTTTTTGGTAAAATTTTCGGATTCCAGGGGGGTCTGTCCCAGACCCCCCCTAACACCCCCCCCCCTCTGTATCCGCGCATGCTTAGTGCAGCAGATGCGCATTTCGACAAAGAAAAAAGTCCTTTATCGATTCTCTTATTCATAATCATGAAAATCAAAATTGTAGTCAGCATAAGCCATTGTACAACATGTACTCAATAGAAAGTAAACAGTAACCAAATAGGCCATTTCCGAGTCTGGTTTCTTTTATTATAAAATTCTAAATTTATGTGGAATTGTTTGTCCGTAGGCACGTGATTTGATATTATTTAAGATTTGTCATAATTGAAATTCTTAAATTATAACGTCAGTATTTGTCCGTAGTCACGTGCTTTTTATGGTAAAATTTAAGAATTTCAAAGCGTAATCAAAAGCTCGGAATTAGTTTATTGGCCGTCAGTCATGATCTATGAATGAAAGTGGTACTCCTTATGGTCCAAAAAGGTTACACGATCTTAATATCTCATCCTCGACCGTACATATATGCAATACATGTATTTTATAACATAATTTAGGGTAAGTAAATAAAAAATCTAAATAATTGTAGCAATGTATTAAAAATTTACAGTAAAAGGTCGATCCGGCTCCAAGTCGATGCGGCCCCAATCCGTTCCGGCCCCAGTCGACCTGGCCTCACTATAAGATTTCGAGTAATGAAAGACATCTTACGTTAATTTCCCAAGTTTCCAGGCGTCACCTTCCAGTTTTTGGGGGATTTTTTTTGTTTTCAAACGTATTTCATCAGAGACATATATATCTCTCTGATTTCATCTAATCTTCTTCCTGTCCATCTGATCCCAATGAAGTAGCTCAATTTCGTCAAATAGCACTATTATACTTGTGCCCTTTTGATGTTGGTCGACCACTTGCAATTAGGTTTAATTAGTGTTTTATTACACTTGAATGTGTCATATTTCTCTTCTCTGTCCTATACCATTCCATGCGCGGACCCAGAAATTTTTGTCAGAGGGGGTCCAACCATAAAAGGTAAATTTTTCTCTTAGACGAGGGGGGTCCAACCCCAAAAATGCCCAAATTTAACCTTTTTTTGGTAAAATTTTCGGATTCCAGGGGGGGGGGGTTCCAGACCCCCCCTAACCCCCCTCTGTATCCGCGCATGCATTCAGCTTTCGCCAGAGCTTACTGCTTACTGTAGATGCTTTTAAAAAATATCTCTTTATTTGAAATATTTGAATGCCCATTTCATCATTTTTATTCAACCAATTTAGCTGTTTACCATCTGGAGTGAGTTTTTCATAATCTAATTATAAAGAAGATTTAATGACAGTTTTTATATTTATTTCAATTAGGTAAAACGGTAACTGTAAAAAAGGCATAAAACAAAGCACGAAAACAATTAGACTAATTATAATGTGTGAACAATGTACAAAAATTTACCAATACAAAGCACTATGAGTATATGTACATAATATAAATGTGTCAAACCATACAGTGTAATTTCAAATAAAACACAAAACACACGCACACACACACGCACACACACACACACACACACACGCGCGCGCGCGCGCGAAAAGCATTAAGACAAAATGTAACATGAAAATAAAAGCAATAAGGGACACAAAGTCTATAGTTGGTTATCTACATCACTGCCTGAGCACTATTAACGCACTACTGGATGTGGTCCTCGGGTTCCGGAACTGAAAGTGCAAGTGTCCGCCCAATGAAGTGAAGAAAGTCTGATGTCTTGATACCCCTGGCCTCATACTGTTCCCATTAATGTATAATACGTCCTTGAAGTCGCTGATATGTCGTCTGCTGGTATCTGCTGAATTGTTGCTCCTCCACAAGTCTGGTCTGGATGTTCACCATCTTGACTTCCTCCATCAACGTTGGCACTAGTCTGTAGAACGGCAGTTTGGACCCTCCGGCTACATTGATGAAACGGTGATGCCAACCTGAAAGATAAAAGGCAAGTAGTGTACCGATCCTCGCTGTCACAATAATGGACTATAGTAGGACCTTTTTTACCCTTATATTGGCATTGAGTTGACCTTGAATTGACCTTGATTGAAGGTGCCCTTGAGTACGACCTTGAATTGACATTGACTGAACTGCACCAATTGTATAAATAGAGTTATAAAATAGTATAGAATAAAAAAAACGTGTATAGTAGGTGAAGGTCGACCTTGATTTGGCATTAAGTACGTCCTTGATTTGCCATTGACCAAGAACAAGAAGAAATCGCCATTGATCTAAGTAAAGCGAGCGCACGTGCTATATAGGTATTGAATCGACCTTGATCAAGAAGAAGAAATCGTCCTTAAATCGCCCTTGATCTAAGCAGTGCGAGCGCGAGCGCGTGCTATAGTAGGACGTTAACTGATTGATCATGGAGTGATGTGCATCAATAATAAAATAACAATCAAAACAAGACTCACCATTTTGTAGATGGTTGGACTGCATCAGCCATGTTTTTTGAATTGTTATTGCATCTGCCATCGAGTTACTTTTCAATTGTTGTTGCATCAGCCATTGAGTTACTTTTCATTTTTGCGTTGCATCAGCAGCCATTGAGTTACTTTTCATATTTGTCTTCTTTTTTTTTTTTATTACATCAGCCATTTGGCTAGTTTTCTAAAGATATGTTGGCCCTGAAACGGGCCGTTTTATAGACACTGTCCTTACTCAGTGGCGGATTTAGAGGGGGGTTGGGTTGACCACATATTTATTAGTGAAAATCAAGATTTTGCACCAAAAATTGCCGATTCGTTTTGGCTAAATCACATGTGCCCCCCCCTTTTCGGAAATCCTGGATCCGCCACTGTTATTTACAGTAAATACAGTGCCTGGCTCTCCTTCTTCGCCGGGTGGACCTTCTGCTTCCTGCTGGCGGCTGCGCCCTCCGTGGCACCTCTACCCGTCTCTACACCGTCTCGTTTGCCCTCCTCGGAACCTCTACCCTCACCGGTTCTTCTATAGGTTCTTTCTTGATGACGGGCGTTAGTATTGCCTCACCCGGGGGATCCAAGGGTTGTATTTGGATCACCGGGGCTATATCATTCCATAAGAGCATTAATCTAAGCTCTGTGTCAATCTTGACAGTCATTGATGTTCTATCAGTCATTGTTGTTCTACGAAATCAAATTTCTAACGCGAACGAGGGAAATGCAGACCGGACAGGGTTTATATATTCCGGGGACGAATGACGTCATAATTCGCGGCGCGAGCGCGTATTCCATCGGCATCAATGATCTTTACGTCATGCCTTATAGATATTGATTTATACGTCACAATGTGTTTTAAATGTGATGCCCCTATGTACGTGTACACTTGATTTTTTTATCGATTTTTTATCCATGTGAATGTACACTTTTAAATCGTGTGAATGTACACTTTAAAATAAATTATTATTATAAAAAGTTTTAATGGTTTTGAGACACTTTACATAAACATTACACAGATATCACAAAGTCACGTCTAGATAAAGAAAAACAGTGAGAGAGTTTTTGAAATTTAAAAACTTAAATTAGAACGACATGTTTTGCACATATACCAATGTAACAGTACTATACAGTAAAGTCACGTCACTGGACATCCATGGCATCTTGGCGTTTCAGAGAGAGTTTCTTAGATATCTTCGGAGTCGCCGCGGGTTTCTTAGGTTCTTTGAATAGAGTTTTTGTGGTCTTGGGCGGTACTACGTCGTCCTTCTGTTCTTGTATTTTTAAGGTCTTCTTCTTCTTAGGCGCTGCGAGGATCGAAGGAGACTGAGGTTCCTTGAACGTGGGATTGGGTGGTGAAACGCTCTCTTCACGTTCTTTCCGTGGACAGTCCCGAGTCCAATGACCTTCTTCGTGACAGTTAAAGCAAGCTCCCGTGTCTTTTTTCTCTTGGGTACATTTGTTAGCGTAATGTCCTTCCCCGTGGCATCGGTAACACGTTACCTTCATGTTTTATTCCACCAGGGTTATGCCATGAATTACGGTGCGGTAGAAATGTGTTGATCAAGTCGAATGCTCAAGATGCTGCTGTTGCCCCAGGTGGAACTGACATATCCAAACAGGTACTGTAGGGCTGGCGTAGTGGCGGATGTCCTCATGTTGTCAAGGGCTGGCAGGATGTGGTCCGTTGGAAGGTAGGGGATGGCAAGCAACTTCCTGATCAACTGGTAGCTAGGTGGTCCTCTGCTGTAGATTTGTGGATATGCTGGCGACCTTCCTCGTAAACGCCTGTCCCCAGTGGAAGGTGCAGCCCTTGATCTCGGCTTCGGGGAAGTTGTCCTGGATGGCCCTCCATGTCGCAACCTCGAAAGTCCAGGAAGAATTCGCTGACGTTGGTGTCTGGTACCAGCTCTCTCACACGATTAAAGACCGTATCGTAGTCCTCCCGTCGGCGTCTGGACATTAGGATGGATACCAGTGAACCTGCTTGGTGGCGTCGTTCTGCTGCAGAAAGGCTTGGATGCTGTAAAGTTGAATGAATGGGTCCCGCACTAGCTTGAACGTTCGGTCGAAGTACCATCGCTTGGCCCGGTGAAGAATGTCTAGCTGCGTCTCTTTGGCGTATATGATGTGGCATTGTTCGTCGACACGTATGTCTCCCCTGAAGAAGTCGGCATCGTCGAGGAACTGGTGATCAATCTCGAAATTTAGAGTAGTGGGCTCACTGGGTCGCAGTTTCTGTCGCATCTTGTTGACCTGTCGGATGAGTAGTGTGGGCTTGGGTAAATTGAATGCGTTGGCGTCTATCTGTTCCCTCATGATCATCTGCTGCTCGACGATGGATCTGGCAGGGCGGAACATCTGTGGGTCTTCTGAATTGAGTGCGGCGGCTCTAATTTTGGAAGTTGTAGCAAGGCCGGGGTCGCATGGGTGGGAATGGGTTGCAGTTCCCTGGATAAAGACAGTTCCACACTGAGTAACGGTCGCCTTGCACCAGTTTGCCTTCGATCTCACGCTGCCTCGCCATATCGTACTCTGGCTGGTGGATTTCTGAAAAAAATATAAATATGAAAGTTATAAACCTGAAAAAAAAGAGATAAATTATACAAGTTATAAGTGTTCACATGAGGAGAATATGTCAGTATGATAATACCTCATACAATATTTTTTTTTTAATTTCTTTATTATATTTTCCAATATTACCTTGAATTACATGAATATTACACCACAAATGCGGAATTCTGAAAATAAAACATTAAGAAATTTAAGGATGTCGTCTACGTACAGAGTTATATTATTTTGAAAACTATGCAAATGCGCGCATGTATAATGTATATATAATATTTACCTTCACGGTGTAAGCATATCCATCACTACTTACGAGTCGGCGCTGACGCTGCCTGGTTCCTCTCTCCACGACTTCATACAATACGGGTTGGTCGTCCAGTAGCGTGTCATATCGGATATAGTCCTCTAGGTCGTCCTCCACGATTGGTTCCTCGGCACGAATAGGCGTTTGCACATCGAAGGAAATTCATAAGTGGACGGTTGGTCTGATACCTGAGTATTTGATAACTGAGTTGGTGACGTATGGGTGGGTGACAAATGAGTAGGTGGCGTCTGAATGGGTGGCAGCTGGGTAGGTGGCGTCTGATTGATACGAAGTGGGGTTTGGTGGTGGCGGGAGCAGAGGCGTGGCTAACATCTGGAAGAGTAGCATCTGATCGGCTGTTGGTGGGGTAGGTGGTGGTGGAAGTGGTGGCGTTGCTGACATCTGTGTTAGTGACATCCGAGTGGTTGGTGGTGGGGTTGGCGGTGGTGGTAGCAAGAGAAACAAATAATGGAGGGGGATAAGGAAAGAAGGTATGTATGCAATGTGTAAATTTGTATGAAAAAGTGGGGCAGGATCGACCTGGGGCCGGATCGACTGGGGCCGGATGGGTACATGTAGTGGGGCCGGAACGAAAATAAATCAAATTTATCACATTAGTGATATCACGAAGCGTTAAAAAATGAAATTGTTTCATCAACATGTCTAAACTGAGATCACTGAAACTGATGACATCATCATAATCTGTGTAGGAGTTTCAATAAACAGCAAAATGAGTGGTCCTCCTGCGCCAGCAACTGCTAGAATTCAGCCAAAGAAACAGACCCTAGAAGATGCGTACTCTCCTCCTGCTAATTTTCTTGAGATAGACATATTAGACCCACAAACTCATGGCGTTGCCAAGAAGCGATATACCGATTATGAGGTTCGAATGAAGGTGGGTAAATTCCGGAAGTCCACCTTTGCGAACTTTGTATTTCATAATGAAGCATAGACAACAAAACATTCTTTAATTCAACGCAATTTTATCCATCTTTCAAGTGAACAATAAAAATTCTTACATTCAAGATCTGTATTACACATTGTGACTTGGGAGGAAATTCGCAAATGGATAATCCATTTCCATATCAAGACTTCATCTTTCATTTACGATCGTTTCTATTGCCTAACTGTTGCAAATGCCAAATTTTTAGCCCTTCTCTCACTTTTGATATCGGGGAGGGGGTTTGGGGAGGAATTATGGTCGTTTCGGCACCTATAAGTTGTTTTGGTATCCGACTTGAAGTTTCGGCACCTGATATGTACGTTTCGGCACCTGATATGTATGTTTCGGCACCTGGTGATAAAATCTGCTATAATGAGCTTCTGTTTTGTGGATATGTAATGATATTTTCTTTGTGATAACTTCTAACGGATTAAATGTAACAAATGACAAACATTTTTATTCAACGCAAATATTTACTATTCAAATGAGGAAGAATAATAACATCAATATTATTTCCAAATTTATCATTGAAAGATAATCATGTTCATATTAACAAAATCATATTTAAGTCATAGATAAACATACTTAAACTGTTTTATTACTAATCAAAATGTGTAGGTGCTGCAACTGCTTTGTTAGTTCCGAAACCATTTTCAGTGAGTGCTGAAACAACTTTAAACAGGTGCCGAAACGTCCTGTAAATTAGTTGCCGAAACAATGTGGTGCCAAAACGTCCTGTACCCTTGTGGGAGATGGTCAGTGACATTGAGACTCTGTTCATCAAAAGTTGGAATTTCAGTGATACCAGCCGGTATCAGGATGTACAAGCCTCTGGCAACAAATAAACGCTTGCCCATACATGCATACTATAATCCAATACATGAACATATAACTTACTCGATCATAGCAATATCTTTTCTAAATAAGATCTGTAACTTCTACTAGCTGCCTTTTATCTGAAAACACAACAATAAACGGGTGCCGCAATGAACTGAAAATTAGTTTTTAAGTTCAAGTAATGCAATATTTTCATTATAAGCATTTTTATAAGAGATTGATGTTTACATTTATCAAATGTCATATCTCTCTATCCACTTAAAGTATCAGTCTACAACGTTCAGGAACTATTACAGTGAAGTCAGTTAAAATGGCCATGAAAGTAGAGTTGTAAGATTGCGTAAATGTTTAGTTAATGCATGATAATTGTCACAAGTTTGACATTGTTCTATATATAAAGGGTAAACCATATAGTCTACGCTGTGCCAAAATGTCTACTGTAACAAATTTGTTTGCCAAAAACCTCAGAAATCTTCTGGAACTGTTGCTGAACCACTACTCATGCATATATTTTATGATTTATTTTTATGTATACGCCCTTCGAAAGACAGGACATAGTACGGTATGGTGATGTCTGTCTGTCTGTCCATCCGCTATGGAACATAATAACTTTAGTAAACTTAAGCCGTATTTCATGAAACTCATAAAGAATGCTTAAATAGTGTAGAAGAAGCCACCTTTCGATTTTGAGCAAAATCCGTTTTGTCGTTACTGAGTTATGGGACTTGGATTTTTACTACATGTATATTTAAGATGTTTTTCATGAAACTAATACAGAATCCTTAAATAGGAAAGGGGAAGCAGCATTTGGATTTTGAGCAAATTCTGTTTAATCGTTACAGAGTTATGGAACTTGGATTTTTACTACATGTATATTTAAGATGCTATGGAGATGCTATGTAACGCGATAACTTGAGTAAACATCAGTTGTTTTTCATGAAACTTATACAGAATTCTTCAATAGTGAAGGGGAAGCCACATTTTGGCTTTCAATATTTCATAAAAGTATTACCAAAGAGACCTAAGTTTGGGGGTAATAAAACCATACGTTCACATTGATCCAGTCCAAAGTAAGCGCTAGGCATTGCGCTTGTTGCTTTGTTTTAAAGAATTAGTTCAGACATTATTTTCTTTTCAGACAAATTTACCAGTATTTAAAGTTAAGGAATCCAGTGTAAGAAGACGGTACAGTGATTTTGAATGGTTACGGAATGAACTAGAGAGAGATAGTAAAGTAAGAATTCTGAAACTTATGTCAGTCAATGAAGAGTTATGATTAATGATATTTAATTTTATTTCCTATGTATATTAATGATCACAAATTAAACTGCCACTACACCAATTTTTTTCTCATACCAATTTAATAATTTGATGTAAATAAAACCCCTTGGTTCCAAAACTTTTACAATCAGATGCTGCAATAAGTAGCTATTGCTGATTAAACCCCAGATGTTTACCTTTCTATAATGCGGCCTGGCGTGCGAGAGTATCAATAAATCTCTGTTGTCTGGAATTGAGATCACTGACGTCACAATATATGGTCACTTCATGGAAACAGGATATATTATAGTAGAAATACTATTAAGATTTATAAGACGAAAGTGCTGTTCATCTTTCTTGCGATACATTGTCATTCGCAGAAGGTGAACATGATAGTGATGAGAAAATAAGTGATGTAATCCAAGGTACATGTACTTTGTGTACGTCAGTAGAGCCGTATCAGTAATCCATTTTGACGTTGTTTGACATTTCGACCGTTTGTTCAGTTTTATTGAAAATTGACAAGAAAAAGACTTTCAATAATATGTTTCTCGCATTTTATAGTATGTGCCTCTGCACGGACCTTACGTAATTCATCAATATTGTGATGTAAAATGTAGTTCAGATATCTTATGTATATGTACATTCATATTTATGAAAATAATTAACCTTAAAGAACTTAAGTACTATGTGTGATCCATATAATGCTAGGGATTCTGGGTGAGTGATGGGTTGGGATTGCGCCCTCCCACTGACCTCCTGAATCCATCACTGATATTATAGTTACCTCATCTACATCCTTTGTATTTACATGGGTATGTGATTCTGCCTGATCACTGTCTTGTTCCACCTGATCAGTGTCTTATATAAAAAGGTGATAATACAATACTTACTCTTGATACTTCCCTCTTTAAATCTGCTCTTCTAATTTTCTCTGAAGCTAATGTTTGACTTGTCATTTTCTCATCCGGGCTTAACATTTCCAAATAAGGGTTACTTGCTCCTAAACTACTTAGAGGCCCAGGGGCCTTATTCACAAAGAAACTTAAGTCTAAGTCTAAGAATTGAGACAAAATACCATGTGTCATTATTCTAAGAATTTGTCGAAAGTTTGCCTATGAATAGTTTGTCAGATACACTGTTTGCAGAAACTTTTTATTAATTCTTAGACACATGCTACCATTTAGGTCTCAATTCTTAGACTTAGACTTAACTTTCTTTGTGAAAAAGACCCCAGGTGAAACAAATGCGTTTGCTGGTCGACATTGGACAGAAGGTATTGCACCTTGAAGTAACAATACTTTCTTTAATTTTGTCCCGCTTTGTTGCATTTCAAAGCGAATGGGAAACTTCCTGGTGTAAATGCACAGAATATAAGGTCGAATATTTTGTAGGACCATTTTGCTCGCTTTGTTTAACGAAAGAATTCACTGGCGTCGTTTATTGGATGTCTTAGGAAAACTCTGCATTGACACACCATCGCATTAATGTTCCCACAATTAGCAGCAACACAACGAAAACCCCTACCTCCGACTTTGCTTTGCCCGCCCTTGTCTTCATGAGGCATTTTTTCCTCTTCAATATTAAGCCGGCGTGGCCTAGTGGTATCGCGCTGGACTCCTGATCGGGAGACCGGGGTTCGATTCCCGCTCTGGTCATGCCGGTGTCCTTCTTTCAGATGAGACAGTAAAAACCGAGGCCCCGTGTCGTGGTATGCATGGCACGTTAAAGATCCCTCACTGTTTCGGATGGGTCCATTGCAAAGGTCAAAATTTGTATGCCCCGCATCAGACAGATGCCGTCACCATGTATGTGAAATATTCGTGGTGTAACGTTAAACACAAATCAATCAATCAATCAATCTCGTCAATATTATTAAACAACTCTGCACTTCGGACACTTCTATACTCAAGTCCAGCACTGTATACAAAACATGACATCAGTATCTCTTCGTCGCAGAATCTGGCGTTTCTGTATATTTACCAGGTGTGGCTCAGCAGCGCTCATTAGCTTATCACAAATATCTTGTTATCTACAGTTGATATGAACTTCAGGTTTTCGACAATTTATCTATTGTATGAACATGCATCAATTGAGAGGGAACAATTAGATTTTGAAAATTAGGTTGAAATGGCACTTAAAGAGAATCTACAACTATATTATTCTACAGATTGTGGTACCCCCATTACCTGGCAAAGCTTGGAAGAGACAGCTTCCATTTAGACAAGATGATGGCATATTTGAAGATGAGTTCATAGAAGATCGAAGAAAAGGATTAGAGGCTTTTGTTAATAAGTAAGTACCATATTTACTCGAATATAATACGCACCTGAGTATAATACGCACCCCCAACAATGACCTCGAAAATCATGGAAAAACGTCTAACTCCGTGTATAATACGCAATAGAAAAATGCAAAAAAAGGTGTCAATTTTGTGTTGAAACAGCAAGACAGCGAGCTGAATTTGCTTTACCGTATACCTTTTACAGTGTAATCGCGTATTATTATCAAAAGCGGCACAGAACGACCTGTCTTTATTCATCATGTGATATCAAAGCTTTTCTCTCTTTCATTTCATTTACAATCAAATTCGCATAGACTTAAAATGTCTTAACTACTAGTACCCTCGTCCCAAACGATCGCTTCATTTTTTCTCTCTCGTTAGAATGAACGTGCTTGTCTACTATACTATGTGAACTTTATGCAGAGATCGCAGATGTTTGTGAAGACAAAATATATATAAAGAATGAATGAATAAGTGTTATCCGTTTGTCGATGCTTGTGCCGTTACGGTCAAGTAGTTTCACCTTGCGTAACTGTCGATTAACCAATTAAGGATAATCATTATAACACCCGTACAATCTGCTAATCAGAAACTATTGCTAAATAACACAGCTATCGTTCTCATTAAATGCCACACCATAGACCTTACTCCTGTTATCGCCATGGGCATTTACTACAAGAAGCAGACAGTATACAGACAATAGATCTCAAGCTTCGTGGGTTTGATTGACGGCTTTAGATACTTTAACGGACACACGCATCCTTCTAAATCCGCCACTGACACTTAAAAGCGTGGAAAAAAAGAGTTCCAGATTTCTAACCCTATGTATAATACGCAGTGAGAAAATGAGGGGTCAAGTTGGCGAAAAAAAGTGCATATTATATTTGAGTAAATACGGTAAAAAGAGGTAAAAATATTGTATGATTAGTGTTTGCTCTAAGGCAGCAAAAAGAAAAAAAAATAAATAAGATAGAAAAAATAAGTAATATGTATTTCTTATTACATTAATTTTCAAAATAGGTAAAAACGATTCTCTTCTAAAGAGTAAATGTACATGTATTTGAAAATGGTTTTTGTTGAAATAAAGAGTGTCCCAACTTTAGTGGTGCACACAGGTGATTAAGATACATGTATGTCATAGGGGCTTTATTTTACTATTGACAATATTAATATGTGAAGCATTTCCGAAGAAGCAAATTTACGGTACTATGTGAAAGCAAGTTTGCTGAAAAGTATTTAAGTAAATGGTGTTAATATATAATAAATTGACAGACGTCAGTCAGAGTTATTCAGATTCTTATCAGAAAATCCCAAGAATGTTAGATAAAAATCATAGTACTATTCAAATGGACACTATGCTTGTTACTATCTTGATAAATGTAGAAATGATAAATTTGGATACCAGAGAGAAATCTTCTACATTAACATCCACATCTGAAGTAATGATATGCAGTAGAAACCATCACACAGATACTGTCGATTACCAACCCTGACATTTTTTTCTACATATATTTTATTGGAAACACCTTGATTGTCAGTAAGATTTTTAATACAGATATGACTATGAAAGAATAATATTTATATTTGGCTTTTTTTTCAGGGTTGCTGGTCATCCTCTGGCCCAGAATGAGAAATGTCTACACATGTTTTTACAGGAACCAGTAATTGACAAGAACTATGTTCCTGGCAAAATTCGTACAACGTGATCACCTCTTAAAATTCTGTTCATTGACATACCATTTCAAAAAGTTAATGTGTGTATTGCATAGTGATATTTTTGCATGCTGTCTTTTAAAAGATGAAAATATTAGTAGATCAGATTTAAAATAATAACTTAAATAAGACAGGCAGTTGTAAAAATTAATCTGAAATTATGAAATACTCAGTACTGATCCTCACATCAGTAAACTTTAAAAAACATTCCTTGAGTTTCTTAGTTACCAATATGTATTTTGGTACAAAGAAAGCAGACATTAATTAATAGCAATTTAGAACATGTTTAAACTTTGACAATAGTTTGATACATTCTATATGTAAATAGAACCGAATCTTTGAAAAAAAAAATGGGGATACCAAAGTCCTCTCAAAAGAAAATTCCATCAACAGGAGTGATTTTAATCAACTTTTTATGTGCTGAAGCATAATTCTTCCTAAATCCTGTATCCATTATTATTATAGATATTCTTTGAATTGGAATATTCATTTGGTTAATTATTGGAATATTACTTAGAGAACATACAGAATACAATAGAAATGTAGAAATCAACAAATGTCCCTCTTTTGAGATCTATAATTAACCATTATAAGAAAATTTGAACAATGAAACTTACATGTATATAAGATGATAAGCCTGTTGTGTATTTAGAGCTGTAAAATGTGATATTTATATGAAATGTTGTACACGTAGAATGTGTTGATGTCAATAGTTGCTTATATTATCTGTTCAAAATCAAAATAAAATGCTTTTCCTTCACTGTGTAACAAAGTTCTGACAGTAAAGGAACAAAGCTGAGGGTTTTATTTTATCAGATCGTGGCATATGTAGAGTGAAGGGAATTTCAACACTGATATAAATAAATATTTCATTTACATGATATCAGCTATAAGTATATGATTTGTTACTATGTGCTTTTTTGTCCACTCATGTTGGTGGTACTGATTTGGCATTTTATTGTGAAAAGTATATTTGCATTTGATGTAAATTGTGTTAGGTCTTTAAGTATTCAGAGATGTTACTTTTCATATACACAGTTGTATAAGGTGAAGCATAGATTATGTTTTGGTAAAAATTTTATGGAAAGTTTTCAAATATTGAACTGAAGAAATTTATAATATCATAGTTCTTATTGGCATTCTATCTTGTAATAAAAATGTTTACCGGTGTATCAAATGAATTTGAATGAAATTGTTCAACAAAATTCCTTTCAATTAGTATTTGCATATTCAATAACAGTCAGTCTTTTTAGAATAAAGAATTTTTGAAGAAATATTACTGATTGCAAACTCTATTCTTTGTTTTTATGTTTTGTAAACAATAATACATATATTATACAAATGTATATACTCCTGCACAAATACAAAGTATATATAGAGATATATATTTATACACACACATATATTTAGTAGCTTTAAGTTTTTGTTTCCAAAATATCTCTGTATCTCCATCTGCTCTGCAATAAGAAGTGTAGATGACTAAATCATAAATCAGTTGGTGCAAATTTTTCAATGTGCATAAATGTGTTGTGCTACTCTAATATAAAAGTTGACTTTCTTTGTTTACAACTGGTTCACTGTTTCACAAGAATTTCTACTTATTGTTCTGCCATTTTGCTTTTTCTTATATTTCCACTTTATTGTATTTTGTACAAGTTTGTCATTAAGCTGCATCAGTAACATAATACAAGGACAGATGTGTAGTACTAAATGTAAATATGCAGAGATTACTGCTTCAAGTTGGTAATGTGCTATTTGTATAAATCTTACAACAATGCTCATAGTATTGTAGCAAGCAGTTGTTGTTTTAGTGTGACAGTATTTAAATTTTGTACTGTATATATCATGGAGAGGAAAAGTGAAAATTTTACCTTACAAAGAACAGACTTTACTTTAAGAAAAGCACGAAGTATATTGAATGGTAATACAAAATTGCAATAAATGTAATAGAATAATTTATTGTTTCTTTTTAAGTCATCAAGTCCCTCAGGTGATCTTTTGGCATTGGTTTTTGTCTGTCATTGTCTGTTTTCACCTGTTGTTTGTTAACATTTTAACTTCTACTTGAAAACTACAAGGCCAATGACCTTCAAATTGGTTTAATTTTTGAGTGGGCTTCGGTGAAGCCGTAATCATTGCAATTACTTTCTTTTCAGGGGTTATAACTTTCACTACCGATATAGAGCTTACCACGCTGCTGAAAAATAAAGTGCCGAAAAATTACTGATGTTGTCTTAAAAATTCTTGATCAGCACAATGTACCTTTAGCTCAGTTAATTTAAGCTAAACATAAACTAGTTTCAATAACCCGAAAAAGGAGTTGCAATAATGTTTTCAAATTTCGCGTAATAATATGTAGTTGTGACTACTTTATGATGTGTTTACCACCGACACCGTCGGATATACTCGATTGTGTAATTCTCCGGACAAAGCATTTGTCTTGATCTTGTATCGCTTGTTTTTATCGAGATATTTCAATTAAAGTTTTCCCCAACATGTTCTGGAACTTTAGTTCTTTTTCACATATATGACAAATTTAAAGATCGATCTTCCCACATTTCCTCTGATAATGAAAATGCAAAATAAATATTTAGGTAAATGTTGTATGTTTCTAAATATAAATGATGTTAAAACATTATGAGAATCGTGAATGAGATGGTTATTTAATGTCCCACTTGAAGGAATGTCGTTCCTTGGCTCAGCTTCGACTCGTGACAACAATGCAGTAAAACTTGTTGCCATGAAGTTGTCGATTGCACGTTCTTTTCGGATACATGCAATTGCAAACTCTTTGCCATAAGATAGTATGAAGAGAGCAAATTTTATTAGCATTTTGTACATAGGTATAATGACGATGTAGTTGCAAACCCACCCCCCATTTTCCTGAAATCCTGAATCCGCCACTAAAATGGTAAAATGATTACATACTGAAAATCAGCAAAGCCGACTCTCAGGACTTTTGAGTCCTTTGATTTCTTCTTTCTTTTCTTTTTTTTTTTTTTTTTTTTGATAAAAGGAGCATAATTTGTAAATTTCATGACTCTTGCACCACTAGGGTGTTGAGGTTGGAGCCAGAACTGCTATAAATGGTATATTCTTAAAAAAAATCTCTTTGTAAGATCCATAAAAAGTTAAATGCATGAAAAAGAGCAAAATGACCATATGCTGATAATGTATTAGAACTGGTTAAATTTTCTTTTGTGTATGTTAAAGCAAATTTTGTGTATCAAGAAGATATTAGACTTAATGCATACTACAATGTAATAAGAAGCATAATGCCCTGTACCAAATTTGTGGAATTCATGATTCCAAGTGCGGAGGTTTTGCCACAAGGATGTTAAGGACAACCCCTTGTCCCCTTATCCAAAAAAAAAAAAATTAATTAATGTTACTTGCAGAAAATGGTGTTTCTGCTATAGTTCTCTGGTCAGTTTATATCCTACTGACGTCTAGTTCTGTCGCCCCAACTGCATGTGCTAAGGACATAGATTTTCAGCCCTAACATGGCTTGTCGCATTTGCCGTAGATGTTGTTTAGGAGTCGCCCTTGATATCAGATGGTTACCAGTTGTCACTGGATGACCCTTCAGACCTTGACATCCTATAACTGGCGGGTCTGCAGTGGCGATGATCTCGGTGCGTGTGCTGGGCCATCTGCGACTCTCATTCTTTCATCTCTCGCTACTGGCTGAAACACCTTGAAGTTCTCTGCCTCTTCCCCTGACTTTTGTACTTCGGTCTGCCTGGTTCTGAATCGTGGTCCTATATCCCTAAAAAGTTTCTAAACGGAATGTGCCGGGAACCTTTGCATGCAACCTCTACTGGAAAAAGCCAAACTCTCCATCCTTTTTCTTTACATTCCTCATTCAAGCTCCAGTATTTTGCATATGTTACTCATGGGCTCCGTAATAGGCCTCTCCCCGTGGGGACAGTCAGCTCCACAATGATGCCTTGGCTTTCTGTCGAAAATAGAACTATGCATTCTGGTCGGAGAATCGTCTTGACTATGTCTGGGAACACAAGTCGGTTTATTAGGTCCACTCCCATGTTCCATGTTGCTTCATCCAATATGCTGTTGATGCTGGGGGTTGATGGATTTACACTCTCTCCTGATCTCATTAACTGTATAGATATTGGCTTTTGTTTGCAAGGTCTGCCGATCTCCTCTCCCGTACCAAAGTGTCAGCTAGCGTACATAGCACTTAATCATGTGGCCACCTGTATTTTCCTTGCTGCAGGACTGCCTTGCAACCACTAAGAATGTGGGCCATTATTCCGTCCCCCCTCTCTCTCTCTCTTTCTCCAAACGACTTGGCATTACTTTCAACTTGGTGTGTCCATAAATTCCCACTTGAGTAAGTTTGTGGGTGACGGCATGACATCATCCTGACTGGCTCCCATTCTTCACAGTTCCGTCAATGAAACTTTACTTTCTGGTACATTCCATCTTGTGCAAGCTTATCGCTGCCCATATAAACAAAAACGTTTGTACTTCTCTGGTCTTCAGCTCGCCTAACCTCTGTCTGGACCATAATCTCTCTCTCTCTATCGTCCTTCTTCTTCCACTCCTTAAATAATGATGATTCGAGACCATGTTGCCCTCTACAGATGTTTCCAATTGTCTTCGGTGACGAACGCTTCCTCTGCCGTCTTAACGGCTTGCTAAATCCTCCATTTTACTTTCCTCCTTGTCCTGGTAAGTACATGTACTCTGCCCTGGCTAACTTTGCTGTCCATGAACAATTGGAGAGTCCATGAGCCGCGACAAGACCCCATGACCATAGATCCAGAGTTTGTATTTCCTATGTAATCCAGTCTTGTCATTGTCTTGGAGCCACCGTCTTAGATGTTTATCATCGATCATAATTATGTCCTGTTGTTAGAATCATCTATCAAACCACTTGCCAAGACATTTAATCGGGTTCTGGATGATACTTGGTATTCTTTCTCGAACTTCTAGTTTGAATCTATCTGTTGGCCTCTCCATATGCAATCTGATTAAAACCATATCTTTATTCCGCTTCTCTATTTGTTCCATTGCGTACGCAATGGGACAAATAGAGAAGCGGAATAAAGATATGGTTTTAATTAGATTGATAGAAGCCTGGAATCTCTCTTTTCTGAACGGAAGTGACAACACAGTTATTCTTTGTCAAATAAATAATTTGTCCTCGTCTTGGAGAACACTAAGAAAAAACACACCTTTCCCTTCATGTTCAGCAGCGAGATGGTTCGGAACTGCTCGAGGGATGACGAATCGTTTCCTTCGGTACAAAGCATCGCTCTGCTAGTTTCAAACTTCCTGGATTCGCTCCTTTTTTCATAC
This sequence comes from Pteria penguin, assembly GCA_035048485.1. Taxonomy (NCBI): domain Eukaryota; kingdom Metazoa; phylum Mollusca; class Bivalvia; order Pterioida; family Pteriidae; genus Pteria; species Pteria penguin. The sequence continues at coordinate 37,216,626 of CM068581.1, forward strand.
TACCTTGTATAACTTCTATAAAATGCGCGGATCCAGAGGGTGGACTGGGGGTCTGGACCTGCCTTGAGATTCGGCGAAAATTACTTTTTGGGGGTATTTTTCGACGAGAGTGTGTTAAAGCAATCGTAACATCGCAAATATTTTTTTGGTTAAAACTGGCGATGGTGTTCCGATTGTGTGTTAAAGTAACATGCTCTCAGAATCGTTCTTAACTGAAATTTACAGAAAAGGGTACAGTATGTGCGTTTGGTGGATTCATAGATAGCGGAGTATGTCCAGTCCTAACCTCCCATGACGACCCTACCTAATTCCACATCAAATTGACCTGAATCCCATGTAGAATCCTTGGTTGAAAAAAAAAATGCGGACACCGATCTGTTAGAAAGATTGTGTTCCCTCTTTGTGGGCCGGCCTATCGATTGTTATAAGTTTGGTAAAGTTACATACGTTTCTGCGGTACGGTAGAGCAACACCCCCAAGATTTTACACCAGTGATAAAATTAGGATTATATTCACTGCGGAGAAAGCACGTGTCACCTCGCTGACCCAGTTTGATAGATTTATCTACTCGTAGTATCTCCGAGACTTTCGCTGATTTACGTTACAGAAGAGGAGAATTAGATTTGTTGGAATATTTTCGGGGTGTTACCTTAGAATTTTAGAATATTTGATGCGATATATTCTACAATTCTTTGTTTTTGTCAAGACGATAAACCTTATAATTATTGTCACGTTTATGAATTAAAACGTGAGAATAAAAAGATTGCCAACCACCACGGCTACACCACTACCAAAAGTTTAATCAGTAAAGGTTGGCTACTCCAGCAAACAGCCAGTTCCTTATGGACTGGTTAGGTTTTGTTGTTAAAAATAAAGAATAGATTGATTGATTAATTATTTGTTTCACGTCACTCCACGATTATATCGCGTATATGGTGACGGTATCTGTGACGGTATTTGTCTGATGTATCGCATACAAATTTATAGCGGACCCTCCCGAAGAAGTGGGGGATCTTTTACCTGCCACGCTTACCGTGACACTGGACCTCGGTATCTGCTGTCTCATCTGAAAAACAGGACACCGATGTTCCCACGGCGGGAATCGAACCCGGGACCTTTCGGTCACGTCATCCACTGAGCCCACTGGTTTAAAACAAATAGTAAATGATATGGCTAGTTATTTTTAAAAAATATATAATTTCCATGCCATATGCAGGCTAATCCGTAAGACTATAAACTCGCTATTGCTTTAAGTACTGAATGGGTCTAAATGATCTAATCCCAAATACCGGGGGTATATACTATTTGCTGAAATATCAACGGAAGTGATATCAGTCTGAGAGATTTATACGTCTGTGGTTGGTCATCATGGTTTTTATATGTCTGCTAATTAACAGGCCGTTACAACAATACATATATATTTTAAAACGTTATTCTGTTTTAAATTTTCTTTGCAGTTTTATCAAACATCCCATTACGGCCCACGCTTTGATGCTTGCAGCAAATTGGGTTTTTTTTTGTTTTTTGTTGTTGTTTATGTTTTTTTTTTTTGTAATTGATTGTTATGCGCAGCACCAAGATTATTTCACACACACACACACACACACAGACACACACAGACACACACACACAGAGACACATACACACATGTATGTATATATATATATATATATATATATATATATATATATATATATATATATATATATATATATATATATATATATATATATATATATATATATATATATATATATATATATATATATATATATATATATATATATATATATATATATATATACATTTGTATATATATATATGTACATATATATATTTGGTGTCAAATCTGGATTTTAACTTGTAGCCTACGGCCATGTCTTTAGGGACTCCCTCTCAGTACTTGATTATGTATCTATTAACTTCTCATTTTGAATTTAGATCTATTATTGTAATGTTCTACACAGCTCTGCTGAACTTTAACACGAGAAATACCTTATCTAAATTGTATTTTGGCTATAATGAACAGATAATAACACCGGTGTGTCAGGTAATGTTATTTTCATATAAATTATATGGCTTATTTATCAGAATTCACAATCCGGATATACTTATACTTACGTTATGGGTTTAATGGCTTTACATACACAAGAAGTGATGACGTTTTTAAAGTACACATGTGAATGGAAAAGTGACAGTTGTAGGACAACATGAAAAATATCAATTTCTTTGTCTTTGGACACCAAACAATATTTCGTAGAGTTTTACGCCAGTATTGTACTGCAACCAACACATCAGGTTAATTATTGTCGTAATATGCCTCAGTTTTTACGTTAAAGTAACGTTTTGTAACCTTCGTTTTCAGGGCCGCACTAACATTATTGTAGCCTATATGTTATGCATATTATATCGTCACCGAAAATATCATTACTTGACAAATGTTAATTCTAGACAAAATTAATTTTAAATAGGCATTTCTTATGGACCATAGTATAAGTATGGTAATGTCCAACAGGGCCGAATATATCGAAGATAAAATTTAAGTTAGAAATAGAAGTTTTGCCATATAAATTATAGTTTTATACAATAAAATTTAAATAAAAACATATTCATTGCTTGGTGTTCTAATTTTAGTGGTAGACCAGTGGTTGGGGTTAGTGAAATAGGGTACTGGCTGGTAAAAAATTTGTGACCGCCAGTTTGTCAGCAGTTAAATTTTGTTTAAATCTATTCCTATTTCCTGTCACTGTCAGTGACACATGTAGTTTAAAATTAAGTGACATTAGATGCATGACTCCCTCCTTAAAATACAAGGAAAAAGCACACCCAGTCAATAAAGCTATAAAGAGAACTCTGTAAGGCAATACAGACTGGCTTGAGTATCATATCCTATCTCCCAAATGTTTTGCAAGTGGTGCAGGACAGAGAATATACCTCAATGTAAGTCTTTTATGGGTACTAACAGTTTCCACAATTTCTGTTTATCTCGAGATAGACAAAAATCTTGATTTTCTCTGGGACAGATAGTGAACTTTTAAATTATATCTATTTAGATTATGACAAATAAAAGTATTATCCACATTATTTTTTAAGTTTTTCTTTCAATTTCTTTGAGGAAATGTTTAGGCTTTTGAAAATTCTTTTGGGCTTCTGAAATTTCTCAGTCATTGATTTACCTGCCAATCTGCTTGCAGTAAAAAAAAATAAAACATTTTAGAAATTTATTCACCAAATATGAAATTATCAGCTTTCTTGAAAGAAATTTCAGTTGCTTCATCCATGTAAGGGGAATTTAATTTTTTTTAAAATTTATTTTTATAAGGTATGTAAAGTAAATGAAGGTAAGACAATTAAATATAGAATAGACAAATAATTACACTTAAAGTGCCACTACACCACTTTTTTTCTCATACCAATTTAATAATTTTATGTAAATAAAACCCCTTGGTGCCAAAACTTTTACAATCGGATGCTGCAATAAGTAGCTATTGCTGATCAAACTCCAGATGTTTACCTCTTTAACGCGGCCGCGCGTGCAAGAATATCAATAAATCTCTGTTGTCTGGAATCGAGATCGCTGACGTCACAATATGTGGTCATTTCATGGAAACAGGATATATTATAGTAGAAATTCGCCGCTTTTTATATGAAATTTAGTAAGCAAAACAATGAGTAATTCATCAATATATAGTAATGTAAAATGAAGTTCAGATTTCTTATGTATATATATACATGTATTTAGGAAAATAATATACCTTAAAGAATTGAGTTCTATGTGTGAACCATATAATGCTAGGGATTCTGGGTGAGTGAGGGGTTGGGATTGTGCCCTTCCACTGACCTCCTGAATCCATCACTTAAATTCTAGTTACCTCATCTACATCCATTGTATCTACATGAGAATGGTGGATTTAGAGGGAGGGGGCCGGGCCCCCCCCTCCTTTGGTCACATATTTACTAGTAAAAATCCAGATTTTGTACCAAAAATGGCTGAGAAGTTTGACTAAAACCCATTTGGGCCCCCCCTTTCCAGAAATCATAGATCTGCCACTGCATGGGTATCTGATTCTGCCTGATCACTGTCTTGTTCCTCCTGATCAGTGTCTTGGTATATTCTTATATAAAAAGGTGATAATACAACACTTACTCTTGATACTTCCCTCTTTAAATCCGCTGTTCTGATTTTATTTATTTATTTTTTTAATTTATTTTTTATTTATTTATTTATCTTTTTTTTTTTGGAGCTGATGTTTGACTTGCCATTTTCTCATCCTGGCTTAAACTCCTAAACTACTTAGAGGCCCAGGTGAATCAAATGCATTTGCTGGTCGACATTGAATAGAAGGTATTGCACCGGCTTTGTTGCATTTCAAAGTGAATGGGAAACTTTCTGGTGTAAAATGCAGAGAACTTCAGAATACGGTCGATTGTTTTGTAGGATCCTTTTGCTTGCTTTTCTGGCGTCGTTCATTGGGTGTCTTAGGAAAACGGTGCATTGACACAACATTGCATTGGTGTTCCCATAATTAGTAGCAACACAACGAACACACCTTCCCCAACTTTGCTTTACCCGCCCCTGTCTTCATGAGGCATTTTTTTCTCTTCAGTATTATTAAACAACTCTGCTCTTCGGACACTTCTATACTAAAGTCCAGCACTGTATACAAAACATGACGTCAGCATCTCTTTGTCGCAGGATCTGGCATTTCTGTATATTTACCAGGTGTGGCTTAGCAGCGCGCATTAGCTTCTCACAAATATCTCGTTACCTACAGTTGACATGAACTTCGGGTTTTCGGCAATTTATTTATTGTATAAACATGCACCAATTGAGTGGAAACAATTAGATTTTGAAAATTAGGTTGAAATGGCACTTTGAATTATCATTGTGTTGTATCTGTAGTAATTTACCTTACGACACTGGAACAAAGACCTTAACAGCATATCTACAGTGTATTCCTATATATTTATAAAACAATGCCAAACTACCTCATGCAAAACCATCTCATTCAAACACATATTGATATGAAACCAACTGATACCACTGAAAGATGACATTTTGAAGTACTATGGAGTAATAGTTCCTGGCTATGTTAAGTCTTAACCAAATTTTTTTGGTGAGAGTACAAAATGTACTTTCATTTTGATTTCAGTTCTGTAATAACTAAGATTTTTACTTACGACATAATGAATTTAATTGATATGTAAATGATATATTACTTGTAGTATTCAAATGTTGCTAAAGTTAATAAATGTTTTGCAACACTATGAAAGTGAGTTTTTTTGTTTAGTTTTTTTTCTCATGGTATATTTACCGTAGATGAATTAATCTTGTGGTGTAACTTCCTTACAACAAGATACTATTCCAGTTTGACTTTTATACCACTATACCTTCTTTTACTAGGAAATTTGTCCTATGGTGAAAATTAGAGTTTTGAGATCTTAATTTAAGTGAAACTTGCTGTGTGACCTCATTTGACAAGATACCATTCCAGTTTGACTTGTGTGAAGCCAGAGCTTGCAAGTAAAGATATGATATTGCCCTTTGTGAAAAAGCAAGAAATAAATTTTAGCACATCTTTATTGCACAGTTCAAATCATTGCTGTTCATTTAATTGCTCTTATTTTTCATTAAATTTCAGCAAAAACTTCAGCAGTTTTCGACAGATCAAACAATGCCAAATCTGATGTATTAAAGGATCCTCCACAGCTTGTGATCACTGGCCCTGTATCAGCATACAAACAAAAAATTGCTACTGGGCAACTTCATCATGATGAGCATCAGTTTGGGGTCATACAGAGTCTAGAGGATCTACATAATGAGCTCAATTCCTACACTTCTACCCCTCAGTCACTTTCAATGTTTAAGGTTTGTCTCTTTGTTGTTGATTGATTGAATTTTGTTTAACATCACACCACGAATATTTCACGTATAAGGTGACGGCATCTGCCTGATGGGAGGCATATAAATTTTGACATTTGCAACGGACCTACCGGAAGCAGTGAGGGATCTTTAACCTGTCATGCATACTATGACTTGGGCCTTGGGTTTTACTGTCTCATTTGAAAGACAGGACACAGCCATGTCCAGAGCGGGACTCGAACCCTGGCCTCCAATCAGGAGGTGAGCGCGATACCACTAGGCCATGCTTGTTTTTTCTTTGTTGTCAAATATACTTATTCAAAGTTTATAGGAAGGGAACGTCATCCATTTTAAGGTTGAGAAAATGCTAAGAAAAATCAGATATATATATATTTTCTATCAATAAGAAGTCATATTTTATAATAAGTGTGAGTTTGCAATCTACCAGTGACATGGTCTGATGCTAGTGCATTTTCTGTGAAATAACAAGAGCTTGGTTATGTACCTGAGGAAATCTTGAAGGCCAATATCACTAGATATTGTAAATGTGACATGAAGTTAAACTTATCTTGACCAGATGTTTCACTCACTGTGCTTAGAACAATTTACTATATGTATGAGATGAGACCACCAGCTATTTCACTGTCAAAATTCCTTCTTGGCATATATATAAAGTAAAACTATGTATAATGGACCTTGAATGTGAGAAAATTGCAAAAATTGCTTTAGTGAACATAGTATGAAGAATTTTTTTCATTCAGTATACCAGTAGGTCAAAAAGTACATGTACGACTTGTTAATGAAATTAATAATACAAGTTTTTGACAGACCCTTTTTGGAGCAAAAGAAGAAAAGAACACACCCCAAGGTCTTTACTTGCATGGACAAGTGGGTAAGAATATTTTGTTTCTAGGCTTTAGACATTGAAAAAGTTTTCTAGATTTGTAAATAATCTAAATTTTGATTACTTTTTCAATATTTATTGCATAAACAAAAGCATTGTGTAAAAAAACCCCTTATTTATCTCATACAGGGATTGAATTGAAATGCTTTGACTACAACCTATGTCTAGAAAATAACAAGTTAGAATTATCTAGTACATATATTTTAAAATTTTTTCATTTTAAGGCTTTTGAAAGAAATTCGCTGATTTCGTTTTGAAAAAGTAGGGTCAGAGTCGGAAAAAACCTCTAGAATTAATTTCAATTCTCATTCAATATTTCCCCAAGTTCCTCATCTCTTTTTGTTTGAAAAATCAAGTAAAATCTTCCACAGGGAAGTTGTATAATAAATAACAGACACTCTTTCTCACAAATTTTGTCCACTAGGCCTCCATCAAGTTAAACAAACAATGTTAAATCCTAGGCTATATAAAATCCATCATAACATTTCAAATCATAAGAGTAAATGATTATTACGAATTTACTCCTGTGATTTGAAATGTAGTGATGGATTTTACTTAGCTTGGGATTTTACATTGTTATTTCACTTGATAAAGGCCAAGTGACTGAAAATTTGTGAAAAAGAAAAAAGAATGTCTCTTTTTTTTATTTGTTTTCTAGTTTTCTATTCTTTGCCTCTGATATTTTGCCAACAACAACTTCATCAGCTTTACATTTGCTAACTGAAATTCTTCTATTTATGTTGTGTACCAGGTTAGGATTCGACCAGAATTGTCATCTCTCTGCCAGGTATGGCAGGGGGCATTAAGTGTTTGCCTTGCCTGTCCTTTCATCCTTCCCTCCTTCTGTTCTTCCATTACCCATTCAGTTTCCAGATGATAACTCAAGTACTCTTCATCATATTCAAACTAAATTTGAATATATGCATTTTTATTAAGAGAGAAAGAACCCTATTAATTTTGGGGTCAAAAGGTCAAAGGTCACTGCTTATGAAAATAGACTGTAATTATTTATTTTTGAATGATAACTCAAGTACCTTTCATCATATTCAAACCAAATAAGATATATGGTTACTTAACAAGAGAGGAAAATCCCTATTGATTTTGGGGTCAAAAGGTCAAAGGTCACAGCTAATAGAAAAGACTGAAATCATAGGTGATTTTCATATATTATCATATATCATCAACCACTCATAAGAATTCAACCATATTTCATATATCTTACAAGTCAAGTTCTTTTAAATAGAAGCAATTTAAAATCTTATCAAAAGGGAAGGATACCTTTAAATTTGAGGGTCAATATGCCTAAAGGCAAGATCACTGCTGATTATATTTATAAGAGTTATGGCCTATGAATCATATAAATAAAATGTTAGTTAGGAAAGCTTTACTGCTATGAAATAAGCCCACAGCGGGGGCATATATTTTACAGAAATGCTGTAGTGTATTCAATTGATGCACAAGTTTGCCTTTAAAATAATGTTATCTATTTCGATTAATTAGTTTGCTTGAACAATAAACCTGTTTAATTCTGCATTGAATACTGTCAATACATACACCATAGTTAAGCTGTTACTGGTTTAATTGCCTTACCTAGGTTTTTATCCATTGTACTATACAAATGAAATAATTTTTTTAATGGGCATTTCATTTGGTTTCTTTACATTCTTAGTATCTTGCCCCTTCCAATCACTTAATGTTAACCAAGGTTGAAAACTTGTACCAGTAGTCCTGTCATCACATACAGATAGCTATAAAGTTACTGAAATAAGCATAGAGACAAATACATGCATACACCAAATAAAGCAAATTCTAATGCATTTTGTTTGTAACACACAATCTCGTTGGCTGTCCGATTTAAAAACTGCAAGGGTATTCATGATACCCCTGCAGTTTTGAGTGTGACATCACAATACCCTGCAGTTTCTGACTTGTGACGTCACGATACCTTACAGTTTTCATATGACTGTGATTAGCGACTTTGCTGAGGAAACCATAACTCTGTGCCTCTAGTTGTAATTATTTTTGTCAAATGCATTAGAATGGGGTTACCATGCTTGTGTTTTACAAAAACTGACAGGGTATCGGCGAATACCCTGTCAGAAATTTCTGTTTCACAGCTCGGCTAATGCCTCGCAGTGAAACTCAATTTCTGTAAAACACTCACATCGTTGGTTGTTGGTTGATTGGTGTTTTACGTCGCTTTCAACAATATTTCAGTTATATCGCGACATGGAAGTAGGAGGTTACCAACCTCTTAAACATAGTGGCGCAACCCGGGAATCGAACCCGGATCGTCGGCGCCGCAAGCCAAGCGCTTAACCACTACACCACTTAACCCCTAAATATACTGCACATGTAAATTCCTTACTTCTCTAAAACTCTCAATCTTAAGGTTATTAAGATGTTATCACTATTGTCCTATAAGGATTTTTGCATGTTATCTACATTGTATGTATTTGAGTGGTAAAATTTGTATGTTGTCTAGGTACTGGGAAAACAATGCTGATGGATTTGTTCTATAAGCACTGTAAAGTCAAGAAAAAACAAAGAGTTCATTTCAACAAATTTATGCTGGATGTACATAAAAGTAGGTTTATTTCTATAAACATCATTTTATACTTCCTAACATTTTTTTGTTATTTTACTTAATATTTGCAGCACAATATCAGGGACTGCATGTGTCCAGAATGATTGTTGGTATGATATAAGTGAAAAATTCTTTAATAGTTTGGAAGGATACAATAACAAACGCATGATGACTGGATTCCTGTTGTAAACAGAATTTGTCAGAGGTATCTTTAGAAGATTAAGGGATTAAAAACTCTAAAAGTATGATTAAAAATGTGTTAAAGATGAGCAAATACTTGACATCCTAGTGTTTTCAAACTTTGTTGGGCTTTACAGGACATTTTTCATTTCTTTTGATACTGAAAGTATAACCTGACCGAGCTGGCAAGACAATTTTTACCTGAAGTGTCAGGTGCTCTTGTGGGATTCGGAAACACTTACATCCAGTCTTGATACTTGTATTTAGAACACATACACATTCTAAATAGAACAGACACTATAAGAGTTTTCTGTTGGGTCCTGGCCAGTGTCTTTTTTTTCTTTCAGATTGATAGATCGGGGGCTGTTTGTTTGTTTGTTGCCAACTTTAATCTTGGCAATAACTTTTGAATCATGAGGGATAGAGACTTCATATTTCACATGCCTACTCAAATAATGAAGTCCTTTCAAATGACATCAAGGTTGATGACCTTTTGACCTTGACAATGGCTTTCATGCTAAAATTAACTTTTTGGACTCTGTTTGTTGGTCTGTTGTCAACTTTGACCTTGATCATAACTTTTGAACAGTCAGGGATAGAGACTTCATATTTGACGTGCATACTCAACTAATGAAGCCCTTTCAAATGACACTAAGACTGATGACCTTTTGACCTTGAAAATGACCCTCACGCTAAAAATAACTTTTTAGACTTTGTTGCTGCCAAGGTCATTAGTGTTTCACAAAATCAGCTTGTTTCTCCCTGATGTACTGTAAATGATTTATATTTTGCATAAATCTGAATTTGCATTTTTCTCAATATTTGGGTATATATGTATTCACAAGATATAGTTTTTTTCAAGAAGCCATATACATGTTCAAATTTAACTATCAGATCAGGAAGGGCGAAGACTTTATTATTTTCCTGTGTAGTCATATCTGCGAAATTACTGGTATGACTTTTATGATCATGTTGTCGAGAAGTCTGTGCCATATCATCTTTTGTTTTACTTTTTGTATGGGTACCTGTTGTTACGAAGTCTATGTCATAGCATGTTTTGTTTTACTTTTGTAGGGGTACATGTTATTAAGAAATCTATGCCATCTGATAGAAATGTCAGAAAAAATCAGTCTTTTGACCCGATACCACCAGTAGCAAGAGAAATCAGTGAAGAAACATGGTTACTATGCTTTGATGAGTTTCAGGTAAAAGTGAAGCAATGATTTGATACTTTTATATGATATCATGTATTTCATATTTTTATGTAAATCAACTGCAGAAATGTAGCATTTACTCATGAATGTCATTTTAAAAAGAAATTGTATGGAAGAATATTGCATATTTTAACTCTTTCTATCAATTATTGTGTTACCAGTGAAGCAAATCAACAGGTAGGGGTCACCTTGTCTGTACTTTAGTCTATCATATGATCTGAAAACAATGAAGAGGTCTAATGAAGATTTCACCGTAATTCTGGTTACCGGTAATAAACTAAAATATTCATGTATCTTTTGTCACATGTATTTCAGGTAACTGATATAGCTGATGCTGTGATATTAAAGAAGCTTTTCACTGAGCTTTTCAAATCCGGTGTTGTAATGGTTGCTACCTCTAATAGAGCCCCTGATGGTAAACTCTTGATTAATATAAAACCAAATTGGCATATAACAGAGAAAAAATATTTTATACTTTATTGTCCATGCAGTAGAAGTGAAAACTTGAATATTTTAATTCTATAAGTACCATATTTACTCGAATATAATACACTTTTTTTCGCCAATTTGACCCCTCATTTTCTCACTGCGTATTATACATAGGGTTAGTAATCTGGAACTTTTTTTTTCCATGCTTTTAAGCTACAGTGGCGGGTTTAGAGGGGTGCGTGAGTCCGTTAAAATACCTAAAGCCGTCAATCAAACCCATGAGGCGTGAGATATATCTATTGTCTGTTTACTGTCTGCTTCCCGTAGTAAATGCCCAAGGCGATAACAGGAGTAATATCTACAGTGTGGCATTCAGTGAACACGATAGAATACTTGCGCTGTTTTATTTAGCAATGGTGTTTGATTAGCAGATTGTACGGGTGATATAATGATTAATCCTTAATTGGTTAATCGATAGTTACGCAACTGGTAAAACAACTTGACTGTAACAGCACGAGCATCGACAATTTGGATAATACTCATACATTCATTCTTTATATATTTTGTCTTTATAAAATTTGCAATCTCCGCGTAAAGTTCACGTAGTATAGTACACATGTACATTCGTTCTAACGAGAGAGAAAAAATGCAGCGATCATTTGGGATGAGGGCACTAGTTAAGACATTTGAAGTCTATGCAAGTTTGTAAATGAAGTGAAAGAGAGGAAAGCGTTGATATCACACGATGAATAGAGGCTGGTCGATCTGTGCCTTAATTATACCTGTTACACGATTACACTGTAAAAGATATACTGCAAAGCAAATTCAGGTCGCGGTCTTGCTGTTTCAACACGAAATTGACATCTTGTTTTGGATTTTTCCCCTGCCTATTATACACAGAGTAAGTTGTTTTTGAGTCGGCTTCGGGGAAGCCGCACTCATTGCAATCACTTACTTTTCAGGGGTTATAACTTTCACTACCGATATAGAGCTTACTACGCCGCTGAAAAATAAAGTGCCGAAAAATTACTGATGTTGTCTTAAAAATTCTTGATCAACACAATGTACCTCTAGCTCAGTTAATTTAAGCTAAACATAAACTAGTTTCAATAACTCGAAAAAGGAGTTGCAATAATGTTTTCAAATTTCACGTAATAAAATGTAGTTGTGACTACTTTACGATGTGTTTACCACTGACACCGTTGGATGTACACGATTGTGTAATTCTCTGGACAAAGCATTTGTCTTGATCTTGTATCGCTTGTTTTTATCGAGATATTTCAATTAAAGTTTTCCCCAACATGTTCTGGAACTTTAGTTCTTTTTCACATATATGACAAATTTAAAGATCGATCTTCCCGCATTTCCTCTGATAATGAAAATGCAATATAAATATTTAGGTAAATGTGGTATGTTTCTAAATATAAATGATGTTAAAACATTATGAGAATCGTGAATAAGATGGTTATTTAATGTCCCACTTGAAGGAATGTCATTCCTTGGGTCAGCTTCGACTCGTGACAACAATGCAGTAAAACTTGTTGCCATGAAGTTGTCGATTGTACGTTCATTTCGGCAAGCAATTGCAAACTCTTTGCCGTAAGATAGTATGAAGAGAGCAAATTTTATTAGCATTTTGTACATAGGTATAATGACGATGCAGTTGCAACAAAGACCTAATTTTTGCCCCCCCTCCCCCATTTTCCTGAAATCCTGAATCCGCCACTAAAATGGTAAAATGATTACATACTTAAAATCAGCAAAGCCGACTCTCAGGACTTTTGAGTCCTTTGATTTCATGATTTTCGATGTCATTTTTAGGGGTGCGTATTATACTCGGGTGCATATTATATTTGAGTAAATACAGTATACATGTAGAAAAGTAGTTACATTTAACTGGGTGAAAATTTCATTATTTTTCAGACCTCTACAAAAATGGTCTTCAGAGAGGAAACTTTTTACCTTTTATAGATGTTTTGAAGGTTTGTGTTGTTTATATGTATGCATAGAACAAAAGCAATATCTTCAGTACAAATTTCTTCATATTATTATTAAGGAAAGATCATCAATAAATTGAGATTCCTGCTGTTAGTATATCTGTACATGAGTGGACATTTCTGCCCTATACATCAAATGTTGCTTAACATGTGATGATGATACTTCAAATGTTGTATGTACATAACCTATGATGGAAGATCCTTATTGATTTGGGTTTACGATAAATACTGTACGTGTACATAGATTAGTGCAATCAAATTTTAGCGCAAAATGCTCGAAAGAAGGGTCGGCAGTATTTTAGCGTAGTCATGAATTAGCGCATTTGTCATGTTCAATTAGTGCAATTTATCCATTAAATCGGCGCATTCAAAACAGTTTTTGGGTAAAAATAGTGCGTTTAAGTATCTTACTTACGAGGAATTGAAATATATGCCACACGTGCGATTACCGAATCGGCTGGTATGACACGTTTGCCATTGGACATAATTAACGAGTACATGTACCTGGAGTTGTTAAACCGTTTATTGGCTGTGTTGACAAGCGTCGGGTCAATTACCTTACTCACAGTATATATATGCAGTGAATCAAATACAACCTCATTTCATTCATGTTTATCCAATAACCTACCATATCATTGAAAGCAAAACACCTAGTTATAATGATAAGTAATAATTGTTTTAAAAGAAAGACATATAGAAAACAAAATGCCATTCTTATGTTTTACGGACGAAGCCATTGTTTTCATAAGTTGATATAAGATAAATTACTTGTATTGCTGACCGTTCTTTGCCTATAATTACGTAATAGACGGTATTGTAGAAGCGATATGCTTAGCGGGGGATTAATTCCTAAACTTCAAACCACGTTTTTTTTAATTCTTGCGTTGGTTTTGTGATAATCATGTCGACAGTGTCCGGTAATGCAAACATCTTTAATCGATCGTTACTTGTGTCCTCTTTATGCTTTATCAAAATAAATGATGAATTTGTTCTTGATATTTATTTGATAGACATAACTATAGAGTTGAAACGGAAGTGCCCATTTAATTCTATCAATCTCATGTATTTTATATTAGCGTAGTCATGAATTAGCGCACTTTGAACAGCGCTATTTCCGCTAAAATATGTATCCCGCTGAAATAAGTACACGTACAGTAAGTCAAAGGACAAGGTAACTGCCATACACCATAAACCTTGAGTTTCAAGGTTGCAACTATGTTATTTATCTTGTTTAAACTTCTCTAACTTGATTGCACACTTCTAATGGTGAAATTGAAGTTTGGTTGTATGTAGATATATGTATTTGTGCATTTCAGGAACGTTGTAAAGTTATATGTTTGGATTCAGGTATAGATTACAGAATGCATTTAAGTCCCTCCGAAGGTCAAACTTACCTCATGTAAGTATTATAATGAATTCATTTTCTGTTGATCTTCATGTCATCTTTTTTTAGCTTGGTGGGATAAAAGTGTGGGAAGCTAATGTTATACCTTTAGCATTGTTGCCGTCATCCCATGGTGTAAATAAAACATTAAGTTGGGTTATTTCTTTTGTATCCTGAGAGATAGCAATTTCATATTTCACATATTTGGCCTTTTTGTTCTATAGAGTTATTTACCATATGAGCAGGTACCTGACATCAAACCATGTCAATCAGTTCTATGGAAAATGGTTTAAAAATACAGGAAATGATATAGAAGTTGTATGACGTCACAGTGATTTGACATCAGATACCTACTCATATGGGAAATAACTCTGTTTAATGAAATAACCTAATAGAATGTTCAGGATCAGAGTTTTCATTTGGTACCATGGCATATGACCTAGTAAACTTGACCTTGTACTATGACCTTGTGTTCAAAAACTTGAAGCGGGCTATATAATTTAAATAATGAGAGATATGGCTTTCATCTTTCACTATAACTGTATTTACATGTGCTCTATTCTCTTTAGGATCAAAAGATCGAAGGTCAAGGTCATAGTAAAATAAGGTATAAAATCTAGGGTATGAAAACGTTTTGCAACTCGGCATCTTTGATGCAACATTCTTAGGGGTTTTTTTATGAAAATGGATCATTAGATGATCCCTTCAGTATTATTTTATGCACAGTTGGAAATGGTGGCCCTCCATATCAATTTTATCAGTTAACTATACCTTAATTTAACATATATATGTTCTAGTATTTATTATAAGCACTAGGCTGGTGTCACTTCTGGTGGACTGATAATCCCCAAGGGCATCATAAGTCTAGGTTCCTGTGCTTTTGTACTGACTGGAAATATATTCTTTAAATTTTCAGTCATTCAGTTATTTTCAGTCTCTGAAACTAAGGAGTATCTCCCTCGTGCATAGCTCTGTCAAAGTATACCAAAACACCATAAACACCCTTTTAAAAAATCTTAGGTTTATAGACATAGTCTTTATGACACCAGTAAAGCATTCATGATTAAGTAACTAATTGAAAAAAAAACAACAAAAAACGTAGCTCTTATCATTGTTTAATTCCAGAAAATCTGAATGTAATGCAGACAAGGTGTTAGATACTGTTTTTCAAAATTTAGCTTCAGCAGAAAACAAAGGTAACTTTCTCAATCTAATTGAAATAAGATCTTTCAGAGTATTGTAGCGATATGAAAAGATCTGATTTTAATTAGATTGGTAACTTTCTCATCTTTAATCTTTTTGAAATGAAGGAATTGTAATATGTAATATCTGATAATAACTATTCTTCAATTGAAATTTCATAATGGATATTTTTAGAGGAAAATCCTATAGTTTTTTTCATATAATATAATATTTACTAGTCTAAGATAAATGTGTAAATTTCTGTGGAAATTATTTTTTAGGACTTCAGTAAGTAATAGAGCCCAAAATTTTAATGGTGACTGTATTAAAAAATCATACACTGCCATTGTGCAAGTTTACATGTTATGCTGTCATCATAATGTTTTCATTACAGTTATTTACATATTTTCAGCAATACAGCCCCGAATATTAACCATCCTTGGTAGGCAGCTAAAGTTACCGGTGACTAGCGGTCGAATTTTAGATACAACATTTGATGCTATGTGTAATCAGGTATTTAAACCTCGAATGGATGTCTTAACTTGTAATTTAAATTTCAGCATCATTTAAACAGGGTACTCACTAGGCCTAGAAATTCATGAGTCTCATTAGAGTCTTAGGACTCATCTTCATTACAAATATATATATCTATTACGTATTTAATGTATTAATATTTTCAGTACATTAATTGCATCCAAATTTCTGAAACCTGCATGATTTTTCACCTCACTGTTCTCTATTAAAATGTTGACAGCTGCCTATGTATATATCTCGCGCTTGACTAATTAATTTCACTTCTATCGCGATCGGAGTGTTTATCTAACGTCCTGCTGTGTCATACAAATTTAGAATTGAAAAGCATTTATGTCCAGATAAATTTATACAGTGTTCATGGTTTCAATATAAAAATTTTCTATAAATGTAAAACAGAATAACTAAAAGTTAAAACTTCTATACAAAAAAATGTAATGATCACTTAAAGTAAGAAGAGTGTCGATACTGAAAGTTTGGTTACAATCTAAACCCCCAATTTTAATTAACAATGTAAACTGCGAAGTCGGCAATTTAACTATCATTCAACTAACAGTAATCTTCATTTCTGGCGTGAGCATGTACTGACTCATTAAAAAGCAATCATCAATGACCGCTAACATGACGTTTGACTACACCACAAGCGGTCAGTTCTTAATTGGATAGGTAATTAACATACCATAGGTAGGTGACCAGGTAAACGCGTCATTAAACTGTAAAACAAACAATCGGCGCAGAGAGGAGATAAGCAGTGTATTAATTAAAACTGCAATTATTTGCTACAGTTACGTCCGGAAAGCAAAATTTTGTTTGGATTATCAGAGGAATTTGGAATTCTGTACCCGTATCTCCTTGTCCGGATCCTGAACGCGGATTTCCGGATTATCGGATCAAAATATCATTTGGGAAATCCGTTCCCACACTTTCTTGTCTGGAAAGTGGATTTTCCGGATAAACGGAGCCCGTATTAACGGGGCATCACTGTATATATATATATGTATGTATGTATGTATATGTAATGTCAATCAAATATCTGACCAAAAGTGATGTCATTATGCATGTAATTAAATCTAACATATACTTGTTTGACATTACACAGATGGATCTAAATATTATTAGATTTGACACATCTTTGCATATGGTTCCAATTAATGGCTCGTGATCAAGATGTCCCGGGTTTGACTCCACCTTGGGCACACCGGTGTTCTGTCTTTTGGATGAGACAGTAAAATAAGAGGTTCCATGTCATGGTAGGCGTGGCAGGTAAAAGATCCCTCACTGCATTGTATGGGTCCGTTGCAAAGGTCTAAACTTGTATGCAATGCATCAGGTAATTGCCGTCACCATATACATGAAATAATCATGGAGTGACGTAAAACAATAATCAATCAATCAATTGAAACCAACTAATTAACCGTGAATTGATTGTAAGTTACATAAATGCCCTTTTAATGGCATTATTTTTATGATTTTATCGGTGTATGTGCCAGGTTGTTGTTTGTGTGACAGATGCCAGTATCATCCCAGATAGCTCAGTGGTTAGAACATCTGCTTAATAGTACTAGTGGAAGATTCTGGGTTCAATTCCCAGGTCCGGTCACAATTTTTCACCCTTTCTGTTACCGAATTTGGTGTTATGAGAGTGACCCTCATGTGAGGGAGAACCTGGGTAGTTTCTCTCTTGGGTTTCCAGGTTTGGAAAACACTGCTAGGGAGGGGAGGGAAGTGTGACGGACAGTATCTGCCTGGATAGCTCAATGGTGAGAGCATCTGCCTTGATAGCAGATCTAGCCACAATTATTCACCTTGCCTGTTACAGAATTTGGTGACCCTCATGTGAGGGAGAACCAGGGTAATTTCTCTGTTGGATTTTGAGGTTTAGTAACCTCTGGTGGGGGGAGAGTGAAGTGTGATGGTTGCTGTTATCTGTCTGGATAGCTCAATGGTGAGAGCATCCTTCTTGATAGCAGAAGGTTCTGGATTCAATTCCCAGGTCCAGTCACAATTATTCACCCTGCCTATTACAGTTGATTGGTGTTTTACTTTGCTTTCAACAATTTTTCATTTATATTGCAAAGTGGAAGTAAGAATAAACCAACCTCATAAACATATTGGTGTGATCAGGCATTTGAATCATGATCACTACGTATGTGCCAGAATCTAGTCATGACAATAATCAATGTTAAAAGGGAGAATCTTATTGAATGAATATGGAATGATCAGTTATTGCTTGGCATTTGTAATACAAATGTTGAATTTTGAAAGGGGACTATTAACAGTTTTCAGATTTGATTTAAAGCATTTGAATAAGATTGTTATGTAGTTGTTTGATTCAGTGTTGAGGTATACTGGTAGATTGGGAAGACAGTGTATGCACATGGTGTATTCAGGACAGGTATTTGTATCACTTTCACAATTAATGAAAAATTTTGAAAACCAGCTGGGTATTTTTCTTAGTGGAAGTTTCATCTGGATTTGTCAGATTTTTAGCTTATTTATTGCAGGTAAAGCATAATAAAATTAGGAATTATATATCATGTGTCTGTTTTCACTACACATTTATCTTCACAAATGAACCATGTATTTCTTTGAAAACTACTCTTCATTTTGTCGAAAAGAGTATTTAAAAATGTAATGAGTTTGTCCAGGTATCTTATAACTTTGTAGATTGGGTCATCGCTTATGCAATGATTTCTGTCTGTTGTCAGCCCGTTCTAATGGGATATTGACTGGGTAGTATCTAACTTCAAATCTATGCAGAAATATAGTATAGAAAAGGTATTTCAAGTCTTCGTTGAGAAGCTGTTGTATAATATGTGTGATTAGAGAAATAGGAAATAAAAGTACAATGTACATGTAGTAAATATTGATTTACAAACTCATGTAAGCCCATAGAAATTTCATTTAAATTAATTGAATTATCTTATAGGAAGATGTCATCATTTAAGTGAAAATACATATATATAACATTTTCTAGATTTTGGGTTTCAATTCATTATTTTATAGTCAAATATTTGAATTATGATTGTTTATTTATTCCTGTTTTGTGTTTGCTGCAGCTTTTATTGCCAAAATGTCATTATTTAACTGAATGTATAAAGTGAAGATGCTTATCGACATGTATGATAGCTATTTTCAGATTGAAAAATAAATATGGTAATGGAATTCCGCTAGTAGGTGTATGATCATTTTAATATTTCAGGGTATTGTTTAATTCTATCAGTCTGTTGTCTAGTAGTGCAAGAATGTTTTGTTTGCAGGTTTATGGGGTCCGAGGTACTTTTTTGCCCGACAATATGTTCAACAAATCACTCAGAGAGTCTGATATTCTTCCATAATTATAATGTATGCAATAAAATTTAGTAAAAATGGCAATAACTTCTTGATCTCCAGGGATAAGCAAGCGACCAGTATTGGTGAAATGGCCAAATGTATATATATATATACATGTGTATATAGGATCTGAATTGAAGTTTCATTTCATATGGTATTTATGAAAGGAGTTGTTTGTTTTATATCCCCAAGCCTTGGGGAGGGGATATAAAACACACAAGTAGTTTCATAAATACCGTATGAAATGAAAATTCATTTCACATTCTTTTTATCACCTGTTTACACTCAGTTTAAAGGTGTTCATTTCATCAGACACCAGCTTGACACAATTCTTTTCCACGCCATGACGTCTCCATCTTCACAAGTCAAGGGGAAGCACTACGTAAACTGTGTCACCTATTAAATTAATTTATGACATAGCGATATTTCACTGCATAAACAGCAAAACATGTGATAAAATACTTTACTTTTTACCTTATCTCATTATGATTATGACAAGTAACATCTGCATAAATAGGTCCACGGCTATGTCATACACATACCAATGAGAGAGTACAATACAGAACTTTTCATGTCTTTTATTTACATTTCTAGTAATTTGTTAGAATTTAATTTACAAGCACTGTAAAATGGTCCAGTCTGTATGTACCATTAGTACTTTGATTGCTACCTGTATTCTTTCAGGCTTTAGGTGCTATTGATTATTTGGAAATCAGCAAGGAGTTTGACACAGTTATTCTTAGGGATATTCCAAAGATGACATTGTTTAATAAATCTCAAGCCAGAAGGTTTATAACTTTAGTGGACAACTTTTATGATAATAAGGTGAGGAAATAAGAGAAAAGTATCCAACGATTTTGATTATACACATAATTTGCTGTTAATAGTTGAAGGGCTAGTCTGGTGGCTAAAATAGAAAAAAAATGAAGTTAGAGCAGTGATTAAGTATCTGTGTAAGAAGGAGATGACTTATAAGGCAATTCATGAGGAATTCATAAAAACCCTTGGGAAGAAGTCACCTTCTTATAGTACTGTTAAAAAATAGGCTGTTAAATTTAGACAGTGGGGGAACATTGAAGATGATAAATAGTCTGGATGTCCCAAGGAAGCTACTACAGACGTACAGAAAGCTCCAATATTTTCACTCAGGATGGAACTTAGGTTCACCATTTTGATCCTGAATTTAAGAAACAATGCATGCAATTGATTCAACCCCTCCTAAATTATTTAAGAAAGTTTCCTCAGTTGGGAAAGTCATGGTCTCTAGCTATCTTTTGGACAATCAGGGAATAATCATGATTGCATGATTTTCATGAGGAAGGCTGCATAATAAATGGTACATATTATGTAAATGAGTTTAAAGGCTGCATCAGGAGATTGAGAGAAAGAGGAGGGGAAAGTTAACCAGGGGAGTTCTGCTCTTGCAAGATGATACACCTGTTCACACTTCCCAAGATGCACTGACAATTGTGACGACATCGAGCTTTGAGGTTCTTCCTCATCCCTTATATTCTCCAGATTTAGCTTCATCTGTCTTCTATCTGTTCCCAAAACTAAAATGCTCTGTATGAGTACTTAGGGGACTAGAATGTAGCCATCCATTTTGAAGGGATTCAGTAATTCGAAGAGAGAGGTAGAAAGTGCATTAGGAGGAAGGGAGATTATATTGAAAGATAATGACAGTTCTTTCAATCCTGAGTATTTTTAAGTACTTGGGCTTGAGAACTTTTTGATCATACCTCCTTTTGAAAAAAATTTGGTACATCTTGAAATGTAAAGGTAGTTTATGAGGCACGGAATTTGTGGTCCAAATCTACTAGGTAACACCTTTTAATGTGTACACATATGTGTTATTTTTGTTTTCCAAGCTATCAATACCAGAGTTATTAAAATCCTATGAATATGCATGTCTACTATGATTACATCAGCTCATTAACTGTATGTGTACTTGATGTAATGCAATCAAATTTGAGCACAGATACATGTAGCTGAAAATAGATAATTGTTAAAGTAAGTACATGTATATTCATGTCAAACCAACTTTAGTTTACCCTATCAATATTGTAAAGTGGAGTAGACATGAATTAGCACATCATATTAAAATGTTTCTCCAATAGTGTGTTATATTTTTAGGTTCAACTTATATGTTCAGCAGAGACTAGTCCAAAGGAGTTATTTGGTGAAGGCAATATAAATCAAAAGGATTTTGAAGCCAACATGAGTTTAATGGATGATCTTGGAATACACCAGGTAAATAATAAAATTACTTTGATGTTTCGGTGTTTTATTGAGAGTATAAAAAGAAAATAGGAATTGATAGCAGACATCACAGCTGGCTGGATGGATCATACTTGATTGAAGGGTAAAGATGGAAGATCTGAGAGGTATTTCAGTGGAGAAGCTATCTACCAAATATGTAATTACATGTACTACCTCATTCTGTTTTGAAAAAGATATAGTAAAATTGAGTATTTATTCCAAGTCAAACATCAGTCTTGATAATTTACCCTTAATAACATGAATAGACTAACGTTAACAATGTCTATTAGTTATATGTTAAATACCATGTTTATTTTAAACACAATTTTACATCTAGAGGCTGATTTATCTAGTAAACATGGAAGTTGGCTTCTTGATGGTATATTTCCTGGTGTTTTCCTCTTATTGATTTTGTGGATAGTGTGACTGACTGTGTTGATGCATACTGTGAAACCAATGTTTTCCACACATTTGTGAATATATCCTCAATTTACGGTCATAGTTGAATTTCTGTGGTGCCTTCGACTTCAAAAGATTTAAGTTTGACTGTATTATATGTTTGTTCAATAGTCAATGCCATTGTGGGTAATACGATAGCCCAGCAGACTTTTCTTCCACTGAATAAAGAAAACTAAAACAAAACATTTCATCTAATCTGCTGCCTTCTTATCTTTATTTCAGAAATCTGATTTAGCAAAAGCCAGTATATTTACTGGGGAGGAAGAGTTATTCGCCTTTGATAGAACTGTCTCTCGACTCTCTGAGATGCAAACTGATGAATATTGGAATTTACGACAGACTTTACTGCAAAATGATAACACTGATTCTTGATGATAACTTGATATTAGTCCTTTCAATTTGATTTTAACAAATTGACTTTGGCTTAGGGATATAATTGTATGTCACTGTTATTAAATTTGATTACCCAAAGAGATGCAAATGTTTAGGATTCTTGCTTAAAAAATTGCCATAATGTATATCTAAATTGTTGCTATGCAAATTTATGAACACATGCTGTTGATTTTATTTTGTTGGTATTTATTTTACTCCATTTTTAGGAATATGTTACATTATTATTTAAAAGGATCTTGCATTTGCATGTTTGTCTATTATTAAACATTTAAACTGAATTAAATCAAATGATTATACATAAATTTTGTATTTTCTAAAAATTTTATGGGTATAAACAAGAGTATAATTTACATTAGAGAATTCATTTTTCAGGGTGAATTGATATTGAATTGGTATGTTTGATAACAAATCTCACTTTCTGCAGATTATAACATGTTAAAAGTGACTGCTACATGACAAGTTATATCCCATCATGACCATACAAATAGAAACAAGCAAATTCAAAGAATTGTGTTCCCCCGCTTTTGGGGTTCTATCAGTAAGGGTGCAGTGATCTCTGACATACAATTATGCTTGTTCATGTCTACAGACACACATGCCAAATATGAACGCTGTATGTTTTATGGTTAAAAAGTGACATTAAAGTAGGTCAAAGGTCACATGATAAAAAATTTCAGTACCAACACAAAAGTATTGCAATGAGGGAGACATATGCCAAATATGAAGGCCCAATGTCTTATGGTTAAAATGTTATGACCAAGGTTAAAGTTTTTGTGACAGACGGACGGACAGACAGACAGACGGACAGATGAAAGAGATTTAATGTCCCCACGCTTTCGCTAAAGGGTGGAATAATTGAGTCATTGCACAAGTCATACCACACCATTTCCTCTTGTATGTTAATCCTAATTGTATATTAGCTACAATCATTTCTGTGAAGTTTATGATGAAGCTTAATTCAGATCTTGACTAGAACATCACTATAACTGATGGATGCTCCATGAATTGCAGCAATAATGTAGCAAAGTAAAATAGGGCACTGTTGAACAACATATAAAATGCCCATATTTTATTGTCCTAGGTGTCATACAAACTAGAACTAAACATCTATTGAATGTGGTACATGTAAATGTAGATTACCTTTGATAATGGTAATATAGTTCAGTTTTCTCTTCAATTGTTTGTAGGTTAATTGATCTTCATGTGTCCATCATTTTCCATGTTGACACCCCCTCCTTTCATAAAAACACTGACTACAATTGTATTAAATATTGAGGGGATGTGAAAATTCTTGTTCAATATGCACATCTTCATAATGTGATGTTTCTTTACACCAAATTTCATCAAAATCCATCAAAGGGTTTGGGAGGAATTATGAAGCCAAGGCTTTTTGCATAGAAAAATCCAAGTCAATTGTCATAACTCCTGTAAATTTTTGGACAGCACATCTTCATATAGTGCCCATTCTTGTACTATATTTCATCAAAATCCCCCGAAGGAGGAGTTGCAAAGCCAAGGTATTTAGCATAGAAAAATGGAAGTCCAAGAGTCATAACTCCTGTAAATTTATTTAAACAGCATTCCCCTTCCAATATCCATATCTTCATAGGGTGTTCTTTCTTTGTACAATGTTTCATGAAAATCCTCCAAGGGGTTTAGGAATTTCGAAGATGGAAAAATCTAAGACACTAAGTACAAGGATCATAACTTAAGTAATTTTATTTGGACAGCATGTCCCTTCCAATATGTACATGTTCATATGGTGTTCTTTCTTTGTACCAAATTTCATCAATACCCCCCCCCCCCCCTCCCCTTACACCCTACACACACACAAGGGTTTAGGATGAGTTGTGAAGACAAGATAGGTGGGACAGACGGACAGACAGCGGTATAGCATCATATGCCCTTTTTCATGCAGGCCATTAAAAATGACTGTATCTGAAATCATTGTTTCCTCAATTGTTCCTCTTCTAGTTGCATATTCTGATGAGTTCTATAACATCAAATATTAAAAGCTTTTTGATACTTTAAGGTTTGTTTTGATATCTTAAGTGACCTTGATCTTTCAGAAATGACCGAGTACTTTTTATCTAAGATTGTAAGAATGCATAAAGTATGACCATGTTTTTTTTTTTAAATTCATTAAAATATAAGCCTTTTTTGATCATTTATGTTCCATTAATGAGTGACCTTGACATTTCAGAAATGACCTTTAGTGATCTTTGTTCAAATGTTTACATCCTGAATAACAATTGTGTGAATTGTGATCCTAATTGTAATTCGCAATTCATGAGTGACCTTGACCTGTCCCAAATGACCTTTTCCAGAAAGCCAATATCCTGAAGAACAATTGTGAAAGTTCAATCAAATTCTGATATGATATGAGCTTAGACTGACAGACGGATGGACACAACAGCGACTCCCCTGAAAAATTTTGGGAGCATGAAAATACTTGCACACTATTTATTATGTAGCTTCATATATGTGAGATAATCGTGGAGTGACATAAAACATTATTCAATCAGTCAGTCAAAAGCCAAACTTGTCTCTCAATCACTCGTCTGCTTGGTGTTTACTGCTTGAAATCCTTTTGCAGATGCTGTCACCATATACGTGAGATAATTTTGGAGTGACATAAAACAATATTCAATTAATCAATCAAAAACCAAAATTGTCTCTATCACTCGTCTGCTTGGTGTTTACTGCTTGAAATCCTTTTGCATTTTAACAGCCGTACAACGAAGAAGGATGATACCATTTCATCATTATGAGTTTTTACTTATTGCTTTAACTGTCCTGTCTCCAACATTAAAATGTAATGAGCCGAAACTGGTAAATTGAATGATGGCAATTCTTGCAGTAGCTTTGTTGTGATTTGATGGGCATGCTGACTGGCCCGTTGGCAAAGCCAAGGTCATATCAAACAACATTAATGATAATGGTTAGAAGTAAGTCAAATATTTTTCTGGACTTTTTCTTAAGGATGCAGGTATTGCTCTGCAATTCAATCACAACCTAATTCTCGATGAAATACACATTCAATTCAGATTATCTGGATTGGTGCACCATGACCTACTTACGTACAAAATGTCAAAACATTCCGAGTAAACTATCATAACAAAATCACAGAAATTATACATAATGTGAAAATATGCAAAGATAAAGTCTGAGCAGATGTTGAAAATTTGATTTCAGAATTGCATGTACTTAAGACATAATTTTACATCACTCTGAGGTATTTGGTTTGTTGCTCTCTGCAGCTACTCTGAAGAAGAAATCTGTCTAAAGGAGTACCCTCTTACGACTAAACAAAGTTTACTCTGGAACAACAAATGAACAGACTCTGGACAAGGACTGATCACAATAGCTCTCGTGAGCCTTTAGCTCCAGTGAGGGAAAAATAACAAGAGACCCAAGTGGGCCTGTATCACTCACCTGAAAACAATTTGCTTTTTAAACTGACAGCTTGAAATACTTGCAGATAAATATATATAAATTCTCTGATGTTTATTGTGTTGCGACAACATTTTGTACTGAAAATCGAGTGAAAAATTTGAAACCTCATCCACATTAAAGAGTTATTTATGCAGGCCAAATTAATATTCATAACCCTATAATTTATAATCATTTACAGCAAATAAATGCACAAAAACCTGTTGACAGACCTGGATGAAAACATCAACTCTTGCAAGCGACCATGAGTACTTCATTCCTACCAAGTTTCATCAAAATCCTTCCAAGGGTTTAGTGAAAAATTTCCCCATTTTTTTGGCCACTTGAAATATTAATAAAAAATCCACAGATTAAGATACTGATATTTTTTCACAGTAACATTCCTTACCATAATCATAATTAAAAGTGACTGTCTACTCAAGGAGAAAAATTCCGCATTAATAAAAAACATCAAGTCCAAAAAAATGTTGAAAAGTCAAAAAAAATGTTGACAAAATGTCAAAACTTTGATTTCTGAAAACAACAACATTCATTCACACATCCCTCTATACAATTCCTTTGCACTCAGTTTGTTTATGTATGCAGCTAGGCTGAAGAAAAAGTTTGTCAAAGGAGAGTACCCCTTGTGACCTACTCGTTTGTTGATGGATCTGGACAGAAAACAACAACACTTGTAAGGGAATATTAGTACTTCATGTCTACAAAGTTTTATCAAAATCCTTCTTGTTGTTCTGAGGAAGAAGTCGAATATGTGAAAAGTTTATGACGATGGACTCTTGACAACATGCCATGAAAATCACTCGCTTTAATCTTGGGCTCAGGTGAGCTAAAAATAACCCCAAACAACAACACTTGTTGGGGACCATGAGTACTTCATGCCTACAAAATTTCATCAAAATCCTTCAAGAGATTCTGAAAAAGTCGAAAATGTGAGTAGTTTACAATGATGGACGTTGGACAACATGCTATGATAATAGCTCACTTGAGCATTCAGTTCAGGTGAGCTAAAAAACCCCCGTAATCTTTAAGATTGGTTTGCATTCCAATTTTTCACAATAACATTTCCCTAAAATCAGATGACATATACAAATTCGATGCATTACAAACATCCCTATGAAGTTTAAAAACTTTTCTTTGATTCTTAAAATATGAAAAGTTTGAGGGTAATGGATATCTTAATAATCTGGCCAAAGCAGATATTTTGTAAAACTGTTTTACTTGGGAACCTTGTCAATATCCCCGAGAGATTCCTTATAATACCCTGATTTTAATCTTTAACAGAAATTGCTCAATGTAAAAGTCTGAAGGAAAGATTTCTCTCATCTTGTTATACACAACACAAAAGTCCAAGTCTTGGAGTAAAATGTATTTATATGAAGCACATTCACATGTACATGAAAAATCAACAAAAAGCCCATGTTAATTGAAATGTTCATATAAGTATGCAATCTTGATGATGATTTATTGAGTTGCACTTTTGGATATTTGGTCTTTGAGGATAAGAATGCTTTGTCGTTGATCTGGGGGCAACATAGCAATCTGCTGATCTGTCAACTGCAATACCTGCATTATGAGAGCCGCCTAAAATATAAAACATTTAAAAGTTACATAAGAAAAATTTAATTATTAAGCCTACAGAATCATCAATCAACAGTGTTTACTAAACGTTTCACTATATAAACAGAATACTAGTATGCTAAACCTCTTTCTGAATCTACTTGTACATTTCTTCTAATTACTATTATTACTCACGTCTGATGCACTTATTTCAAATTTTTTTACGTCAATTTCGCACGTACGTATTATACGTAGGATAAAAAATATTACAATAGTTTTTATTCTCTCTTGATAAAAATGTTATCTGGGTAAGAAAATCTATCTATATAAGATTGCTGAACTTTCAGCAAGTATTTTTGATACCAAGGAGGCCAACTGACTATGAAATTGGTACTGGTTGTAATGTCTTATATCTATTGTGGACAAGTGAATGAACATGGCAATAATGAATAATCAAGTGATTTCAACTTTGCACTCTTATCTCTCAGTATATTTTTTTTTCAGTTCTATCCTGTGCATTACACAAAAGTTGTAAGCTTTATCTTGACATTTCCTCCCAATTTTTTGGGGTGCTCTTTATACACCTTGGTTCATAATTTTAGACCAATGCCCAATCTAGAATCCAGGTAGTTCTTTAAGGTGTAACTTATGATCTGACTTACGCTAGACATATCCAGAAAATTAAAAAAGAACAGAGCAATACCACCATATGATTAAGGTAATAGTTACCTTTTCTTGGTCCTGTGAGGAGATCTGGGCTCCACTGGACATGTTGGGTAATCCTCCTGACATACCTCCAGGTCCCTGAATGAGGAACATTCATGGGTAAAGTGGAAATAAACTAATACATGTACATAAACAGTGGCTACCATTTACGCTGTTACTGAATGAACCATGATTGTATGAATTCATGAGGAAACAACAAATATGTGTAAAGTAAGTTGTACATGTATAAAACGACTGACACCATATATTGTAAGGTTTACAAAGTACCAACAAGGGCTGATTATATGTATTGTATGGAGTAAAAAGTATAATGAGCATTACGACTAATTATATGTATTGTATGGAGTACAAAGTATGCTGAGCATTAAGGCTGATTATATGTATTGTATGGAGTACAAAGTATGCTGAGCATGCAGACTGATTATATGTATTGTATGGAGTACAAAGTATGCTGAGCATTAAGACAGATTACATGTATTGTATGGAGTACAAAGTATGCTGAGCATTAAGACTGATTATATGTATTGTATGGAGTACAAAGTATGCTGAGCATTAAGACAGATTATATGTATTGTATGGAGTACAAAGTATGCTGAGCATTAAGACTGATTATATGTATTGTATGGAGTACAAAGTATGCTGAGCATTAAGACAGATTATATGTATTGTATGGAGTACAAAGTATGCTGAGCATTAAGACTGATTACATGTATTGTATGGAGTACAAAGTATGCTGAGCATTAAGACAGATTACATGTATTGTATGGAGTACAAAGTATGCTGAGCATTAAGACTGATTATATGTATTGTATGGAGTACAAAGTATGCTGAGCATTAAGACAGATTATATGTATTGTATGGAGTACAAAGTATGCTGAGCATTAAGACAGATTATATGTATTGTATGGAGTACAAAGTATGCTGAGCATTAAGACAGATTATATGTATTGTATGGAGTACAAAGTATGCTGAGCATTAAGACTGATTACATGTATTGTATGGAGTACAAAGTATGCTGAGCATTAAGACTGATTATATGTATTGTATGGAGTACAAAGTATGCTGACCATTAAGACTGATTATATGTATTGTATGGAGTACAAAGTATGCTGAGCATTAAGACTGATTATATGTATTGTATGGAGTACAAAGTATGCTGAGCATAAAGACTGATTATATGTATTGTATGGAGTACAAAGTATGCTGACCATTAAGACTGATTATATGTATTGTATGGAGTACAAAGTATGCTGAGCATTAAGACTGATTATATGTATTGTATGGAGTACAAAGTATGCTGAGCATTAAGACTGATTATATGTATTGTATGGAGTACAAAGTATGCTGAGCATTAAGACTGATTATATGTATTGTATGGAGTACAAAGTATGCTGAGCATTAAGACTGATTATATGTATTGTATGGAGTACAAAGTATGCTGAGCATTAAGACTGATTATATGTATTGTATGGAGTACAAAGTATGCTGAGCATGCAGACTGATTATATGTATTGTATGGAGTACAAAGTATGTTGAGCATTAAGACTGATTATATGTATTGTATGGAGTACAAAGTATGCTGACCATTAAGACTGATTATATGTATTGTATGGAGTACAAAGTATGCTGAGCATTAAGACTGCTTATATGTATTGTATGGAGTACAAAGTATGCTGAGCATGAAGACTAATTACATGTATTGTATAAAATGAACCAATATAGATGTACCTCCTATTTTTGATGCATACAATGTATATCTTTACCTCTTTTTTGTGTCAATTTCAATTGAAAATGGTAAGAAAGATAAATAATGAAGCAGACACATTATGTTTTGAGGAATCTTACCAATAGGTTAGTTTGGAGTCTAGGGATAGATGGTGTGGGAGAGATTCCTGGGGCCTGACTCTGTGTTGGCATTAATGGTCTTGGTGCCATACCCCTAACATCACCACCCATCATTCTAGGGTCTCTCATATCCGGCCTTGGACCCTGTCCTCCCATATCTGGTCTCATGGTAGGACCACTGATACCAGTCATCTGACCTTGACCTTGGGGAATAGCACCTGAAAGTAATGCTCAATTACTGAAAATTTTCTTTCATCAAAACATAAATCTGATTCATGTACATATGTATATTGAAGTATGGCATATAATTCAAAAGGAGTCACAATACTGGATCAGTAAATTGCATTTTTAAATAAACTGAAGTCATTTATGTCAATCATAGATAAATGTATACATATTCAATTCCACATCATTTCCTTGTCTGCCATTCATGGAGATTATTTTATACAATTAAATATCAGAAAGATTAGAAGTTTACTTAAATTAAATTTGACAACTAAAACTTATTAGAATTTTATTTTATTTTCTGATATTACTGAATTTGTAATTCACTGCCAGGGATATGATGTGATTTGGTTAATGATTTCTGTACCAGGTGATGCAAATGGGAAAGGGAAAGACATTTGACTTAGCTGTAGGGCAGAAGTCACCAAGGAGATGTACAATTAGACCTGGTAACAGTAATGAAATAATTGCAGCGACAGTACAAAAATACTGATTGCACGACAGATGCGATACCGACTAAGTATGGTCAACTGAGTAACAAATGGTACTCAGTTGGTGTGGTTATCAACAAATCTTGGTCAAGATTTTATTGACCTTGAGTACCAATCCCTTATTGACTTGGGTACAAATTTTTCCTGATGACCTATTTTTAATCAAAATCACTATGCTGGAGATTACCATACCAAATCACCTTTTAATTACACATACCAGAGTCATCTTAAAACATTTTACACCAGAATTCTCTGTATCTTATCATCTTAGTATCATTTTCCCCTATAGCATTACTGTGCTATAAACATCCATACAGATAGCATTTAATAACTTCAATGACAACAACACAGGTAATACAACCTTGGAAAATTTCTTTACAAGAAAGATAAAGTTGCATTACGTTATGGATTAAAAACCTCGTATAGTGTCATCTTATCACACTTATGTCAATGTCGATATGTAATATTGACACAATCAGCTAATCTGATTGTTTTTTACATAACATTTTGGAGGAGTAAAATGAAACACCTACCCATCATTGGCCCTCTAGGTCCCATCATGTCCGGCTGCATACCAGGACCTGCCACTCGGGCTCCAACAGGTCCACTAGGTCCAGGGGCTTGACTGCGAGGCATACCTACTTAATCAAAATTTGAAAATATATCAAAATATAAGTGTAATATACACATTTCCCAAACTGGCCACCTTGTTATAGAAGTTGGTTATCCCCTGCTTCCATGTCATGATGCGACTGAAAAATTGATGTGAGTGACATAAAATCTTTATCAACCATACAGCTCATATGCATGTTACTTTATACCATACAATTAACATACATGTTTATTTATGCCATACATTTGTTTTTTTTAATGCCACATCTGGATTATTTTCATTCTATGGGGACACATGTACACAGTTGTAAAGTAAACCAGAATGCTAAAGGAAAACCTAGGTTTACTGACATACCTTCAAACCTAACATGGTACATATACCAAATGCAGATCTGACTCCCTAACATGGTACATATACCAAATGCATATCTGACCTAGGTTTACTGACATACCTTCAAACCTAACATGGTACATATACCAAATGCATATCTGACTCTCTAACATGGTACATATACCAAATGCAGATATGACTCTCTAACATGGTACATATACCAAATGCATACCTGACTCTCTAACACGGTATATATACTAAATGCAGATCTGACTCTCTAACATGGTACATATACCAAATGCAGATATGACTCTCTAACATGGTACATATACCAAATGCATACCTGACTCTCTAACATGGTACATACATGTATACCAAATGCATACCTGACTCTCTAACATGAGGGATCTGTTGTGTGTCACAACAACCTTGACACAGTGAGGAATTGATTATATACCATGTCAACCAGGACACAGGACCTTCGTTTTTTTTCTGTCTCATTTAAAAGAAGGAACTCTGATGAGCAACCAATGGGACATGAACATGGGACCTTTTGGTCACAGGTCAAACAACTAACCAATTGAGCTTATAGGCAATATTGAAGGAAAGGGAATAAGTGGATAAAGCTATAGACAAAGAAGGACAATTCCAGTTTGCCTCCATTTACTTTGTCACTATATGGTCCCAATACGCCTGGTTACTATCTTTGTATGGAAGTGATAAATAAACCAAGGGATTAATTTACCTTGAATTCCCATTTGTCCTGGACCTGGCATGCCCTGTGCCATAGAAGATGGCAAAGTCTGAAAAATATCATTATAAGTTGTTTCAGATAGAATTACCTGGTACAGCAATCTTACAAAAACTAGAGTGATTGAAGGAACACATGTCTCCTGCTATCCATTATTCAAAAGTGTGACTCCAGACAAACAGACAAATCGATATAGGAACAGACAGATGGATGGATGTAGGATCCCCTTATGTTTCATGGCTTGCAGATGACATAAACAAAAATATTCTATGAACATGTAAGTGTTGTTAGATTAGTAAGTAACTATAATTACACATATATGTAGTACACTTCCAGTCTTTCCCAACACTCATTAACCCGATGTCCAGATCTACTAAAGGTCTTTTTGGGCTACGGGCTACTAAAATTTGTATTTGAGGTAATATGTAGGGCTAATAAAAATTTTCCCTACAAAATGCTTTGGTAAATCAAAAATGAAAATAAAATTTGATAGAATCATGAAAATGAAAATTCATCCTCCGAGATCAAGATGATCTTAGTCAATTAAGTGCTTAATGTCCAGTATTATTTGGTTTATGCATGTTTAAGACTCAGTACAATTAACACTTTTGAGTATAATCAGCACTTTGTTTCGAAGTTTTGGGCTTTGATTTTTCACATTATACATAGCACTACAACATCGTTTTCACTAAGTAAACTTTAAAAAGTTTTCTGATACACTCTACTTCCTTTTACTATTAAATCTGAACAGTAATAGAAAGACTATATGACTGAATGATAAATTGATTATTGTTTTATGTTACTCAAAGATTATGGCAACATACATGGTGATGGTATTTGCCTCATGCAATGCCAAAAAATTTATACCTGTGCAATGAACCAACCCAAAACAGCGAGAGATTTTTTAATGCTACACCTAACAAGACACAGGATGTCAGTTTTTACGGTTTCATCCAAAAGACAGGACACTGGAGAGAAATCTTGGGCCTCTCGGTATGAGCCAAACACTTCATCCACTGAGCCACATCCGATTCATTTTTGCAAGACATGGAAGTTATTAAGACTGAACTACTTACAGCAAGGTTACCATATACTAGGTTGAATGTCTCTGACAACTAACAATAAATGTATTTGACAACTGGCCACAGACCTCTGACCACACCCAATGAAGGCAAGGGACAACAGGTAAAAGATCTCTGATCAGCTTAGAAAAGGTACTGGACAACAGGTCAACATTATAGTAAAACATTTCTACAATATTTTTAGTTTGTAGTTGAAAGTCACACAAAGATCGCTTTAGTGAAAGAGGAAACCAATTTCAAACTAGAGCAGTCCTAACGGGACAAATACCCTTCGCAGCAACAAAGTTGAAACATGCAATAATTCATCCCAAGATACATCCTTGCTATAAGTGTAATGGATGTCCCATTTACAAGTACATTGAGGTATAATCAATAAAAACAATCTGGTTTGTGTGCACTCTGGCCTTGACCTTGTAGATATGACCTTGATTCAAGGTCAATACACATCCTTGGGTCATGGACAACAATTGTGTAAAATATAGTCTTCCAGCAACATAACAGGAAGAAGTTATGACCCAGACAAGAATTCTAGCTATGTGTGCACTGTGACATTGACATTGTAGATATTACCTTGGTTCAAGGTAATAACACACCCTTAGGTCATGGACAATAATTGTGTAAAATGTTTTCTCCCTCTAAATGAAAAGGAAGAAGTTACGACTAGGACAAGAATTCTGGTTACGTATGCACTGTGACCTTAACCTTGTAGATATATGACCATGGTTCAAAGTCATGACACACCATACGGCTATGAACAACAATTGTGTAAAATTTGATCTCCCTCCAAAGTAAAAGAAAGAAGTTATGGCCTGGACAAGTTTCATGGACAGACAGATGATCAGACACACAGACTGACAACACGCTCCGTAAAATGTGATACACACCTTAGGATCATGAAAAACAATGGTGTGAATATTATTAAGATACTACATGGCAGTAAGAAGCTCTGACCTGATTTTGATTTTGAAAATGCATGCACTGTGACCTTGACCTTGGAGATATGATCTTGAGTCATGGTCATAACACACCCTTAGGTCATGAACAAAAATTATGTGAAATATTATCCACATTCAATCTGGAAGTAAGAAGTTATGGCATGTACAGGGATTTCAGCTATGTGTGCACTGTGACCTTGTACTTTAAGATATGACCTTTAGTGGAAGTCATGACACATCCTTAGACATGAACAATTGCGTGAAATATTATCCAGATCCAAAATAGCAGTAAGGAGTGATGGCTCATGCAAGATTCTGACAACTGTGCACTTTGACCTTGACCTTGGATATATGATATCACGAGTCAAGGTCATGACACATCCTTGGGTCAAGGACAACAATTGTGTGATATGATATCTTCGTATTTTGTATTATCCAGATCCAAACTGGAGGTAAGAAATTCTGGCATGTACAAGGATTTCAGCTATGTGTGCACTGTGACTTTGACCATGAAGACATAACCTTGGGTTGAGGTCATGACACACCCTTGTGTCATGTACAGCAGTGTTCGAAAAATCCCATTACCCGTTACCCGTGGTAAGTGAAAAATGAGATCGGGTAACCTAAAAGTTGTCCAGTTCTTACCCGTTGGTAAGTAGATTATTGATAAAAACAAAATGTCATAAGTATAATTAATCATCCATAGATCCTCCGACGTAAGAAAATTTGGCATAAAAAGATCGTAAAATCGTCGATTGTTCGTAGTTAAATCAATATGT
Organism: Pteria penguin; assembly: GCA_035048485.1. Classification (NCBI taxonomy): domain Eukaryota; kingdom Metazoa; phylum Mollusca; class Bivalvia; order Pterioida; family Pteriidae; genus Pteria; species Pteria penguin. Next base: position 37,252,128 of record CM068581.1, read on the forward strand.
TTACCGAAAATCATAACCTCACATTTAAACTACTATACTAGTTGGAAAAGCAAATCCGGACGGAAATGTTAATCCGGACGATCGGAAAAATCATATTTGGTGAACAAATACTAGATAAACTGTTGTATACAGGATGAAAAAATGGGGTTTTTTCGATTTATAGTAAGGATTCATGAAAATGTCAGTAAGATAAAACAATAAACCAACGATCGTGCAGATTAACCTTTCCGTGCGGAATTTCCTTTCCGACCAGCACAGGTTTCACTATTAGTTTTTTGTATGCCGTTTCCTGTTTGTTTGTGAGTTCAACAAAATTATGAGTTTAGAAAAATTTGGCTTCACGTCAAAACAGAAAGGGCCAGAGCCTACCTCTGCGCCAAAATTAAACAAAAAAGATAGAGACAGAATATATGATAAAGAAAAACGGGAAAGGGGGTTCTGTAACTCATGGCTGGAGATTTTTGAGTGGCTAAAGTATGAGAATGGTAAGATGTTTTTCTTCGGGTAAGTAGATTTTGTCTGCGGGTAAGTGGATTTCAGTGAATCACTTACCCGTTGGTAAGTGCTTTTTCAAAAAATTTTTCGAACACTGTGTACAACAATTGCATGAAATGATATCCAGATCCAACAAAGCAGTAAGGAGTTATTGCCTGGACAAGTATTTTGACCAAGTGTGTACTGTGACCTTGACCTTAGAGGTATGATCTTGAGTCAAGGTCATGACACACTCTTGGGTCAAGGACAACAATTGTGTGAAATATTAGCCTGGATAATAAACCAACTTGACAGTAAGAAGTTATGGCCTGGACAAGGATCTTGGCTATGTATGCACTGTGACCTTGACCTTAAAGATGTGACCTTTGGTCAAGGTCATGACAAACCCTTGGGTCATGGACACCAATTGAGTTATATATTATCCTGGATAATAATCCAATTTGGCAGGAAGAAGTTATGGCCTGGACAAGGATTTTGGTTATGTATGCACTGTGACCTTGACCTTGAAGATATGACCTTGGGTCAAGGTCATGACACACCCTTGGTTCATGGACAACAATTGTGTGAAATATTATCCAAGTCTGACCAGGGGATAAGTTATGGCCCAGACAAAAAATTTTGCTATTTGTGCACTGTGACCTTGACCTTGAAGATATGACCATGGGTCAAAGTCATGACACACCCTAGGGTCATGTACAACAATTGTGTGAAATATTACCCAGATCTGACCTGACAAGGGGGTAAGAAGTTATGGCCTAGACAAATGTGAATAGACAGACAGACAGACAGGGTGATTCCTATATACCCCCACCCCCAAAAAACTTTGTTTGCGGGGTTATAATTACATAGATAAAACATTGACCATCAACAGTAGCGATGGGCTGTAGACAGAATAACAAAAAGTTCTTACTTGGTTGACTGAAGTTGATGCAGCAGAACTGGCTGCGGGAGGTATCTGTGTACTGTCTCTATGTAACATGGCCTGAAATTATTATACTTTGTATTAAATATAAATCAAAAACGTTTACCTCTAGAAATAAATGTTCAGTGATTGTATTATAAACATAGAATGTCTTGTAAACATTACATTGTAATTTCTTGTAATGTTTTAAGATAACATCATGGCAATTAATTATATACTTCCTTCTCATCTTGTTTTATATTATTATTTTTTCTGGTATGTAGTATAGTAGCTTCATAAGGTGATACATGGCCAAATCATAGAAAGAATAAATACCCTTAATATAATCACTGTAGCAATTAAGTGCGGATTCAACTTCAATAAAAGTACATATAACAACTAAATGGGCACATCTTCATACCATGTACATAACATCTTTTAAGTTTTCCCTATATGTTTTATGACAGCTTGAAGATAGATGCTATACTTTTCAATATGATTAAAAGTAATACTTATTCATTGTAAGCAATAAAGTTGGTGTATAGTCATTTGATGAATTTTTCTTTCAAAGGTTTCGATAATTTCATATTGGCCGGTTCTAAAATTTTTAAGCGTCTTCTACATTGACAGTATGACCTGAGACTATCGCTAAGACCATAGCTCTCGTAATGGGTCCCTCTACAATCCAATACAGATTTTTACTTGAGTGCTGCACGCTAAATAACAGAACGTGGGGACTCTTATAAGTGTGATGGGCCTTGTCTAAACCTTTTCTGCGGAGACAAGGTCCTGATCCTTGTCCCCTCTGACTGTTGACTCCTATTGATCAAAGATCTGAGCTCGCTTACAGACGGGCAGAGCGCGGTTTACTTATGTTGATGTCGCCTTACATATTTTTGATAGCAACATATTATTCTATAAACGATTCGTGTGTAAAAAATTTTAATGACCTCTCTTCTTGAGAAACCTGTTGATCCTTGTTCTATATATGGAGGATTATTTATAAATTTTAAAAGGTATGTCCTTTGTTTGTGCTGCTTTTGTGGTGAGTGGGAAGGTGGGCACCGTAAACTGGTTAACCACACCAAATGAGTGACGTTTGTTACTTCAACTGACTGTCTTAAGTCGGTATCGTAACTGCAGTACAATGGAATATATTTGTAATGTTGTTATCTGTGTTTATTTGACTATTATCATGTTTTGTGTGCATGTCCTTGGTGATGTATGTCATACAGCTTTGTCAGATGTCTTCTGTTTTCTCTTTTAGAGGAGAATGATAATTCATATCCATTAAAAACAGAATATTTGCTTTGAGCCTTAATATATTGATTTTTTATATTACATAATAAACTGACAGCTTGGTACTTGTTTTACAATGAAACATTAATATACCATAGCAACTTGAGGATCGACTATTTTCATGACAATCTGCGCTTGGAGTAAAGCATATGCCAGCTGAGGATTCTGGAGAAGCATGTTTCTTGCTTCTGTTGGGTTATTCTGGATACACATCTGGAAAAAGATTATGAAAGTAGTACATCCGTACAATGTTCATATACAACAGATCTACTCCTGTTACATACCTACAATCCAGACTTGATGATGTAAAAATGCGAACTGTAAAAAGTACTTTGAATCATAAAGTAAGTACAATTAACCAGCAATCCTTTATAAATTGACAAGTTGAAATCTATTTCAAATTCAAAGCCATTTTCAGATATTCCTATCAATAACATGGATGTTCACTGCACAACAGTGGGGACTTCAATAGTTAAAGCTTGAATCTGTGTCAATTAAATAGTTGATAAACAAACACCTGCAAAATGTATTTTGCATTACACATCTGACACTTAATTTCAAAGAAACAATTTTTATTTTTACAAAGAATATTATCTTTTGTAGAAATACGTCACACAATTAAGATCTAAATGGATTGATATCTCCTCATAAAAACGAAAAACTTCAGATTAAGTTGACAATGGCTTTTACCTAAAATGCATGACCTACCATCAAGGTTGTCAAGGTCATGAGACATAGTTTTCCTATTTTGAAACATTTCTTCCATAGGATATTACTGGTACTCTACTGCTAAATTACTGGTAAAAGAAGATTCTCTGTGACAGTGACCTTGACCTTGGATGTGTGATCATTAGTAAAATTCATGACATATCCTTTTCCAATAAGGAACTTTACTGTCAAGTATGGACATACTTTAATTGAACATGTAGAAATTATGTTCTGGACAATTTCTTTTGAAGCTGACAAGGACCTTTAGCTTGGATATTTGAACCTGACTGAAAATCATGACATTCCATCTTTCTAAGAGGAGTTTTGTTACCATGTACATACTTTTTTTATGAGATTATGGGATAAATAAAATATTTTTTTAATCAAGTTGACAGTGACCTTGATGATGGATGCATGACCTTGAGTAGAGGTCATATCACACCACTTTCCTACAAGGAATTTTTCTCTCATGTATGATCATATCATAAAAAGGGTGTAATCTTCACATTAAGATTGCTGTTTTATCTGAATAGAAATGACTGGATCAGCGTAATAACCTTCATTTGTTTCATAAGTTCAAACATCTGTTCTGGTGGGAGACTAGCAACAGCTTTTGATATAGCCTCTGGAGCCTTCTCTGATTCAACAGGATCCCCATATGGACTCTGTAATCAAGGTAAAATAATGTACATTGTAGATCATAAACTCGTTAGAATTTCAATGACATATGAAAAAAAGTATCATACTGCATAACTAATCTTACACATGATGTCAATATATTCACATAGACATTAAGTGATAAACAGTTATGTGTAAAGCAATCACCACTTAAAAGGCAAGTGGCCAAATGATGCAAGCTGAATTTGGCAACAGATGGCTACTGGTAGTAGGGAACAGGAAAACTTTTGTAAAGAAGACACAAATTTGTTAAATAATATGATTGTTGAATAATATGACTGTGAATTTTCTGCAAGTTTTATTGAATCACTACTGATATGATTATTTCCATCAGAGTCCAACTTTAATAACTCAAATGTTGAAAACTCAAAAACATCTGGAAACAAACAAACATTCAATTCCCTTTGTTACCAACTCTGAAAATGTGAATCTACTAAATCTCATGCGAGTTTGAAAGTCCCTCATGCCTTAAGTTATCCAAATTAGGCAGTATAGAAAGCTCTTTTGTTCACTTTGCATTGTTTTAACATGTACCATTCATCTATCAGTATATGGCTGTAGTCAATTTCAAGTAGTGAAGGAAACTGAACATATAGCATACAGGCACACCCTGACAAAGGACAATAGATTTCCTAAACAGCCAGCAGTACATTGTACTTAACCTACATGTAGATAAGCATGTAACGTATACATGTATATTCAAGATTATGAACAGTAAAAATCAGAATGAAATCGAGAAAATGTATCGTAAAAGGATCACAGAAAACCACAATCTGATTAAAAAAATATGTTTATTCTGCTTCTCTATTAGTCCCATTGCGGATAACGATCTGGCGAAACTTTGTAAGGGGCCAAGGTCTGGTGAACTCTGATTTTCAGCTAATCAGTGGATCGGCTACAAATTCCTAGGAATGTAATTAACATCCACAGCATGCGTGACCCACAAGATAGTTTTTGAACAGTGTTTGTTACATATTGTGTCACTATCACATACCTAGCGAGTTATTGATTAGCAATGGGAAAATATGGTTTCAGTAACTGAAACGCCATGAGAGTTCACCAGAATATGACCTCTTACCGGACTTTGCCAGATCTTTATCCCCAATGGGACAAATTGAGAAGTGAAATAAAGATATGGTTTTAATCAGATTGAGAAAACCATTACTTAAGACTTATTACTATTGAAAACTTAAAACCAATATAAAAGCAAATATTTATGTACATGTATTTATGACCAATAGAAAAGAAATAGAAACTGTAAGTACAGAAGGAGTATAGGTTTATGTATATGACTATAAATTAAAGTTATATATACCTCCATTACAGGTCCTCCAAGAGCTTGCTGTAGTCCTTTCATTTCATCCCTATTCTGCTCTCCTGCAGCTACACCCACACGTAAGGGGCGTCCATTGAAGTCATAATTATTCAAATTTCGCATTGCACTTTGAGCAGTCTCAATGTCTTGATACTCACAGAAGCCATAACCTTTTGGTTTTCCAGTCTCTCTGTCATATACCAATCTACAAAATTAAATAAACATGGATAAAAAAATTATCTTATAATTGGAGTACTGCATACAGCAGCAAAATTACAAGATTAATTCTGATTAGGCTGTAATTAAAGATAAAAACAGGAAGTGTGTTACAGAAATAAAAAGAATAAATTAAACAATAAAAAGGACAAGATGTGTTTGTGAGACATAAATGCCCCCACGGCAACAAAGTCCAAATAAGGCAAATTTTGCAATGTCCTATATCTTGATTACACCACCCCATCAGAATATGCATGTGAGACATGATTCAAAAGTTATAACCAATGTTCAAGTTTGTGAAATGTATGTCAAAGGTCACAGTCAAGAAGTAAAAAATTACTGCAGTGACAGAAAGGTGTTGTCACAAGGGATATGCATGTGAAATATGAAAGCCAAACCTTGACGATTCAAAAAATATAAGAATATTAAAATTATGGTGAAGGTTAAAGATGACAACAGGCAAACAAACAGACAAACAAACAAACAAGCAGACAGACAGATAGGTAGTATATTTTAACTCTTGATTTAGCAGTCAAAATGATCTTACCTGAAACTGACGACAAGTCCTGCTGCAGAGAAAATTTCTCTCAGTTGCTCCTCTGTAGTTTCATATGGTATATTTCCAACTGAAATATTCAATTGTAAACATCACAAATAATTCAAGACATCAAGTACATTAGCGAAGAATCAGTTAATCAAAATCTATAGAGTCTAATGAAGGTGTTGAAATAGCTTTCCTTTCAACACCATACACAGTTTTAACAATAAGATTTCAGAAAAGCGGCAGAGAACAATACTCCACTTTTTGTGATCAGTTATCTTCAAGGAGTTGTGGTAAGTTTCTCTGAGAAAAACTTTTACTATTGGTGCAAGTTGTCTTACATATACCTAAGTTTTGGTCAAATAACAGAGTGGTAGTTGGTATGAATTGAATAAAATGTGAAATGCATGTACAATTTCAAAACTCATGTAACAATGATTGTACTTCATTGTATTTTAGTTACATGCGAGAACAATCTTTTTTTGAAAATGTAAATATTTGGCAATATACTGATGATCATATACTTTTGGCTGTTTGATATACATGTCTATTAGATTTTGTGAATGAGCAGAAAAATCTGAAGGATACGATGTCCTACATTTGGCTAATTTTTTTTGGTCAAATAACAGAATGGTAGAATCACAGATAAATAGAAAATATGTACATGCAGTAACTTCTCCTTATGTCAATGCTTGGAACACTGTACTTTTATCCAAAATACATGTACCTCGTAGAGCTGTGTATTGAAAATTATTTTTCAATACAATACAATACTTTTCATTTCAATATTCAATATTTCAATCCAATACACTTGATTCACAGAAATATACAGAAATCGGCTAAATAAAAGGTAAATTTACTTTTAAAAGTTTGTTTCCAAAAACAAAGGGTTTTGCTAGCAAGCAGGGGATGCTTACCCTTCTTTATCAAGAGTGTACCTGATATAGGTTTTATAATGAATATATTTTATTCAGTTACCATTTTTATGTTTCAATTTTCCAGCTTTTTAATTTTATATCCAAGTATGAATTTACGTGTCATCTTCAAATCGTTAGCGACTGGTTAGAGTGACTACAGAATAGAGTTTGCCCATGTGATGTCACACTACTAGCATTAGCGGCCACATTGGAGTGCAGCTTTCGGACTTTTTCCATCTCTACCATGTAAACTTCATTAAATTTCTTTCGGGACTTCAGTCTTAATTAATCAGTAAATATATTCAACCAGTTGAAAACTTTCTGTAAAACATTTAGATATACAATGCGATTATTTCATAAAATTAAGTTAAATCAAGCAGTTTTATATAAGCATTGATGGATAAAGTCCGAGACTTGTACTCCAATGAGGGAGATAACTCTAACTAATTTGAGGAAAACAGGGCTGTATGGGAACACTCTATAGCACAGATATGTTGTTATGATATATCATATATTGATTTCGAATTTGCACCTTTGCCCCGTTAAGGAATCTTCTTCTTCTTCCAATACGAAGTGTACTCAAAATTTGAGCGTTATACTTCATGTGTTATACTTCATGTGTAATTTAGGTGTAAAATTGAAATATAATAATTCCATACATTTTACCTTTCAAATGAAACAAAGCATTTTATCGTTTGAAAATATTTTATCAATTCAAATTTTCAAAACTATCAAACAACAACCACAGAACGACCCATATTGGTATCCTAACATGCCTTTCACTTTCGTTTTGCACTACTATTCAGGGCCTAAAACATGCTTGTAACTTTTAATACACTTTCTTCAAAGCGCTTGTGAGACTAAGAATTAGAAATGAAAAGTACAAAACCTGAAACGGTTGTAAAGTTCAGATGTCTTAATAATGTGATTAATGTATCGATACTGGAAAATCAGCGTATCGATACGTATTGAATGGTTGATATATCAATACATTCAATACTTCAATACCAATATACAGCCCTGGTACCTCTAAGTATGGAACAGATATCTAAATAACCAAATTACAAAAATTATTAATGTTTGGAAGTCATGTTTCATCTGATGGTTTTCTGTTCCTGTGTCCACTATAATTTCTGACGGGCACATACTTGTATATGTAATATGTAGAGAGTGTACATGTATCAATCATTCCATGAAATTTTAATGTTTAAGATATAAAGGTATGAGGAATCCTGAAAATTATTCAGGAATTGCTCTCTTAGTCATGATTTTGATTCTTTGTATTCCAAGTAAAACTAAGTTACAATATATGTGTTAGTTATATGTACAAAGTGTTTTTTCAAAGTCATTTATGAGTATTTTATCAACAACTGTCTTGAATACACCAGACTGTAAGGACTTCTGTTTTAACTTCTGACATCTTCGAGTTTTATGAGGTATGCATCTTCAAAACTCTTGAAAGAACATGGACATTTTTAAAGGGACAAAATTTGATTCAGTCATCAGTTGGGTGAGTACTATGAGATTTTTTGATCGAGTAGTATGAGATTTTTTGATCGCCCAATGTCAAATTCATTTGCAAATTCGACCGGAGGAGTGCTTCTCCAACTCCCTAATTTGATTCGAATGAGTGATTGTAAGGAAGAAAGAATGTTTGTATGTGTCTTTTTGTGTGCAGATGTGACTGAAATCAACAGGGTTTAATTGATCATAGCAGTCGACAACAAATAAAACAGACCCAGATAATGTTTGGCAAAGTAGTACATAAATCAGTGTGAAGTCACTCTTTATATTTGTATATGAAGATTAGTGTTGTACATCGGAAGTGATTTAAGAATCGATAATCGGAAGATGATCGGAAAAGGTAAACCAATCGATTATTGATTTAATTTGGAAATCCATATTCCTTGAAATTTAGAGTTTGACAAATAAAATTATAGACCACTCAGCAAATCTGATTTTGATTTGGCCATTTCGGTGCTGTCATTGGTTTTAGTTGCCATCTTGCATTCGGACATCCTCAGCCTTTTCCTGCGTAACATAAAAAAAAACACCCCTGGTTCGGAAGTCATTGGTAGCCATTTTGGAAAAGTGGTTCCTGTATTTATTAATGATCGTACGTATACCACTACTGGGTCCAAAAACCCCTGAGAATCCCGTTTTTCACTGCAAAACTCTGCAACACCCTGAAAAACTCTGAAAAACACTGAAGTCTGCCTGAAAAACACTGAAAAACTCTGACAGCCCTGATAAACACTGAAAAACTCTGAAGTCTACCCTGAAAAACACTGACGACCCTGAAAAACTCTGCAAAACTCTGAAAAACTCTGACGCCACTGAAAAACTCTGCAAAACTCTGAAAAACTCTGAAAAACACTGACACCTGCTGCGATGCCCTCCGGCCGTGCGATCGCGGCCTCGCGTACTTCTATACGGCCCCTTCTATAAGCCCTATTAGCATTAATGTATATAAAATGTGATGCGTTGTGAGTTAGAAAAAAAAAGGGGAAGAGAAAATAAATAACACATATCTCGCATTTTTGTACGGTGTTTTGAAGTGAAATTATTTTAACGAATCTCTAAATTTAATTTTACTGATGCATTATTCAAAACCAAACAAACCCAGTAGAGGCGTACTACAATACAAAGGCTTTTCTTACCGAAATTTATGTATACATTTGTATTTCCAAATGAAAATGTATGTACATATATTCCTAGTAAATATCACTGTTTCATAACTGTGTATTTAAATAGTGAAGAAAAAATAAAAAATATATATAAAAAAGAAGCTCCAGAACTATAAATTAGTGAATAAATAATGAATTATTGAATAATAAATAAAAAAGTGAATAAATAAATGAATAAATGAATGAATGAATAAATAAATAAATAAATAAATAAATAAATAAATAAATAAAAAAATAAATAAATAAATAAATAAATAAATAATATTTGAATGTGACCAGTACCTATAGATTTTATACGAAAAGCGAATTTAATACACCAGTACTGACAGCAAATCGACCACAAAGAAAATCGCTTGTCATTAATTTTAAATAACACAATGCATTCTATTCCAATTCTGTTGCAACATTTATAGAGACTATACCCATATATTTTCATGTGACGACCTTTAGGTTTAAACATCCCCCCACCCCTTCTCACACACACACACACACACGCAATACTTTTTTCTCTATCAATACTTTTCACACAAAAATTAAGATACACAAATTTAACCCTTGTTCTTATTATAACAGCGTAATAAAACAAAGTTCAGAGGACAATAACTTTCTTTAACTGAAAATTTTACGTGTCTACGTGTTGCTCTTTCATTCGAATGACATACGTAAATTTTGTCCTATAAAATATTTCAGTGATTAAATATTCTCTCGGTATTCAATAATGTTGCTTGAAATAGCATCAAATAAGTTTCAATATATCAGTGTAACAACGTATCTGCCGTTTGTTATATCACTACCTACTTAATCTACATCATGTAACTCTATTCAATAAAATGATTTTATCTAACAGCACCCCCCCCCCCCCTTTTCAATGGGAGACTGTGCCCTCCCCCTCCCCTTTATTCTTTCAAAATTTCTAGATCCGCCTATGAACAGTATCTCCCTTATTACGTGTTTTAACAATATATCCAGTAAGGGTCATGTATAGCTATGGCGAATACAAGGGCGCTCGCCCTGTTGACTGGGACATAGAAGTCTTACATAAAAATACCCTGTCCTGTCAAAACTAGTATTTGATCTTTATTTTCAAAATGACATATAAATTCAAGTAAACGGTGTCATATTTAGAGCAGATAACTCGATCTGCCCCAACCCATGAATCCAAATCGTAAATTGTCGAGTAGGATGTTTAAATCATATAGTATATTTAAATTGAGACCATACACTCACCCTCCCCCCCCCCCCCCACACACACACACACACACGCCCCTTCTCTCCCTCATATATATATATATATATATATATATATATATGTATGTATATTATACTAGAATATCTTCATTAGAAAGTAACGGCACACGCATGGAATCTGAAATTGCTTTATTTTAATCCCACATGTCTGTTTTTTACCTTTATTCCACATGTCATCAGTACTCTATTACGTAATAAACATCCGGTTGTTTAACCCGGTAAATATCGCTCGTAATCTCATATATATAGTTTGTTACCTATCATGCTGTAAATTGGGAATCGTAATTAACAGTACCTTGGTATGTATGAGGGGACGAAACATATTTAGTAACAGGTTGAAACATATCCAGTAGACACATTTCAATGTTACTTTTATGTTATTGGCAAAATTAAAGTGTCATTTTAACAGTGACTTATAAAGTTTAGGACAAAAACTGATTTTTAATCTTCAGAAGTGAAATAATTTGTTTTACACACGATCATTTATTTATTTTTATGTCATAAACTAAACTACATCAATTATTTAAGTTCAATTTCTTCCGCATTTCCTCTGATAATAGCAATATTATAGAATACATGCGAAATGTGAGATTTGTAAAGCTGTGATATAAAGTGCTATTCTGTTCCATTAATTTACATACGGATTAAATAAGTAGCTGTGTTACGGCATGTAGCGAGAAGGAAATACGCATACCCAAAGCCATGCTCGTTCACTCGAGTTGGACACTGTTTAAAAAAAAAAGGGGGGGGGGGAGGGTTGGTAGAATTAAATTAACGCAACTTCACAGCGTTTTATCGGTGAATGGCCGCTAATTTATGAAGAATGCAATATTGATTTATCAATATTAATCATGAATGCCTTTAAACTCGAAAGAGAGTGGGGAGGGGCCTTAAGGTCGTAACATAACGATATTTGGGTGGATTCTTTACACAGATTGGAAAAGATGTAAAAATAAACATCAATTATTATGTGTTATTAAAATGATTAATAGGGATATATAGAATTAATTATTTCTTTTTTTTCTGTATTTATTTATCTATTTACAATTAAAACTATGCGTTTTCTGTAAACTTCGTCTGTCGATTTTTTTAAAATCTTATTATTTTTATTAAATTTATTTTGATGTATTTTTTTCGTACGGAAAAGTTTAATGTTCTTATTATAAATAAATAGATGAATTAATAATTAAATAAATAGATAAATAATAAATAAGTAAGAAAATAAATAAATAAATAAATGAAGTCCGCCGAGGAAGGCCGCTGGCCGAAATGTTACAGTACGGAAAAATAGTGCTTTTATTATAAATAAATAAATAAATAAATAAATAAATAAATGAATGAATGAATGAATGAATGAATGAATGAATGAATGAATGAATGAATGAATGAATGAATGAATGAATGAATGAATGAATGAATGAATGAATGAATGAATGAATGAATGAATGAATGAATGAATGAATGAATGAATGAATGAATGAATGAATGAATGAATGAATGAATGAATGAATGAATGAATGAATGAATGAATGAATGAATGAATGAATGAATGAATGAATGAATGAATGAATGAATGAATGAATGAATGAATGAATGAATGAATGAATGAATGAATGAATGAATTTTAAAATGTCTTGTTCTATATTTTGTACTTATTTCCCCCTCCCTTAATGCACCTCTATGAAACAACGATGTTAAGTAACATGCTACTGCTGTAGTTAGATTATTTGTTCGTTCGTTTGTTTGTTTGTTTCATTCTTCTTTCTTTCTTTAAGTCGATCAATAAAACAAGTGACATCGCGCTGGAAAGTCCTGTGTCAATAAAATTGTTTTTGCTAAGTACGTAATTCATGTGATTTATTAAACTGCAAATGTAAAGATCATCTTACAAACGTAAGTCAGAATCTTAGTAATTTTATCTATAAAAATCGTTAAAATATGTCCTTGACAAATGGTAAAAAAATGCGGTTTTTTTTCTTATTCCCCGCTTATAAATTCATCACATTTAATACTTATTAAAGGTCATATATAGATAACAGCGAACCATTTCAAGGGCTTATATTATAAAAGGGACCGTATAGAAGTACGCGAGGCCGCGATCGCACGGCCGGAGGGCATCGCAGCAGGTGTCAGTGTTTTTCAGTGTTTTTCAGAGTTTTGCAGAGTTTTTCAGTGGCGTCAGAGTTTTTCAGAGTTTTGCAGAGTTTTTCAGGGTCGTCAGTGTTTTTCAGAGTTTTTCAGGGTAGACTTCAGAGTTTTTCAGTGTTTATCAGGGCTGTCAGAGTTTTTCAGTGTTTTTCAGGCAGACTTCAGTGTTTTTCAGAGTTTTTCAGTGTGTTGCAGAGTTTTGCAGTGAAAAACGGGATTCTCAGGGGTTTTTGGACCCGGTAGTGTACCAGACAAATAAGTCTGTGCTTGGCGTGTAATGAAGACGGTAGAAGACTTTAACAATTCAACGGACCAAAATTAAACACTAATCCCGAACTATTATTATATTAATTACTTTCCTTGATATAGATTGTGTACCGGATTAATTTTATATCGCTGATATATCTCAGTCAGGGTTCTCACTAGGGTTCTGAAATGGTGAGTTCTGGGACTCACCACTTTTGAAAATGGGGAGTCCCACCAAAATTTGGTGAGTCCCAATTTAAAAATGATGAGTCACAAAGTAAACTTCAATATATATAGGTTTTTTTGTGTTTTGATAGGTGTATGTGCATATTACCTGTCCTTCATGCTAATTATGTGAATTAAATGTCAATAAATTTGATAGTTTTGTTGTTAAAGCATGAAAAGCAGATAATGTACACATGATGTGTTCAAAACTCAATGTGTTCTACAAAAAGTACAATTATATCGCTTCGGTTAACTTCAACATATGGTAAGTGTGACACCACCCTAACAGATTGCTAAGCACTGGGCATAAAATGAAAAGATTCCTTTGTTTAATTATTTATTTATTTCTTTGTAACAATCACATAAAATGATAATTTATTAACCATATTATAAACTGTTATGGACTGTATCATATATAGCATCCCCTAAGCAATAAACTTGACACAAAGTATTTTGAAAGGCATTTAAATTGCTTACATTTATGGTCTATTTAACTTATTTGTGTTTTCACATCTGGCATGTGTCCCGATCTATCCATCTACCAGGTAAATATCGATCGATAAAGTAACTTCTTTAACAACTTGGGTAAACTCGACAGGTGTGATCAGCGAAGCGTTATCTCCAGTGGTTAATACGAATTAATTAATACACGGCTTACTCGACGACATAGCACAATGTCATAAATTTATTAGCCGCGTAGGGGGTAACAAGGACGGGGACTCACCACTTTTGAAAATTGTGCATCCCGGCCGATTTTGACGCGTCAGGAACGAGTAAAGAAGGAGATTTTTTTACGAAGGCATGAGTAAAGATTAAAGGGCGAGATTGCTCTGATGGACATCTTGACACAATGTTATTAATAGACAATTTGTGTGGAATAATTTTTTTCAATTTTCAATCTTATCGACAATCGATTATGAAGAATTGGAATCAATAATCGGAATTGAAAGACTTTTAGCAATTGACAATAGATTATTGCCAACAACCAGTGCATCACTAATGAAGATCCATTTGGGGTCTGAATGGGATATTTTGGGTAAAACTCTGGGTATTTCATATGTGACAATCCAACTTTAAGCTCATCTGTAATAATTCTACAAGGTTTTCCTCTTAGGATACGTTCAGGAATGTGTAAAAAATATATTCCAAATTAACTAGTGTTGTTGAATCAGGTAAGTGTTGGTGAGTTTAAGACTCAGCTACTGGGATGCTTGTGTAGCTCACTCGGTAACAGGCTGGACTGGAAATCCTGGGTTCCAACCCATTCCTTGCCGGAGTAGGTCTCAAAGACACCAGGAAAGTAGAAGAATGTTGTGGAATCAGTCAGAGTATTGAATGTTCCGAATGCCCGTTTTCAATACCCGAAATGGCCAAATGTCTGTCTCTCACTCAACTTCTTATCAGAGGAAATTCGCAACTTAAAAAAATAATAACAGTCATAAGGAATTAAATAACAAGTGAATATGAATATTTCTAAAGAAAATTTTAGTACCAAAGACAGATCTTGCAGCTCTTTCTGCTGCTGTTAAGGGTGCATTTTGATTCATTTGTTGTTGCTGTTGT
Organism: Pteria penguin; assembly: GCA_035048485.1. Classification (NCBI taxonomy): domain Eukaryota; kingdom Metazoa; phylum Mollusca; class Bivalvia; order Pterioida; family Pteriidae; genus Pteria; species Pteria penguin. The sequence goes on from CM068581.1 coordinate 37,267,315, forward strand.
TGTTGAGCTTGGTTCATGTACACCGCCATATTGAAAATATTCTCTAAACTTTATAGCAATTTTACTGTAAATTTTCACTATATATTTATATCACATAACTGTATTTGAAAAATAATTTATTATATAGATATTGACATGATCGTAGAAAGAAAATAGTGATGATTCATAATTATCATTATTTATAAATTTTTAGTCTCAAAATTTCGTCTGTGAAACGTTTTACAGAACGAGAAATTGTCGAAGAGCGCATTTAACGCTGAACGATTTGGAAGGTCATCCAAATTCTGTTATTGAAAGTTATAAAGTAGTTTCAGTATTTCTGACTTTTAAGCATCGTCATGGCGGGGATGTCATGGAGCAAATACCTTATGAGGTATATTTTCATAATAGAGGCATGTCCCGTTTTTTAGGGTGCTACTAAATGAAGTCCGGAGAAGTCCGGAAAAAATGTACGAGGGTTGGGGGGTTGTAAAGGGCATCCGGAGATAGATTGTGATAATATCTAATAAATTTCCAAGTTTCATCCAAATATATTGAGTAGTTTTGATTTTATAGGCTCACAAAGTTTCCCGGTGATTTCCAATTACTGAGCGCCGCCATATTGGATCGGGATCCGTAGTGTGATTATACTAATACATGTATACATGGTGAAATGTAAAGTCGTTGACAATTTGACATTAATATTCTATGAATCAGAGCATTGGCGGATCTAGGGTGAGGGTTGCAACCCCCTTGGGACAGAAAAAATGTAATTTTCGGCCATGTTTACTATTTAGGGGTCATACTAAAAACAGCCCGACGCAGCCCGGAAAAAAGGTATGCCCGAGAGATTGTTTGTTGGTTTTTATTGTTATATATATACTTTATTAATTAATTCAATAGTATTTGTATCCTATCAGTATCAATATTTGCATGTTTTATCACGAATTACTAAACCTATCGTAAATGTATTCGTGAAACTGTTATTAGTTATTGGGAATAATGTTGCTCTTTTGAATATACATTTTTATGTACACTTGTAATGACCTTAACAAGCAAAGCAATTAAATTGTTGTTCTTTGAAATGTAGAAAATTTTCTAGTAGATGCACATGTGACATGATGTGTAGAACAACACGTAAATATACATGTACATGGAGGGACGCCCCTTCTGTACAACTGCAATTGTATGCAGTCGATTATGAAGTCAAAGAAACATATTGATATAATTTATATTGCATTATTTGTTTTTAAAAACGTTCATTCTCAGATTTATTAAAACCTATCCTATTCCCATAAAAACCAGCACTGTAACATCATGATTTCATTCATCAGTACGTTTAGTTATTTATTTATTCATTTATTTTTTGGTCATTCCTGATTAAATAGTATAAATGTTGTTAAAATTCATACCCAATAGGATACAAAAAATATCAAATCAATAATTAAAGTCATATATAGCCATTAAACCCACACACAAACCCCGGGCGTAATATTCTTTCCCCTAGCTGCCCCAGGCTATTTTAGCATGACTGCTGTTGAGTGATGCGACATCACCCCTGTGTGGTCCTAATAGTGGAAAGCATTAGATTTAGGAGACTACACCCCCCCCCCTTTCAAAAACTTCTAGACCCACCTATGCAGAGGTTGTCAGCCGTTGTTGAGAAAAAAGTTTTTATTTTGTTCTCAACAACGTTACCAGCTCTTGCCACGTGGAGGCCACCTCTATAAGAGCCAAAAAAAAAAAGGAAAAAAAATAAATAAAATAAAAAATAAAAAAATAATAATAATAAAATAAAATAAAAATAGAAAGAAGGAATAGAAACATGAAAACAAAGAAATGGAATGAAGAGAAATTAAAATATATGAAATTTACAATTGATTTTGAAGATATTAAATAAAGGAATTAAAAATAAAATACTGGAAAGAAGGTTATGATTTAAATGTCATTCACATTAATCCAAACGATAAATTAACATGTAAAAATTACAAATTGAGATGGGGGATAATAAATAAATCAAAGATATAAAGAAAATAAGTAGACAAATGAATACATTCTTAATGAATGATTAAATGAATGAGAGACTGAATTGAATGAGAAAGGAATAAAAATTCGACAACATTGTCATATCTTCTTCAAAACATTATAAAAAAGGACTAAAATTATAAAGAAAAAATGAATGTCATGAATATTGATAAGAAAATAAGTCTTTAGATAAAAGTAAACTTATGCATGTCATTATATGAAAAGCCAGAAATAAATTTGAAAGTTATCGAAAAAAATAATACTAAAAGTAACAAAATACATAAAAAAAGTAAAAAAAAAAAAGCCTAACAAAACATTTAAGTTATGAAGTAACAGACAATGTACAGTGACAAAATGATAAAGCAATCAAACCCAATAACATGCAAACTACCGGTCAGGTGCAAACCTCGTCCATGCATTAGCAGAGATTACTATCAAACAAAAGCAAAAGGAGAATTAAGCCTATAGCATATCTCAGTGCAACTTAAGGGTAATGTAGGGGACGGCAAGCCTGCATTTCAGGCCGAACATGATGCATATTATACGGAACGGCAAGCCTGCATTTCAGGCCGAACATGATGAAATATACGGAACGGCAAGCCTGCATTTCAGGCCGAACATGATGCATATCGTACGGAACGGCAAGCCTGCATTTCAGGCCGAACATGAAATATAAGGAACGGCAAGCCTGCATTTCAGGCCGAACATGAAATATAAGGAACGGCAAGCCTGCATTTCAGGCCGAACATGAAATATAAGGAACGGCAAGCCTGCATTTCAGGCCGAACATGATGCATATTATACGAAACGGCAAGCCTGCATTTCAGGCCGAACATGATGAAATAGAAGGAACGGCAAGCCTGCATTTCAGGCCGAACATGATGCATATTATACGAAACGGCAAGCCTGCATTTCAGGCCGAACATGATGAAATATACGGAACGGCAAGCCTGCATTTCAGGCCGAACATGATGTATATCTTACGAAACGGCAAGCCTGCATTTCAGGCCGAACATGATGAAATATACGGAACGGCAAGCCTGCATTTCAGGCCGAACATGATGTATATTTTATGGAACGGCAAGCCTGCATTTCAGGCCGAACATGATGTATATCTTACGGAACGGCAAACCTGCATTTCAGACCGAATATGATGAAATATAAGGAACGGCAAGCCTGCATTTCAGGCCGAACATGATGTATATTTTATGGAACGGCAAGCCTGCATTTCAGGCCGAACATGATGTATATTTTATGGAACTACTATTCGTCGGAGTCATCGTCCAAAAGTTTTTTGCGTTTGGATTGAATTGTTGTTGTTTTGCTATTTTTGACCCGTTTTCTTTGTCCGGGTTTTTTTGCAACTTTGGCAACTTTTGGTACTTTTAATCTACCATCTGTAGAAGTTGTATAGTTATGTTCTGATGGCACTAGATTTAAAAGTCTAAGTAATCTTGAATACTGTTTTGATTCCGTAAGGTTCCCCCAGGTCTTGTTTGAAACCCGCAACACCGATGCCGTTTCGGTGAGCTCATAGTTACCCTTTCCGTACAGAGCCCCCCTAAGTTCTGCTACCTGTTCTCTCTCAAAAGATTCTAATACGTCTATCAAATCTGGAGTTCTTAAAATTGTCCAGTCCGTGGCTTGTTTTATTTTGTTGTTGTACGACTCGTTGTTGTTATTTGTCCAGAGCTTGGGGATGTTCGGACATTTGAGTCTGGGTTCGAACACTCTTGACCTAAGTGTAGGTAGCAATGTGTCGGTCAGGTATGAACATGTGAATTCCTGCGTGAGTTCCGCTTCCTTTTCGTCGTATATAATTTTGTCCGTCGTACTTAAAAGGCCATTGTTGGGATGGAAGATTTTGTCAACAATAAGCTCGACAACGGGGCTTGGAAAGGTCTTCCGTAAATTGAAACGCGTATTGTCTTTAAGGTGTTTTGTGCAAAGCGTCTGCACAGCTCGTGGAAAACAAGCATTGATTGCATTAACCAAGTGACATTCACCGTCAGTGCCAAAAATCACCTTACCAAAAGAAACATCCAGATGCCTATCTTTCACAGATGGCAATTTGACTAATAAGGTTTGCAGGTGCGACATGAATCGCTGGTATGTTTCGAATTTCCCATCCCAGTGTAAAAATATGGGTCCTAACATGATTGGGGAATCCTGCGTACGTTTTTGTACAACGTTTGGGTTTTTGAAACATAGAGTGGTCAGAAAATGGGGACTAACATTGAATGTCCTATCTACACCAATGATGCAGCCACTTAATATAGCCGATTTAAGGAGACGAAGTTGTTCATTTGTATAACAAATTACATTCGGTGGTTTGTTAGAACCCGTCGCAATGACCTCTTTCACGTAAGTACCCGAATATAATTTGTTCATTATAGACAAAACATCATCGGCCACGTTTTGCCTATTTTCGTTTGCGGGTCTGTTCTTCGATTTGTGATTGTACACAGCATTTTGTACTAGTTTTAAATCGACAATGTCATCTGGGAATTCAGAATTTACGTCCCTTCTAATTGCCCTGGGGGGTTTGTTGTGCTTTAGACCCTCCCTAATGATATTGTTTTGACCTTCCATCAAACGCTGATAAGGGGCAGAAATGTGTTTCGCGTTCCCATGGACAGTGTCTGCCGGAAAAGGGCCTAAGTATTCAACTACCGCGTTTTCGATTGGTGGGGTACACACAATCCAGGTCACTCTCTTTCTGTATTTGGGGTCTCTATCCAGATAAGAATATTTTCGCTTTATAGTTACAATCGATTCGGAAGAGGGTTGGGGGTTGATAGGTATAAATTTTCTTTTCTTTTCTGTGCAAAAAACCCCATTTTTCAATTCCACGTATGTCAGTTTACCATCATCCTTCTTGACATAATAATGTGATTTTGTAGAATTTTTTTTTGAAGCCCAAGCCCCACAATCATCTCGATATTCACTCTGTTTTCCAGACTGACGCCTGTCAATGTTTTTCGTATCGTCCAAAACGAAATAAACATTTTCTTTAATACCTCTAGGGATGGAGGACCCCATATGCTCGACTTCGGTTGCCGCGTGTAATAAAGACTCGAGAGATAGGAATCCCCCGTTCAATGAGAATGTTGTGGGATTCTTATATGGGTGAGTAACAGCATCTGATAAATCCGTAATGTCCATAGTGTCAGACAAGTCACTATCTATCGTCGGAGATGAGGAGACATCGATCTTTGATGTCAAAGATTTAGGAGAGGACTCGGTTTCGGGCAATGGACTGGTGCTGTCTCCCGAAATTTTGGTAGGGGGTTGTCTCCTATCGGTTTTGGATAGTTTGTTATTTGTGATATTATTGCTTAATTTTATGCGACTTGCGAGGGGGGAAATTTCCGGTGAAAGAGGGGTAACGGTCGAATCATCACTATCCGAACAATCAGAGATTGTGGAAAGAGGGGAAACTGTGTGAGGTGGGAGAGAAATTGAGTCATCGGTATCCGATACATCTGCCATGGGGGGACGAGGGGAAGGGTCTGTTTTAGGTAGAGGGGATTTATTGTTAATTTGATTGCTTTTTGGGCGTTTGTCACATTGATTTTTATTGGGTAATATTATTTTGCGGGAAGGTAGGGAGGGAAACTGAATTGTGTCGTCAAGGTCAATGACATTACGACTTTCCTTCCGATCCAATAAGGGGACGAAATGGTTTGGGACCCACATGCCATTATTTTGCCCACTGGACCCAGACCACATGATTATAACTTCCTTCTTACTCTTTGGGGTCCTTGGGACAAAGCTCCGATTAAGAATTGTAATGTTTTTATCGGCGAGCCCGTTTACCAAGGGGTAAACTGTCTGAATGGGACAACCTAAAACATTACTTGCCGCGTGTATGGTCCAAGATGACGAGAAGGCTTTGTTTGTTGCACAGTCTGACAGTGCATCAGAAAAGGGGGGACTGACAAGGCGGTACGACTCTTTGGAATGTTTGTAGAATTTTGAATTGTTGAACATTTCTATAGCGGTTTTCACTCGTAATTCAGTTGCCATGGATTCGTTGCCTATCAAACAGACAGATAGGGCATTGAACAGGCAGTTACCGTCGGCCTTGACCATAAAGGGTGATGCACCAACCCATTCAGGACCTAGCAGGATTTCAGCTTGTGCATCTCTGAAGAATGGGGACCCTTCAGGTAGTGATATTTGACCTTGACACGCCATGTTTTCAGCTCGCATGAGAATTGATTCCAACCTTAATGCCTCAGCTACCTTACCACGAGAGACAGCAGACGTCAACCTTTTTATAGCTAGGTCGTAGTTGTATGTCTTGTCTTTGGTGTGCGTACATTTAGAACAGACATACGCTAGTTTGGTCTTACGCAGAAACTTGAAATCAACAGAAGCGATTCCCTCACATTCTAAATGAAACCAACCATCGCAACTGTCACATCCGACCTCTAGTACGCCCTCACAGTTTTTCCCACAAGTACCACAAGGGTAGTCGACGACCTGTCCAACTGACGACATCGTGTACTATTTAAGTACGATCTTAGGACACAAAAGAAAATAAAAACTACTACGGTATATATACACGTGTACAACTTCTACTAAGCTACAATACTACCAACGACAACGAATATTTACACGCAATTTAAAATAAATATAGAATAACAATTTAAAATGCGAACACAATATGAAAGCAACAATACCTCTGAAACAGCACCTGACCGTTCACGGCGATGAACCAAGAATGTCCGTGATACGCATTTGATATGCATTATATGCGATTTTAGCCAGACTTGTGGCGCCAACTGTTTTTCTAGCAATAAGAATTTGCCACAAAAAGCCCCATTCGCTTGGCTTCGTGTTTATTCGACAATATACCGTGATATGCACCATGTGCGCTTTTAGCCAGACTTGTGGCGCAAGAAAAAGAGTAATCCAATAAAAATTTAGTTGTATATATTTTTGCATTAAAATTGAAATTTGATTCAAGATATAGTCTACTTTTCTCTCTTAGTATGAACTTTTTATAAATGATTTGACGATTAGCAATGTAGGAGTCAATATACATGTAGGGTGATATGTATGGAAAGCCAGTTCATTTTCAAAATTCAGACGGTGAAATTAAACTTTTTTTAAAAAAAATCAACAATTGAATAAGAAGGAAGCTTATATAAAAAATTAATTTACTTCTGATGTTTAGTTAAAATTCAGGTCATTTTACATATAGTGTTTCAATGAACGTTAATACGGGACATACTTATACCTGCGGTCTTCTCGTGTTCGTCGTCGGCTTGGCCGATGGCGGTGTCTCCCTAGAGACACAGCGGTGAAGGGCATGGAAGGGGTCAGCATCATGGCAACCCGCATCTGATGGTAGTACTGCACCATCCCTCGCACATTCAAGTGGACCCCATCACGAGACCAAAGGTGCTCGGTGAACCGACGGTCGTCCCACTGAAAGAAATAGACGTGCCGTCGATACACCGAGGACACCAATCGACGAACGGACTGATTAATCTCCTTACGGTTTGCCTCGTAAGACAGGAAACCACGAGGACGCTGGGAACGGCGCAGTGCCGAGCACACCACGATGCGGGTTACGCTGCAAGAAAGAAGGGTTCCAAGGAGATTATCCAAGGTGGCCAGATACCAGTCTAAATTGAACATGCTGCTGTCAGCGTCGTTCCCGCCTACGTGCACAATTACTGCATACGGAGGATCTACACAGTAATTCTGCATTAGGTGGGAGCGCGTCAACAATACAGCATGTTCAATACGACTAAGATTCCGGCCATCTGGACAATACCCATGCAACCTTACCTGCATCCCGACAAGACCGAAGTCGGGATAAAAGGGGCTTTCGGGCATCCCCTCTGGCACTGCACGTCTGGTAATGCACTCCTGGAGCCGTCGTACAAAGGAATGACCAATGACATCAATCCTGGTGGACATATCTGAAACGAATATTTATAAATCAAAATTACAACAATAAAATCGTTTGTTAACTCAGCAATAAGACCTCAGCGCATGAAATCGATATTGTAATGAAGGACAGATTGAGGAATGCTCTTTTAATAGCTATGTAATTTGGCCTTAATATCCAATCAGATTGGCTAAGAGGTCAATCACATTAAAGAAATTTCTATAACCGTTATAATAACGTCGATGCAATTGGTCAAACATTAAGATAGATAACTACACATTCCAGAAATTCTTGGCAATTAAGCGGTGATAATTAGATAATTGTAGGCTACTAATTTTAAAGCGTTCTCTTTGATGCTAATTATCTTTAGCTAATCACAGCATTGCAATAAATAATTCTGGGCTAATTACATGATTTAATTACTGCATAATCCGTTATGTAATATTGTCATTGGTTGAATATTACAATTAAGACATGTACATATACGGTGTACCATCGTCTTCAGACCATATTCCGAATAGAACTGCCATTTGTTACTGATATTCCTTCGACACGAACTTAGAAATAATTGCTTTGCATCATGTCTTACAAGGTGAGTGTGATATTTTCTGTTAATTTTCACACTTTAAAATTATTACTTGTATACTTATGTTCTAAAGTGACCAAATATGTCTTCAGCCTATAATAGGCTTTCCTTAGGGTGTAATTTCATTTACATATTGTTAAAATGACCAAAACTTAATTTTTCTTTCTATGTATTCAAAAGTAGTGTTCAATATTTTCTGCGCAAAATGTACTGAAGGAAAATTTCAAGCAATTAGGGACAATATAGCAAGTATATATCAGTTACCCTAGGAAAGAGCTTAATGAAAGTATTATTATTTAATGCTCAGTCATCCTAACTTATATGAACTGATTTTCTTTATGCAGGTTAGTTTAAACAGTATTTATTCAAAATAAATTGCAAATACAAGTAATTTTTATGCAAGTTAGCATTTATTCCATAATATTTGGACAATCATGTAATACACGTATGTATGTATATGCCTTTAATTGGACCAGAACTGGCAAATGGAGTACCTTGTGTATGACTTTGTGTCAATTTAAATTCAGTTCAATTCATTTGTTTTTGTATGTCGCACACATCAGATGAATATGTACAATATATACAGATTCAGATACTCAATATTGAGAGTGAATAAGCGATTATTTAAGATAAGTGCACATTTAGCCTACATCTGAATATTTCATAAAATCTCTGCTCTTCTTTTTAAAGCCATTGATATAAATTTACCAAGTGTAGAAAGTTCTTTAACATTGCTTACACTTAAAAGCTAAACAAGCTTAAATACACAGGGTTTCGTGAAATAATACCTTTTGATATATTGAACTCTAATTTCTTGGTAGAATGGACATTTTAGTATGAATTGGAATTTGTCCTCAATATCATCTATGAATTACAAAAAATACAAATATGTTGGTTTCTATCAATGTTGTGATATCTGCCACGCTCTGTAGTTAAATCATGTCAGGACAATCTGAATTTTGCAATAAGTTTTTGTTAATAGTGATTGATAGGTTTACAAAGGTAATACTGCAGACAGAAATTATTTATAAGGTGTATACTGAGGAAGTCTTCCAAGCTCATAATATCAATATGATGATTTACCTTATCTTGAATACAGACCGAAACCAAATAAAGCCATGTATATTGGCATTTTTCGATGCAATCAATTAATCAATTAACACACCTCGCACGATCCGAAACAGGTGACAGTAATCGCCCCGGGGAGTGTATTAATCATAAACAACCGATAGCTGACAACAAACATCTACCTAACATCGCCCTGGCTTGGGAGTACATAAAAAATTCTCTCTCTCTCTCTCTCTCTCTCTATATATATATATATATATATGTATATGTGTGTAATGAAACCAGATCTTAACATGTAGAAAGTGAATAAATCTTTGTTATGTATTTATGATTATAAGGATTAAAGTTTATTTCATACCATGCACAAATGCTCAAAACATGTACGCAAAACTTAGATATCAAATATATTTATATTTCACTTAGATGTATTGTTCATTTGATCTTCATCATTTACAACGTTCGTTCTTCTCTTGTTTAACACACGGTGTGTCCATATCTACGAATTAACGTAGAATTAATTACAAGGGCGGATTAAGGGAGATTTGGGAAGAACAACACCCCCCCCCCCCCCCTCAGTTTTCCATCTTATGTATATTTTGTTTTTTACTTTTTACTTTCGACGAAGGTCAGTTCATGTCCTTCGAATTTTTGTCCGATCATATTCTATTATATGTTTTAAGGAACCTTTTGTTACCTTTCGGAGTTTTTGATACCTACACATGCGTATGCATAATGTATTGTGCTACATATGACTGCATGATGCTTACTTTGAAAGTATCTCATACTATCCAAATCTAAATATTTTTGTTGTGAAATAATGTTCTTAAATTTATTCTAATTTATTTTTGATGTTACATAAAATGGTTGTTCAAAGTTCAGTGATTATTTATAAAACAAATTTTTCAGGGAAGGCCCCATGACCCTCCTACTGGAGTGTACTTGATCTCTATCGATTACCATATTGAAAATCTGGGTACTGTAGAGGGATACATCGTGTTTATAATACCAGTTGAGTGGGGTTGGTTGAATTATAAAGTTCTTAGATGTATAAAATTTAAGGATGGTAAGAAGCCTTAGGATAATTTGTATTTCATGTACATTTTAATCTGTTGTTGTGTTGTTTGCAAAGAACATTTTCCAGAGTTGGATTGAATTCTAGCTTTTGTTGGATTTCTCTAATCATAATCTTTTAACAGTTTCCCACCAACACTTCTTTGGATTGGAGAAAAAAAATCAATTTCCATATCGCTTTGTGTCATCTTTGGCTGTTTTATTCCAAATTACGCGGATAACATACGTTTCGTATAAGACAAATTTGTCCAGCGTTGGTCTGTCTGCATGTCCGTCCATATATCTCAGTAGTAATCAGACATTACCTGATATTCACATTTAATTGGAATAGAAACATTTTGTTACCTCGTTCACAGTCACAGTTGTTATAGACAGTATTGGACAAATAACTAAATCTTGGGATTTGATCAAAGTTTTATGATACTGTCACTGACCGTCCTATTCGGTGCATACCCGTCGTGTAATTTTTATAGTCGTTTTACTTTACTAACACACATTGATACATTTTCTTTTTTAGTCATCCTCAGATTCCAGACGTCTCGTGCGAGCCCTGCGTCACGACTATTCCCTGCCGATGACAACGCGTGGATGGGTGTGGTTGGGAGACATCAGACAGTTAGAAGACTTCCAACACTTCGACTCAAACTACGTGAGATGGATAGCCGGCACCATGCAGAAGGAGCGCCTGGAAGTTTCATCAGACGGCCAGTACGTGCGAGCCAGCAGCGGCCATTCCATCAACATAGCCTTGGACACTATTCTGACACCAGTGGAACATGCATGTGACGTTCCCTACTGCGGCCACGGAACTACCAGGGCAGCGCTTCCAGATATCCAGGAGTTTGGCCTCTACAGAATGGATAGACAATACGTCCACTTCGCCCAGCATCCGGAAGCAGTCAGGCGCCATTCCGAAGTGGTCATTCATCTTGACGTCGACCTTTTCCTTAGACGCAACCCCGGGAACCTCCACTGGACCAACAACGGCACAGTTGTAGCCCTTGGCAACAGGAGTGGGTATATTAGACCATCTTTTTTCAAGTGTATTGAATATCTGTGAAATGAAAGGCAAAACCGGTATGAGAGAAAGAAAAGATATTTCCACAAACATTTTTATATTTCACTTTATATAATACTTTAATTCTATGCTTTGAAAAAAAAAATCAAATAACTTAATAATCCTATATAAATCTATAATTATCCTGTCTTTGATTGTACCCTTTTATTAAGTCTCAACATGACTTACTCCTCTTATTTATTTTTGAAATTTCCTTGGTCTCCTATTTAATGCTTTGCATGTAGTTGACAAAATATTTCACATTTATTTTTAACAAAATATGTCATGATATATGATGTCATTATGATAAACATTATACTCCTTGTTATGGTTTTGCGAACTTTTAATACAATTTTGTTTTGGCGGAATGCTCACCTGTCTTGATAGAAATTGAATTATCCATGTCATATAGATGAACTTAATTCCTGTACTATAGATCACTACATTTAAAAGTTTTGTGTTACTTCATCATTCAATACATCTATTGTGAATCATTATTTTGATATCTATTACTACTTCTTCCTTGTCAACGCTTAAAGTGCCTAGTCTTTTATTTTGATATCTATATCTGCTTTATTATTGATAAGCTCAAAGTATCTAGTCCATTGCTATTCTAAAATACGAGATGCATATGTTTTGAATCATTGACACTCTACTGTTATTTTATTGCTCAAAATATCCAGTCTGTTTCATGCCTGAAATATTACAGATCTGTTTATGTAATATTCTATTATATCTTGTTTATTCATGCTATATTTATGTATTTTTAGTTGAATATTCTGTTGTATATTGATAATGCCAACATGTAAGGTTCATATCAATAAAATCTTGAAAGTTAGTTTGTTTTCTTCGATCCTTTCTTTTTTTCTCATAAACAAGCTTTAAGGCCAACGATACATGGCCTTGGGCGAACAACATCAGTTATTTTTTTTTTTTTTTTTTTTTTTAAGTGATTCCATTTACAATTATTGGAAAGTCTACTTTAGTTTTCGCAAAAAAGAACTATAACGTTAATCGAGAGATATATACATAACTTCCGTATGACAGTATATAGATCCCGATCCAATATGGCGGCGCTCAGTAATTGGAAATCACCGGGAAACTTTGTGAGCCTATAAAATCAAAACTACTCAATATATTTGGATGAAACTTGGAAATTTATTAGATATTATCACAATCTATCTCCGGATGCCCTTTACAACCCCCCAACCCTCGTACTTTTTTTCCGGACTTCTCCGGACTTCTCCGGACTTCTCCGGACTTCATTTAGTAGCGCCGGTTTTTTACGGTGCTCCTGCTAAGTTTGTTTTCAGATGTGATTTAAGTCCCGGCCCCGGGCCGAGAATACCCGGTACACCGATCCACTTTCGTCGAATGTTAAGCACTTTTGCGCAAAATACAAATATGATGACGTCACGGAAGGTTGGACAAGTCGGACATTTGATTAAGACATCATATGCATAACAGTCAAAAGTCTGCGAAACATCGCTTTCTATGCTGAAAAGTGGATCGGTGTATTGGTCAGGTTGGGTATTATAGGTTCAAATCGGGGTATATACCCCCGATCGAGGTAAAATACCCTGACCGGGGTATTAGAATTCTTATCAAAAGTAATGTTACTTCAACATTTCAAATAAGTAATAACAGGTCGCATCACATCACTAAAAGTGGAGAACTTCTACATGTATATAAGGCTTCCTGTTCTAATCGTTGTGTCCTAAATTCGTGGAGATTCCAATTTCGTGGATTATCGTTCTTGTTGTACTCTCCTGTGATGTCATATTCTGGGCGAGATTTTGGACCAAATATAAACAGACGACTAAATTTAAAAGAAGATTTTTCAAATACAACTCAACATGAGATTCATACAAGTTCATATATCCATAGTACTAAAAACATAACGCAAAAACATACATTCTTGTTAGTTCCAAATACTGGCAATGTTTACTGTTCTAAAAATAGCCATCACCATGCAGGGAAGGCAGCCATTTGTTTATCTGTACTCGGCTACATACGTCAGCTGTTGATCACATGACTTCATTCCACAGAAAAGGCCAAGGCTATTGCACAATTTGTTTTTGGATAGAAGTGACATATTAGCTGTTGCATTGAAATCATGCAATGAAAATCTGAATTCCTCACAAATTTTCAGTTAATATGAATTAACAACAATATGCAGTAAGAGAATGATAAATAAAAAGCCTCCAAGATATTAGATTGAACATGTGCTTATATAAATGACAACACTGGAATTAAATTAAAATTAATGAATATATTTAAATAAATTAAAAATTCAGAAGAGAAAATAAATAAAGAAAACATGAATGTAGAAAGGTCCATTATTTATTTTTAAATTGAAAACTTGCAAATCATCTCTGCTTTACCACATTTGTAGGTGAAACATTTGAGACAATCAAAGAAATACCGCATACATTTTAATTTTGATCAACTGGGCACAATGTGATGCTTGTGACCACTGGGTCCACCTTAAACATTGCACAACAAATTGTATGATAAGGCGAGGACAAGAGTTCTACTGCCCCCACTGCCAATGATAAACTCTTAAATGTACAATTAATTACAAACACTGGTTTGAAATATGTTTTGTAATTTAATTATAACTTCAAATCAATAGATATATTGATTGATTTTTTTTTGTATTTACATGAATTTATTTATTTATGTGTTTATTTATTTATTTATTTGTTTAGTTTTATATATTAAATAATACATTTCCATAAAAATAACATTCATGAAGTTATTGATAATTGTTTGTAGTTTTTTATATAAATATTTTATCATTTGCACATTACTTTTATTGCTTTGGCCTAATAGGATGACGTTTTATTTACACTGGAAGATCATCTACGAAATTTGAATCTACCTCATTACAATGTTTCATAATAATGCCCTCGTGGTTGTCGGCAATTATTAAAGTTCTCTGATGGTACTGTGTTTCTAATTTTTGATATTTTGGTGAAAAAAGCACAATTTTAAATGAAATACAGTCACTTCGTATACATTTCAAGTATCGTCGATTTTCTACCCTGTGTGTCATTATGTCCACAGAAATAGGAATTTTTAGGATACGCGAGGATACCAGATCTGAGAAAATGAATGTCAAAAATCTCTTGTGGTATTATATTCTTTTTCTCAGATCCGGTAAACAGAAGTTTTTGTATAAAAGTTCTTTCACTTTTAGTGATATGATGTGACCTGTAAGTACATCTTACAACGTCAAGTGACCTAATGTTTGTTCATTTCCCAACATAAGGCAGGGAATATGAAAATTTGAGGGGCAAATTAATCAATGGGGAAAAAAAACAAATCAAACTCTATGTCTGATGATAAATGAGAAATCCACAAACCCTCGTGCCAAATTGACTAGTCCATGCCTTTGCACAGACAAAGTAAATTTGACACTCAGGTTTGTGGATTTCTCAATCATTATCGGACATTAGAGGTAGATTCTATTACTCTTATCGTCATCATAGTCTTTAAAATAATCTTGTCTGTACTCCTCCATTTGCTCTCTTTTTAGTGGATTTTGAAGCCCTCTTATATAGCACCACATTATTACATGGTCAGGTTAAAAAAAAAAATTGGTATGTCCCTTAAGGGACTTCATAGTATTGCTTTGCATTAGAAGAATTACATAGATTGATGTCCCAGTTGTGTGATGGTTCAAAAAAAGATTGCTTTATACTCGACAGTTGTTTTCCGGAAATGAAGTAGTCATATCATGGGCTGAATAAATCATCTTTTATATGTCATATAGATAATTCAGTCTAACATGTGGCTGTTTAAATACATTGTTATTTACTTTTGGAATATTTGTCTGTACATTTTTCTTCTGGACAAATTTGTTTTGAAAATATGATTAATCATACTTTTCACTCCTTTCTTTTCATGTGATGAACCAAAAACAGCACGGTGAGTAAATAAAAATTTATTTGGTTGTGGTTATTTTATAAATAAATACATGTAGAACTGATTAATGATTTCATTTATAAAATGCTCTGGCATGTCAGAATCATTGAATTTGTAATCGTCACAGCTAAGAATTAAGCCTGAATAATTTTACAGATTTGACATCTGCCATATACATGTATGCATTGTACAGATATTTTGAATTCTGCATTGTGCCTGAAGCAGTGAAGGATCTATTACTGGTCCACATTTACCAGACAATACATAATATACTAAATATATGACAACCTTTATCCTATATGTTATATTACAACAACAGTCGTTATCCTATTTTATTTTAACATATTTGAATATCTATAAATTACATGGTATTGATAAAATTTTATCTGTTTGTGTAATTAAATACTTATGTATGTTTAATTTTTTAATTTCAGCATTTTTGGGGCCCCGGTAAGATGTTTTACTTAAATAATTATAACAAATAATTGTTTTAACTAAAGATATATGCAATAATAGTTTTCTGGTAATTTATGTTTGATCTTTTTCATTTATATCATACATGTATTTCTGTTTTTAAAGTTTTAAATCATGTAAGGAATAACTTTGATTGAATTCAAAGGTAATACTTTTATTTTTGGCTAGAATTGTAATGCAGTTCTGGTCTATAGATTGACGATGTTTGTCTGTCAGTCCAATTGTCTGTCTTTCTATCCATCAAAAACATTTTGGTTAAAGTTTCTGGTTGAAGCAAAATCTCAGCAAGTAATTGGAGTATAAACATAAAACTTCACACATAGCTTCATGATGACCAGTACTTTCAAATTATGCCATGACTTTTGACCTAGTGACCTTGTTTAATAAAGTTAAAGAATCAGTATTTGACAAGCTAGGAAGGTGCAGCAGTGTACTGATATATAATTAGTAGTGTATTTTTTTCTGTGTAGGTTTAAACAATTAAGGTAATCAGATACTGCAAAAACATTTGAAAATGTTTCATTTATCAGCAAGAATTCTCTTCTTCCAACATAAAGAATTGGAACCTATTGAAATTTTGTCTAGAATATTCATTATACAGTTGCACATTGATAACTTAAAGTGTAAGGGACCTTCAAAATCACTCTGTAGTCTCTGTAGGATTTTAGTTTTCCCAGTTTCCATGAAATCCTTGAATGACATGGTATAGATAAGTCTTCTCTATTAATACAGTAATAAGGAGGATCAGAAAATTCTACAAAGTATTTATGTTATTGATAATACATAGCATATACTATGTACTATAGTATACATTGGATTAATTATTAAGTCATATATGATTTGCCAACATTTAATCATGAACATCATACCTGTGATTTTTGGATAACAGAAGTTTGTACATGTATTAAACACTTTGAAGTTTACACTTTTCTTAGGAGTAATAATAAGTTTTATTCTTACTACTTCCATATTTTCACATACAAGGACATGTACAATGCTGTACATAATACTGAAATGTTGTCAGCATCACATGATTACTTTGAGAATCTGGGAGATTTTGAGTTTTTGATGTTAAAGTTGTCAAAGTTTAACTGCACTATACATAAGTATGTCAAACCTTTCATTATATTCATTATATTATCTTTACAGTTACCATATTCAGTTTTACTTTAGTTACCATATTCAGTTTTACTTTGATTAGTGTTTGGAAATCTAACTGAAATATTTAAGTGTTTAATTTAGATTGAATGACAGTACATATATGAAAATGATGTTGATATACAGTGCAATATGTCTTTACCAGTTTAGCATGGGAGTATGATGGGACTGATTAAAATGACCAGATTTCACAAGATTTGGAATACAGAAATATTAACAACTAGCAGTGTGGCATAAAGATAATTTGAGCATGACATAGAATGTTATTATATGTGTACCTGGGTTCAGTTTTCTGAATTTATCAAACAGTTTGAGATACTTCTGTATACTTTGCTAACTATGGTGGAGTTGTACCAAAATCGTTATCAGTCTGGCTATCACAGCATTTATCTGTTCCTAATGTACATCATAGATAGTCTCAGACAGTGAATTCAGCACATTTTAACTATTCATGATATATACTGTACGTGTACATATATTAGCTCAATCAAATTTTAGCGCAAAATGCTCGAAAGAGGGGTCGGCAGTATTTTAGCGTAGTCATGAATTAGCGCATTTGCCATGTTTGATTAGTGCAATTTATCCATTAAATCAGCGCATTCAAAACAGTTTTTGGGTAAAAGATAGTGCGTTTAAGTATCTTACTTACGAGGAATTGTAATATATGCCACACGTGCGATTATCGAATCGGCTGGTATGACATGTTTGCCATTGGACATCCGTTGATTGGCTTGGATGACAAGCGTCGAGTCAATTACCTTACTCACAGTATATGCAGTGAATCAAATACAACCTCATTTCATTCATGGTTATCCAATAACCTAACATATCATTGAAAGCAAAACACCTAGTTATAATGATAAGTAATAAGTTTTTGTTTAAAGAAAGACATATAGAAAACAAAATGCCATTCTTACGTTTTACAGACGAAGCCATTGTTTTCATAAGTTGATATGAAATAAATTATTTGTATCGCTGACCGCTCTTTGCCTATAATTACGTAATAGACGGTATGGTAGAAGCGATATGCTTAGCGGGGGATTAATTCCTAAACTTCATTTGATAGACATAACTATAGAGTTGAAACGGAAGTGCCCATTTGATTTTATTGATCTCATGTACTTTATATTAGCGTAGTCATGAATTAGCGCACTTTGAACAGCGCTAATTGCAATAAAATATGAATCCCGCTAAAATTAGTACACGTACAGTATCTTTCCTGTTTTCCTGATCACATTATAGTTTATACTGAACTTAATTCCCTTTATATGACTTGTTTATAGCATTTCAAAATCATGTATCAGCTTATCTTTGTTTAAAATTGATGAATAATAGTGTAGATATATCCCAAATTTTAGTTTGTCTAGAACTTTGCATTCAATTTAAATGTTCTGGTACACCTTTAATATCATATTAATTTTTTAATTATGATTGTACCATGATTACCATAGCTTACCTGAATAATACTCCTGTTGATACCTGCATTTAATCAGGTGCTTCAAACTTTTTGCTGGTTTAATATCCTAACTGCAGCATAGATTTATTGATTATTGTTTTACCTCACTCGATGATTGTTTCATGTATATGGTGATGGTATCTGCCTGATTACATTGCATGGAAATTTATACCTTTGCAATGGGCCCACCCAACACAGTAAGGGATCTCTTATGTGCCATCTTATGTACTGTGACACGGAACCTCAGTTTTACTGTCTCATATGTAAGACAGGACACAGGTGTCACCACAGCAGGAGTCAAACCAGGGACATCTTGGTCATGAGTCCAGTGCCTCATCCATTGAACCACAATGGCTTAACTGCAGAACAGAAGGCAATTAATTAGTCATTAAGGGATCAAAAGATTTAGCGGCAATCAGAATTGACAAAATCCATAATACACAAATGTTTTATTTATAAACTACCGGTATATCGAAAGAAAAGTTGGCATCAAGCTTTTGGGTAGCATAACACAGTGATCTTTAATCCTCAATATCCAGAGTAGACAGATTATACTGTATGTATGTACAGCTTTTAAAGCATTGATGTTTGTGTTGATTTCAGTTGCCAACTGGGGGCTTCCAATTGCTGCTATCTTGGATTGTAAAGACAAAGATCCTGAGATGATAAGTGGAAAAATGACCTTAGGTTAGTCAGAAGTTTTAGAAGTATATAATATATTATTGATCAATAACTTGAAAGTTAACTTGATATTTTTATATGTAGACATTGATGTATCATACGTTTGAAAAAAGCCTTTTTTAAGCCCACATTAAAATGTTGGCTTATTATTTTATATCTCTTTCACCTATCCGTCAGACCATCTGTCTGTCCATCTGTCCCCACAATCTTGTCTGCAATTGTCCTCCTGAACCATGTTAAGTACAAGTGTGATGTAGTCCCAGAGGTAGGGAAAAATGGGTAGGGTCATAAAAGCTTGTCCATATTCCTGCTTTTTAACCTAGACCAATTCAAAATAATTCGGCAGTGGTGTATGGAATGGTATGACTTGAAGTTGTACTCATGGGTTTCAAAGTTGGTTTGGCCTCTTGGGTAAGGAAGAATGGATGGGTAAAAAAACAAACTTGTCTGTGCTGTTCCTCCTTAACCAATACAGATACAGGTGATTTTATGGTGGCATATGAAAGGTTTGACTTGAAGCTGTGTATTTGGCTATCAAATTGGGAATGTGGCCTCTGAGGTTTGGGAAAATAGACCAAAAAATGTTGTTTGTGCTTCTTCTCTTTATGCTTTATCAATGAGAGGTACATAACTTTAGCAGCTGATTTGTTCTGGTGTATGAAAAAGTCTAAGTTAAAGATGTACACCTCAGTTTAAACTTTGGTCTGGCCCTTGCCGCGGCCTTGGGATAGGGAATCATGTCAACATGCAGGCATACATGTATCATACACCTGTTTAACGGTATCCTATTTTTCTGTAAAGTGTTTTTCAACTCATTATTTTCACTGGTAAGAGATCAGCTGAGCTTATGTAATTTCCCTTGTCTATGTGTCTGTACTTCTGGCAATCCAAGCATAAACAATAGTTCGTAATAGCAACTTCTCAGGTGCTATTTAGCAGAGAAAGTCACTTACAGTCTAATTCTGTCAAATATATGGTCCAGTGCATTTGCAATTCTGGTTTTGGCCATTGACTTTATGGTCTGAAGAAGGGGCATGGTCACTCTTACTGTATAAGTTAAGATACTTGAGGAATATACTTGAAAATATTGTTACATAATCCAATATGGCAATAAGGGAAGCCATCTTGAAAATCTTAGAACTGGATTTTCTCCTTAATTTTTATAGCAATTTTGATGAAACTTAACAGGAATGATCTATTTTGAAGCTTTTAGTACTGAATTTTTTTTCCTGATCTTTGTAGCAACTGCAGATATCATGAAACTTTATAGGAATGATCTACTAAAGAGGATTACTATTATATACATATGGGAAAAATGGTTTTATATGATTCATTATGATTGCCATGTAAGCCTTGAAAATCTTAAAATAAGCAGTCTCCCTTATTTGCATTGTAATTTAGATGAAACTATACAGGAATTCTTATCATACTTGATAAACATATGAGAATAAAAGGGGTTTACAAAATCCAGTATCACTGTTATCATAATCATCTCATCTTTAAAATGAGAGAACTGGATTTTGTCCCTCATTTATTTGTCCTATGATTTCATCACAACGGTGAAGGGCAAAGTCTCACTTTGAATAATAATAAAAAGAGATATTTACACAGTCTCTGTGAGGAACTTGACCTGTAGACAATCAATTTTCTGTATTTTTCCTTTCATCTATGAGATATTCGACTGAAATCTTTATTACGAACATTTACTGACTGAGTGTGAATTTTATCATGGTTGACTTACTTTTGATGGAGTTATGGCACTTTGTCTTCTGCTTGCAGGGGGTATTAGTCCTGCTTTGCAGATGGTGTGGGTTAAACACAATCATATTTATTTTTGTTTTACAGCTCTGACAGTTTATTCCTCTTTGTTTGCTCGGTTCGCATGGAAGGTAATACCCAGGAATAACCTTCTTTTGGCATGTCACAGCACAAACATTGCGGCACAGATAACTCAAGGATGCCGCTTTATACACTACTAGTAAGTAATAAATCAAACTTTGTTACTTTTGATGTTAACATGATTAAATTCGTTAACGAAGTGCAAGATGCAAAAATATAAATATATTGGTGTTTACTGTTTTCTGGTAGCATCAGTGTTTCACATCTTTGTCATTTTGTTCATTTCAAATTTGACATATATGCATTTAATATATTAAAGTGTAAAAAAACCTTTTGCATCAAGTGTTTTTGGCCAGATTGCAAAGAAATTCCAGTCTCAAGATGGTGATGTTTATCTGTCTGTTTGTCTGTCAACATTTTGGTTAAGTTTATGGTTGAAGCAAAATCTCAGCAACTAGGAGGAGTATAAACACAATACTTCACATATAGGTTCCTTATGGCTAGAGCTTTCAAATTATGTCATGACCTTTGACCTAGTGATCTTGACCATGGACTGTGACCTACTTTAATAAACTTTAAAGCTTAAATTTTGGCTATATCTTTTGAATCAGTTGGGAAAGGGCATTGATACTTCACTCTTTGGTTCTTTATGTCCAGGTCTTTCAATTGATACCATGATTTTTTGACCTTGTGAACTTGACACTTGTTTGGAATTTGCTTTGCAATCTGGCCATACCGTCTTAAGCAGTTTCTTCTTTGAAATTGTGAAGGCTTTTTTCATTTTCTTGTAGAAAATATGATTAGATTACATATCAATTAAATTGTATTATCAGAATTTTTCAAAATTGCCTTTTACTTGAATATTATTATATACATTGAGGGCCCAATATAACAGAAACTGTTATGAAAGACTACCTTGTTGCCAACCAAAAGCAATCTAGATTCAAAGTAGTCCTTCAAAGGGAAGCCCGGTACATAAAAAGTAAAGGAATGTGTTTGTGTTACTTTAATTTCAAAAGCAATCTATCAAGACAAATCATCTTAAAATTCAATTTTCAGTTGATTTTATTGTAGTTACTTACCAGTTACACCTCTTCCATATGCTATATATATATAAATATATATATATATATATATATATATACCATCAGTTAGGTTTTGCGTTTAAATCCTGAAGTCAAGATAAAGTCAGTTTATGGGATTGTCATAGTAAGGATATCAGTACAGTGCAAGCCGCTTAATTGAATAAGCTATTTGTCAGGACTTTATTATTCAAATAAACGAATATTCAATTACACGGCATGACGAACAAATGCAGTTTCAAAGACCAGAAGATCGACAGATTGTGTAAGAATTGCATACGTGTATAACTTTCGCGGTATCTGTAATAGAATCAGTGTACATGTATCTATATATAGATACATTAGAGTTACCTCTCTTAGATCCTCTTCTTGTTTGCTTGAGGAACATGAATATCAACAGACTACCTTTTCGAGAATTTAGCAACTGTCTTTTTAAGTACAGTGACCAAATGTTATTAAATGGTTACATTACACCTGCTCGTCTGACCGTAAAGATAAATCCGCTGTCTATTGAAACACGATGTAATTGTATCTCAGTCGTATAGCCAGGGTGATCAAAGACACAAGACGGGTTCAGCAATTTATTTTAACAAAGGCAAATTAAAAGGCATATTCAAGCGAGTAAAATTTCAATTTTCCATCTGATAGAACAGGCTGATGTCATCGCTTTACTTTTCCTCAAGGAATCGTCAAAGTATGGCTATTGCATATTTACGTTCGCCGTGCATTACTGGTGCCGTTTCTTCAGCCTCCTCGTCGTCACTGGTGCCGCATGGCCGGGTCTCGTCTTCAGGGAAACTGGTGCATATTTTTCTCCTCAGTCCGGACGGCTTAGCTCTCCAGGTTGCCATCGTTTGTCATGAAGGCATCAAGCGTCTAGCTATCAACTCCTCTGGCGGCCGGACATTGTCAGTTTCGGTTGCGTCGTTGTCTGTCAGTTTCGGTTGCGTCGTTGTCTGACGAGACAAAGCCAGCCTTTCGGAAGCAGTTGGCAATAGTTGTGGGCTTGACGGTGAGCTAGGGCTTGCTGAGTAACTCAGTAAGTGGACAGCATCTAGTAGGGTCAGACTTCACGCAATGCCGTTGGCTAACAGCGTCATCTTGTCGATGTTTTCGATGATCTTGCGCACGATCTGGCTTCGGCAGATGATAATTAATTAATCCTTTCATCCCTACCGCTACGGCCTATTTGACAATTAACGTGTGATTTGGTCAACAGCTTTTACCTGGGCAGGTGTGAAACCATTCATCTCTAATTGATAGGTCGCTCGCACCGTAGTAAACAACATGACCTTGGGCGTGATACAATGAAGTTTTAACAAAGGTATGCTTGGTAGGATAATCGCGCTATTCAAATAAACGAAGTTGCTTCTTTATTCTAGTGTAATACGTGGCGGATTTTCAATAGATTTAATAGAAAATGGTTTTGGATTTCAGCATCTTATTCAATAAAACGAAATATTCAATAATGCGACATTCAATTAAGTGGCGGGCACTGTATTCTCCTCTGACATGTTATAAATGTTGCTTGCAACATGCTTTCCTTTGTCATGGTGGAAATGCAACATCTTCTATAAATTACTTATTAAACATGCCACATACCTTCTTGTATATAAAGTTTGTTATGAGCCAATTGTATGTATCATTGATTGATTGATTGATTGATTTTTGTTTTACATCACACCACGAATATTTCACGTATATGGTGACGGGTATATATCATTGATAAGACATGTTATTTCACACCTACTCACTGTATACTACTGCTGTGAAGTGTTCCAAGTAATTCTTGCCTCCTTGACTTTACATCATGTATGGCAGATAGTCTACAACTGGATCACAATGTTGCAGATAACCACTTGCTCACTTGCAAGTGTAAATATTGTTTTTTGGTAAGCGACTAAAACTTCAATGTTAGTTTGTACACCTGTATGGCAAGTGAATCATTTTTCAGAACTGTATTATAATCAGTGTTCCCCCAGACATGTTACTGAGGTTGCTTGCAACATGCCTGTTTTGGAAAATTTGTTGATTTGTTGTTACAGTAACATGCTTTTGTTGGTACCTTTGTTTCAATAGTGGTGGATTCAGATGGAAAATTTAAACAGATTAGTATGAATCTGATAATTGTACTTCTACTTGACTTCTCTGGATCATTTTAGCTAGGTTTAAGACGTCAAATCCAAACCCACCCCTTGTCTGACTGAAAGCATTCATTCTAGATCTGCTTATAGATGTTTTGGTACTGTCCACCAGAAATAATGCACATGTATGTGAGAAAAGTTGAGAGATGAAGGTGGATTTTGTGATAAAGCTGAGTCAGATTTATTAGAAGATCAGACCTAATTCAGCCCTATGACAAAAACTACAGGTATAACAATAATGATAAAGCCTGGATCTCCTCAAACTAGGGACAAGGGGTGTGAGAGACAAGAAAGGGAAGACACAATAATAATCTTGCAAGAGTTATACATGAAATTAATGTAATAGTAGCCACATGCCTTAGATTTATTCTGGGGAGAACACTGCAGGGTCTACATTTGAAATGAAATAGTCTTCATTTTATACTTTAACTGGTTCAGTGATCATGCCTATTTCAGTATTTATTAAGGATGATAGACAATGGGATGTTAAGGATCCCTCACTGCTTTAAGTGGGGCCATTGCACAAGTTAAAATTTCTGTACAATGCATCTAATAGATGATGTCGTCATACAAAATTAATGAAATAATCTTAGTGTGAGTTGAAACAGTCAAATAAATACATATGCATGTGTTTTAAATAGCTTCCTTATGAATTACACCATGCCATCAAATCATAAAATCTGTAGATGTCATGTTGGTTTCATGACAGAGATTTTTTTAGACTGTAACTTGATAACTTTTATCTTGGTGTGTGTATGTGGGAAGGAGGAGGGGTGGGTGGGGGATTTACAAAAAGTATTTGTTCCTTTATGACGGTAATTTCTGATTTGTTTGTTTCTGAACCTGACCAGAGCTGATTACCTTTAAATATTGATATTTTATTTGTTGCAACAGAGCTCTTGGTCACCATATGCAAGCTGTCATAAGTCATTATAGGTCATCCTTAATCATTTGTTAAAGGTGTGAACATAGTTATCACTAGTTATTATGTTACATAAATCACCAGTAATTAGCGCCTTACTGATAGGAGTGGAATTCCCACTGAGTTCATGTAAGCTTTTAATCCTGAACAGCCAGTATTTAAGATTTGTGTTTGATTTTTCAGACTTGACCTAATTTTTATGTACTGATTGATGTATTTTTCTACAGCAATGACTCATTGACCTATATAGTGATTTCATTGATTTAATTAATGTACAGCATTGATTCATGATCTTATCTTCTATACTAAAGCGATACAACATATAAGTTTTCAGATGTGTGTTATACAGAGTTTGAAGGGAGTAAATCGAGCATGAATTGGGTTTCTATGTCTTGATTTTTGATATTCATTGCAGGCAAATGCAGGTGATTGATAATGTCTGCATCACATGTTTCTTTACTACATCATTATTTATGATTATTCACACTGGATATGGATTTAGGAATACACATTAAGACCTTGGAATGATGAAGTCAATCACAATGTACCATTCCCTTTAGATACTGAATGTCTAAATTACCTGCATGGTGTAAAGTTTAATGATACCTATTTATTTACCTTTAAAGGTGCAGATTTTACAATTTATTGCAACCCTGGTTGTACAGACAATAGAAGTATATGTACATTGATTGATCGATTGATTATTTGATTGATTGATTATTGTTTTATGTCAATCCATGGTTATTTCACGTATATAGTAACAGCCTATGCCTTTGCAACAGACCCAGCCGAAGCAGTGAGGGATATTTTACGTGCCAAACCTATCATGATACCGGACCTTGGTTTTTACTGTCTAATCTAACAGAACACTGGTATTCCCAGGGCAGGAGTCGAACCAGGGACCTCTAGATCATGAGCTGGCCACACTGGCTTAAATATATGTACAAATTACAGTATTCGTAATATATTAAAATCCTTACTTTTCTCTTCATTATTGTGCATCTCAGTTCAGAGTGTGAGATGGAGAGCAATTACAGATATTGTCATCATTCAGTCTTCTCAAAATTATATCAATAGATTGAAGTTTTGTCATTCACCTTGATAATATGAGATATTTATAAGCCAAGTAATTCATGTAATATCAACCACCGGTATTGAAATCATATGTTCAGGCTACAGGCTAACATAAATATCATCATGTTTTACAATTTTTTCATGTTCATTGACATTGGATTTGAATTCAGGTGCGTAATGAGGTTGTTGTTATTGCATAGATATCAGAATAGACTTGGTAGCATTTACTAGTGAATCAAACTTTGCCTCGCTTGTCTGATCTATTGATAAGGGTATACCCATTATGTGTTTGGATAAACTACTGGTATACAAGTAATTCTTAGACTCTTTTAGCATGAGACAGTTGAAGCTTTATATGAACCAACAAAAGGAAATATTCCAATTTTAAGCCCCATGATGTATAATCTTACAGTAAGGGGATCTGTGAGTTGTGATATTTTATGGTCAGAACTTGTGTAATGGAGGATGAGTTTTATATAGCAAAGAGTATTGATGAACAGTAGACATAAAATTCTGAGGACTTGCATAATAGTTTCCAATGTATGGATAGAGATAAAATGTAATCTTATATATCTTTACTCATACTGATTGAAAATTGACTTCTATTCGTATCTTTTTCTGTACATGATTATGTTTGATCACCAGCAAACGTAGTAGCTTGAAGTAGAAGTTTCATTCACAGTATGGAGTATCAGATGATTTTTACATTTCTGTTCTTTCAATAAGGTAAGGGATACGTTCAAACCACAAAAACACTTTTAACTATATAGTGCAGCTCTTCTGGTGTAATTATTTCAGCTACATTCAACCTCCAGAGGCCCGAAAAAAGCATCACATCGAAGTTGTGGAGCAGGAACTTCATAAACATCCAGAATCATATCCAAAAATACATCCAGCTGACCATCCTACTGCTGAGCAGGAAGAGAAAGAAGTAAAGGAGTTTGATAAGCAGTATAAACTTCCAGTAGAGAAGCCACATATAAAGCCTGAACTATGATGAAGGACAATCCTAGGAATGCATGATCTTTTGGTCTTTAGTGCCAACATCATGAAGGCAAATGTACCACGCAAACATAGAATAAGTTATTGTGATAGGAGTTTCAAGAATATGAGGATGAAGATTGAATTTTTAGGAATAAGATTGAGGCAGCTCATGTGTTCTGAAGTATAGGATTTAAGATAGAGGTAACACTGGTTTTTGAAGGTTAGTGTTAGTATGTAACATTATTATAAGTGTTGAGATGTAATGATATAATTTTGTTTAAAGACAATGTTATAATAATGTATGGTATTACATTTCCTGAGACAAAAGGTGTCGGATTGAAGTCACCAGTAATTGAATAATATGGAACTTTCAAGAAATGTGTCCGCTTTGAAATAGTTTTCATGTAATGTACGGCTTCTAATTTCTGGCATGGCATATACAAGGTACCACTGTAGGAAAAAATAATCATGTAAAAACAATGTGAAAGAGTGCATTTTTTTGGTATAATATATAAATGTATGAACACATTGTAATAATATACAATGAAAATCACAACCACATAACTTTTATATACATTATTATGGAGAATTTATGTGAGAGTTGTGAGTTACAATTGTACCCATTTTACATTATGATGAATATCGAATGCCCTACATTTTTTGAAAATTGAATCTCTGATGTGTATCTCTAAAATCCCATATTGAGATAGTTCAAAAATACTTTTTAAAGTAAGTTTAACAACAACATAGCAAAATTATGGCCTTCTGATATCATATTTTTTCACTATATTTTATGTATATTTGGTAGGTCTTTATAACATCACAATATTGTTGATTTCATTCCTACACTAAAGCCTAAATAGTTGCATTGATACAATGTAGATACCATCTAGATTTAAAATGCAACTCTTTAATTTCAAAGTTTGAGAATTTTTTTTTTTTGATAAAACTTAAAAGTTTTTGTTGACAAACTAAAAGTTTTTGTTGACAAACTAATTGAAAGAAAATATACATTTAATCTAAAGATATGCATTGCCATATAACTCATATTGGTAAATTTGCCATTAACCTGATAGATAATAACTTGTGAATTAAATGTTGATATATGGCATTACTTCATTCCCTCAGCCTTCATGTGAAAGGAATAATATATGTAGTGATACTTCTTCATTCATACTTTGTTTGATATTTTGATATTATGAAATGTTAATTAGTGCTATATTTAATCAGTTTTAAGTTGTTATAATTAAAATTAATCATTATTTGTATTTAATAAGCAAAATTAGTATGAAGAAGTTATTGAGTGTGTTGTTTTTGAATTGTATAATGTATGTTAGAGTAAATGTAAAATGCGGCTGAGAGAGAGAGAGAGAGAGAGAGAGAGAGAGAGAGAGCGCAAAGTGGACACATTCCCTCTGGATACTCTCTGTGAACAGATGTACATTTAAGTAATATGGGTTAAGTTATCCTCTGTGTGGTAGATCCCTATGTTATGAAAATTTTGATAATATTTTCAAAGACTAGGAATAAAAAGAATTTTTTTTTTTATTTAAGAATTAAATTACAGATTAAAGTGTTCATAGTATGTGTACATACTTACATCATTTGAATAGAATCTCAGTATTGAATGTTGGCTTCTCAACACGGTACTTTAAGTTGAGTTCTTATATTTGAGAGCATTAGTGGGAATAAGAAATTCTGAATCATTTTGCATGGACACTTTTCTTTGCCAGTACAAAATAATTAGCTATAAAGGAATCATTGATACAGCAAGATGTGGATTCACAAAAAGTTCTGGACTTGATCTTGACTTTAGTGATTTTTGTTGATTTTCCAAATGATAGACCAATGTTTTGTGCTGTGGTGATTTTAGTTAATTTTTAAAATGATGAAAATTAAGACCCAAGTTCCTCTATTCTTTGGTCTAATATCTGAGTTTCTTTGTGTTTTCTTTTATTTTGTCTATATACTGTATAATTAAAAAAAAAAGAACTTTCAAAATAATCTTTTCTGAATGTTTATTTTAACATAAATTTTTCACAAAATAGATATTGAATTATACAACATATTCTAAGTGATAGTTCTTGTATGACAGCTGTTTATTAGTGTTTGTATCCTATAGTCAGATCTAATCAAACTCTTTCAGTATAATTATTTTATATACAATGTTGGACAAGTATTTTATCCCAGTCAAACCAAAAATTATTCAGGTCATTATTGCATTTTTTTTTTCAGTATTTTCACCTACATGAGTGACGTATGCTGTCAGTATTTAGGACAGCTCAATGAATATATGTAATATTTATAGGTTATTGACTGAATACGACGAAATATGACCGCCCTCAGTCTTTGAGCAGTAAAGCAAGCTCTGGCCGTATCCGCTCAAAGACTGAGGGCGGTCATATTTCGTCGTATTCAGTCAATAACCTTTTTATTACATATTTAACCATCCATCTACATTTAATTCTATAAATCGAAGTATTTTCGTTAATAGTACTGTCCGCCATGTTTGTTTTCGTACGGTATGACGTCAAAAATAAGTATGACGTAACATAGCTGGAAATAGTCCCCGGGCTGATATGAAGTTTGTGGGCATTTATGACTCTATATCAGCCCGGAAACTTTCTATATAAACTATTGGTAAAATTTTCAAAATATGTAATAAAGTAATTTCATAGTTATCTATATTGCTTTGCAATACCCTATAGTGTGCCTGACTGCAAGTAATTCATTGATTTCCTACAAGACCGTTGATTACATGATGTAGCTCTTATTAGTCATATGTGTAATATAATTATATATAATCTGTTATATCCTGCCTCCTCATTGTGGGGTCTAAAGAAGGGAAGAGTTATTCATATTCTTTGATATCATTCTGTTCACAGGTAATATTGTTTGTTGCCTTCCTTGTAGGTCTATTTATCACATATCACCATAGTTTCTGTCTGTCACATTCTGGTATCATGTAAAAAATCTAAAGTATTTGGGACAAGAGGTAATCATTATGTAAAGAACTGTCTTGAAAAGACAAAGTTCTTTAACTGCTTAATGTACAGTATTGTGTTTTAACTTCATAGCCTTGAAGGTTAAAAGTTTAACATAGACATGTAACATATATATGTAACATGTATGTAAATTATGAAACAAGTTGAAATTGAATATTTATGTATGTATACATATACTTGCAGAACTCTCCAACAAGTATGCACATATCGTATTAACTATAAATGGTGCGAAACTCCAACTTACGCGGTCCATGCTAAGTTCTAACACTGAGGACTAATCTGTTGATTACCAGTATGGTCAATATCAGCAAATTTATTGACTTGTATACACATATATTTAATGTTTTTAAAGAGCATAATCTAGATATTAACAGATTGAATATAGACATAGCAAATAGGCAGGTCTTGACATTGAGATTAGCAGATTTAATGAAAGATTAGAATTGCAGTGTTTTATGCACAGTAGTGTGTATGTATACATTTATAATGACATATTCAAATGTATAAGAGGTTATAGGTAGTTATAAATATCAAATATAATTAAGATTTTGTTTGTTATATTCTTCAACTGTTTCAATTATCAGTGTATTGCTTGTTATATTAAGTCTATAGTCTACTCCAGTAAAAAGAATGCAGAGGCATTATTAAAATTGTTACAAAGCACATCTGTAATAGAAATGTTGTTTTTGTCTTGTTTTGAATAAATGGGTGTTTATGAGTCTAGAAGATTAAGTTGTCAAGATATTGTTAACCAGTGATTGGTGAATGAGAAACTTGGGTTGTATGTATTCATAAAGCCTTCATTGTTTGAAATCAAGATACCAATGAAAATGAAGGGGATGTAATATTAATAAGGATGGTTGCTGGAGAAAAGTAGATTTTGATCATAATTTTCCAAGAAAAAATAGGTTTTAAGTAAGAGGGATCTGTGCAGACTGCAGACATATGTGATGGTAGGCATCTCTGCATGTCAAGATAGGCACTAGTGTAGGTTATAGTGAGAAAGCAAGTAATTATTAGGGAATACATTTGAATCTTTTGCACTCAAACACAGCTCCATTTTAAGTTAAGTTGAACTAATTAAAAAAAATTATGGTTGAAATGTACTTAAGTTATATTAAAACAAAGTTTAAGACATGATAACTTGCATTGTTCACATTGTTTCCTTTGTAGCGTAATTTGAGGACAATGAAATGGAGAATATTGTTGACCCCACAATATATTGGAGTTTCATGGTAGTTGTAAGGTATCTGAATAAATTGGAAAAAATTGTTTCAAATCTTTCAGTCCAAGTGCTAACATAACGGAATAAAGAATTACAACTTAAGATCTTTTGAATGTGGATGTCTAAATTATATAACAGATCTAGAACTAGAAGAGATCACGAGTAAATATGTAGGTGATGAAATGTTTGATTTTTGTAAAGGCACTGCAGTTACTGTTTTGCTCGGAATTCAAAGCATTGACATTCTGTGATGTGACCCTTATATTCAATAATTTTGTTTAATTCTTACATGTATCTTAATGAATCTCTATCATAGAAAGGGTAAACAAAATGTCATCTTCTTTTGTAAGTGGACTAATATAATATCCATTCAAGGTCATCTTTGACCTTGGACATGTAATTTTTGGTATGAAGTCGAATTCCATTGAAGACAAACTGTTTAAATTTTCATCTTATTTAACGTGTTATATAAGTCAGGATGAAAATTGGATGGTACCGTCATTGCTTACCTTTGAATTGGTATCACATGTAATTTGTCAGTCTATTGAGGATAATTTTTATCAAGTTATTTTGCATTACGCTGGCTTCAACTTGCTAAACCAAATAGGCTTACTTCTCATAGGCACTCGGTCTCGTCTCCGATTTGCAGGAAGTTTTGTATATCCACCGTTTTTCTTGCTTTATTGACCGTCTCTTTTTTTCTGGTTTCGTAATTACTGTAAAACCAGTGTGGCTCTCGTGACCGAGAGGTCCCGGATTCAATTCCCGCTGTGGGAAACACGGTGTCCAGTCTTTCGAATGAGACAGTAAAAACCGAGGTCCTGTGTCACAGTAGGCGTGACATGTAAAATACCTTGCTGCTTTGGGTGAGTCTGTTGCAAAGCGTAGAATTCATATACGTGTAATAATCGTGGAGTGACGTAAAACAATCAATCGTTATTGCTATCATATGATTGTATCTGTGAGATAAATTAAATTCTGAAAAAAATATTGATTATTTTAAGCTTATTTCTAAGATCTAGTCTATAGATCTTGTCTATAGACAAGTTTCAATATAGTTCATATTTCAAACTTTAATGTAGTTGAAAATCGATTTTTTCTGCGACAAGATGTGAGTTGATAACCGAGTAGTTTACAAAGGAAATGTATATAATGCGTATTTTTCGTGTGGCATATCATCCGATGAACATTCATATTACCTTCAACATCAATATATTGCTATATAACTTGATTCATAGCATTGTAAACATTTTGTTTACGCTGCTACTGCCGGAAAACAAGAAAAAAATGAAATAAGGGCCTGCTTGTATTCTTGTGAACATTATCGCCCATCTCGTCGTACTGTTTTCCTATGATGTTACAGGTTATAATGCGTGTAATATTGTAAAAGGAGTTGTGTATATGACAACAGTTTGTTTCATGCGTGTGAGACCTGCAATTCTACTGTGATGAGTAGTACAGTTTAACAGTTCTTTACTAATATCAAATGGACTCTTCATTACAAAGGGTTTTGTTTCGTGCATATAATGACTAGAAACGAAAAGAGAAATTAAATGATATTAAATTCATATAAAACCAAGTGTTTGACATACCATTGAAAAGGAAATATTACATATCTTTTTTGCAGTAGACCTTTTTCATATTGAATTCATCCATCATTAAATGTTCAACAGATGTACTGCCGCTCAAAGCTGCGTCATTCTCTTAGACGTAACAGTCTAGGAAATGACATCAATCAAAATTTAAGAAAAATAGTTTGTCGGGCACAAATGAGAAACATCCAAAACGACCAGAATGACATAAAAATAGTTTATGAGGTTCTAGAGTTGGAGGTAACCTCAATCAATTTGCCGTCCAAATGTAACAGCTCCAAAGTTTATATAAAGAGGTCTGTTTTACATGATATAAGCGGCCTATTATCCGACAAATCACATTTTCATTGTGACTTGACTGCTTTGATCGTGAGGTTTGAGGCAAATTTGACGCTTATTTTATCGGCAAAACATCATACGTCGGATATTGCTCCTTGCATAATGTAAAACTGGAGGAAGGTGGGTTATGAAAATCCTGTCACTATGAATCGCCAGACCTTGTAGTGACGACACAATGTTTGACGGACCATTTTTATGGCGTATAGATGAATCAAGTGTGTCAACAGGCTTGATTTTGGACATTTTGCATAACATGCGTTTCTTTGTACGTTTTCTTGGAAAATTTTTCTTTCCCGGGGCAAAGGGGGGGGGGGGGGGCGCTGAGGCCCTTCAGCCAACTTGTTCGGACTCGGCTCCGCCTCTGCTTATTCAAACGTTATCTATTCCGAACGCCTGACTCTATTTAAAATAAATAAAATAAAAACTCAAATAAACTTTGGTTTTTATTGATTATTTGTTTACGTCACTCCATGATTATTTCACGTACCGGTATATATGGTGACGGCATCTGCCTGATGCATTGCATAGAAATTCAGACCTTTGCAACGGACCCACCCGAAGCAGTGAGGGATCTTTTACGTGCCACGCCTACCGTGACACGGGACCTAGGATTTTACTGTCTCATCCGAGACAGAACACCGGTGCGCCCAGGGCGGGATCGAACCCGGGAGCTCTCAGTCACAAACCAAGCAACTTATCCACTGATCCACTGCTGTATGTATGGCGTGTAAAAAACGAGTAATTCGACATGTGCAATAGGGTACTAGTGACAATATCTATTAATACTACCCTACCTATATCGTTACTAAGCTTAGAACTGAAAGTCGGATGGTTAAAGTTGTTTTCAACGATTTTTCAGTCAAGTTGGGCTATGGAAGCAGTATTTCACCAGCTCCTTAAACAAAGTGGCGTAACTAGGGAGTACGCAAGTCGTTATTGGAAGGTGGCGGTTAGAATCTTGCAAGAAATACGGGTATATTAGATGTATGTACATCACATGAAGTATAACGCTCAACGTTTGAATACACTTCATATTGGAAGAAGAAGTATGTTCGATATCTGAGAAGTGAAATCGTAGTCAGTTTCGGGAATGATTTGCGATTTCCATATGTCCCAATATATTTATATATCTATGACAGACAATCGTCCGCCAGGCGTCCGAGCATGTGATGTGACAGTGTATGTCTATAACAGACAATCAACCTTTCGTTGCTCGAGCAAGCGATGTGACAGGGTATGTCTATGACGGACAGCAATCACCCTGTAGTCTCCCGACAATCGATGTGACGGTGTATGTGTCTGAAGGGCAATCGTCCACCAATCGTTTGAGCATGTGATGCGACAGTGTATGTCTATCACAGACAATCACCCTATAGTCGTCCAAGTATGAGATGTGATAGTGTATGTCTATGACTTACAATCGTCCGCCAGTCGTCTGAGCATGTGATGCGACAGCGTATGTCTATCACAGACAATCACCCTATAGTCGTGCAAGCATGAGATGTGATAGTGTATGTCTATGACTTACAATCGTCCGCCAGTCGTCGGAGCATGTGATGCGACAGTGTATGTCTATCACAGACAATCACCCTATAGTCGTGCATGCATGAGATGTGATAGTGTATGTCTATGACTTGCAATCGTCCGCCAGTCGTCGGAGCATGTGATGCGACAGTGTATGTCTATCACAGACAATCACCCTATAGTCGTGCAAGTATGAGATGTGATAGTGTATGTCTATCACAGACAATCACCCTATAGTCGTCCAAGCATAAGATGTGATAGTGTATGTCTATGACTTACAATCGTCCGCCAGTCGTCGGAGCATGTGATGCGACAGTGTATGTCTATCACAGACAATCACCCTATAGTCGGTCAAGCATGAGATGTGATAGTGTATGTCTATGACTTACAAT
Source organism: Pteria penguin (assembly GCA_035048485.1). NCBI lineage: Eukaryota > Metazoa > Mollusca > Bivalvia > Pterioida > Pteriidae > Pteria > Pteria penguin. The sequence goes on from CM068581.1 coordinate 37,302,830, forward strand.
CGTCCGCCAGTCGTTGGAGCATGTGATGCGACAGTGTATGTCTATCACAGACAATCACCCTATAGTCGTCCAAGTATGAGATGTGATAGTGTATGTCTATGACTTACAATCGTCCGCCAGTCGTCGGAGCATGTGATGCGACAGTGTATGTCTATCACTGACAATCACCCTATAGTCGTGCAAGCATGAGATGTGATAGTGTATGTCTATGACTTACAATCGTCCGCCAGTCGTCGGAGCATGTGATGCGACAGTGTATGTCTATCACTGACAATCACCCTATAGGTCAAAGCATAGTAATTCCATTTCCCATAGGGTCCCATGTTAAATTACCGAACTTCCAGCAAGATTTACACAACATCCTACATTTTAGCTATATATAATCCACATATCAAAATGTTTGTCAGACCCTCCTCTATCAGAATTTTAACAGTTTACCATAGGTTATCCACCTTAATTTCGAGAAAATCATGCTGGAAGGGGGATACCCCCCAAAATTGGCCAAAATTCAAATGTAAACAACCACCCCTTTTTAGGTCATTAAATCTTTACATTAGCGAAATGAGATAAAAATTCATGATTTTACAGCAGAATCAATCTTTATTTATACATAAATCAAATAATTTCATCCAATCACAGCTCCTGATACATTGAAATAGTAGTCCCTCTCTCCCTACACCACATCAGCCAATCACGGCTCTCGTTAATTACCTTTCTTTGACCTATAGTCGTCCAAGCATGAGATGTGATAGTGTATGTCTATCACAGACAATCACCCTATAGTCGTCCAAGCATGAGATGTGATAGTGTATGTCTATCACAGACAATCGTCCGCCAGTCGTCGGAGCATGTGATATGACAGTACCTGTCTATAACGGACAATACGCCGCCAATTGTCCGAGCATGTGATGTGACAGTACCTGTCTATGACGGTCAATTAGCTGCCAGTTGTCCGAGCATGTGATGTGACAGTACCTGTCTATAACGGACGATTAGCCACTAATTGTCCGAGCATGTGATGTGACAGTTCCTGTCTATTACGAACAATTAGCAGCCAGTTGTTCGAGCATGTGAAGTGACAGTACCTGTCTATGACGGACAATTAGCCGCCAGTTGTCCGAGCATGGCATTGTGATGTGACAGTACCTGTCTATGACGGACGATTAGCCGCTAATGATGAGACTCGAAGCTAAAGGTAATAAACAATGTGTAATGTTGAATTTTGATATAGACTTCAAAATTTCTTATGTATTTAAACAAATGAAATCTACATGAGTGTAGGTGGTCATTAGCTTGTTTACCTCTGACAATCTACTATTAATGTTACTACCTGTGAAAAGTAAAGAAGGCCATAACTCGTCTCTTGCTTTGTTTGATATCGACAATTTCCATTATTGACAGTTTTGACTGTGAAGCAATTAAAAATCTTAAAAATCTCTTTACGGGTATTATATTGTTGAAATCTTTTTCTTCTTCTGTTTGTATTAACACAATGTTGCTTTCATTCATGATATTGTGATGAATTTTAATTTGTAATAATACGAAACCATATCATAAAATGAAAATACCGCATTTGAGACATCAATATGAATAGTTGCAGACGACGTACATTTATATCTAGCTTCTGCTGTAGGATCAGCGTAAGTGCTACAAGGGTAGATACCAGGAAGTGGGTTTCCTTTAACTAATGAAAATGTTGCGGTATATGTATTTTAAAGAGCTATGTAGTGATTGTGTTGATGGTATTTTGTTTCTTTGATGTTTGACGACGTACCAGGATTATCCCTCCATTGTAGCTACCAACAGTGGTAAATGATGGAGGAAACACGTGATATTCTCGTATATACTTATCATTAGTAAACTTATGTCAGACCTGATTTAGACAGTGGAGTAGAACGTTACTCTCTTATTTCTGTCCAGTCTAGATTCTGTCCAGACTGGAGGTACAAGTAAACAAAAAGCTTTGTCACTGGGTTAACGGGAAGTCAATGGTTGTCTAGAAGTATGCTGATTTTCTCAACCATTGTTTTTTACGATACATTTGAATGAATGTGGTGTAGTAACACACGACAAATGAACCCAGTGTGACAGCACATGACAGATGAACCTAGTGTAGCAACACCCAGCAAATGAACTAAGTGTGGTGGCACACAAGTAAACTAGTGTGGAAGCATACAACAAATGAATCTAGTATGGCAACACACAATAAATGAACTTGGTATGGCAGCACACGAAAAATAAACCTATTGTGACAGCACACAACAAATGAACGTATTGCGAAAGCACAGGACAAATGAACCTGGTGTGACAGCACACGACAAATGAACCTAGTATGACAGCACACGACAAATGAATCTACATATGACAGCACACGACATAAGAACCTAGTGTGACAACACACGACATATGAACTTAGTGTCGCAACACACGACAAACGAAACTAGTGTGACAACACACGACCATTGAACTTAGTATGGCAATACACGACAAATGAACCTAGTGTGGCAACACACGACATATGAACTTATGGTGACAGCACACGTAAAATGAACCTAGTGTGGCAACACGCGACATATGAACTTAGTGTGTCAACACACGACATATGAATTAAGTGTGACAACACAAGGCATATGGATCTAGTGTGACAGCACATGACAAATGAATCTAGTGTGGCACCACACGACAAATTAACCTAGTGTGACACCACACGACATAGAACTAAGTGTGGCAACATAAGACATATGAACGTAGTGTGACAGCACATGATATATAAACCTATGGTGACAGCACACGACAAATAAACCTAGTGTGTCAACACACGATATATGAATTAGGTGTGTCAAAACTAGTGTGACAGCAAAAGACAAATGAATCTAGTGTGGCAACACGACAATATGAACCTAGTGTGGCAACACACGACATAAAAGTAAGTGTGGCAACACACGACATATGAACCTAGTGTATCAACACATGACATATGAATTAAGTGTGACAACACACGACATATGAACCTAGTGTGAAAGAATATGACAAATGAACCTAGTCTGGCAACACACGACAAATGAATCTAGTGTGACAGCACGCGACAAATTAACCTAATGTGGCAACACACGCCATATGAACCAAGTGTGGCAACAGACGACAAATGAACCTAGTGTGGCAACACACAACAAATGAACCTAATGTGGCACCACACGACATAGAACGAAGTGTGGCAACACACGTCATATGAACCTAGTGTGACAGCACGTGACAAATGAACCTAGTGTGGCAATACACGACATTTAAACCAAGTGTGGCAACATACGACAAATGAATCTTGTGTGGCAACAAACGCCACAAGAACCTAGTATGATAACACACGACAAATGAACCTAGTATGTCAGCACACGACGTAGAAACCTAATGTAGCAACACACGACGAATGAACCTAGTGTGAGAGCACACGACAAATGATTTTCATGTGAAAGCACACGGCAAATGAACCTAGTGTGACAACAAAAGACATATGAACCTAGTGTGACAACACACGACATATGAACCTAGTGTGGCAATACACGACAAATGAACCTAGTGTGACAGCTCACGACAAATGACCTAGTGTGGCAACACACGACAAATGAACGTAGAGTGACAACCCAAGACAAATGAACTTAGTGTGACAACACACGACATGTGAACTTATTGTGGCAACACACCGCATATGAACCTAGTGTAGCAATACACGACATATGAACCTAGTGTGGCAACAAAAGACAAGTGAATCTAGTATGACAGCCTACGACAAATGAATCTAGTATGACAGCCTACGACAAATGAAGACTACAAATAAACCTTGTGTGGCGGCACACGATCAATGAATCTAGTATGGCAACACACAGATGAACTAAATGTTGCAACACATGACATATGAACCTAGTGTGGCAACATACGACATATGAACCTAGTGTGGCAACACAACAAATGAACCTAGAATGACAACACACGACAAATGAACCTAGTGTTGCAACACACGACATATGAACCTACTGTGGCAACACAAGACAATTGCACCTAGTGTGACAATGACAATACCTGACAAATTAACCTAGTGTGACAACACACGACATATGAACCTAGCGTGGCAATAGGCAACAAATGAACCTAGTGTGGCAACACACGACATATGAACCTAGTGTGGTAACACAAGACAAATGAATCTAGTATGGCAGTCTACGACAAATGAACGTAGTGCTATCAACACAAGACAAATAAAATTCAGTGGGACAGTACACGACCAAAACAAAAAAGAAAACCCCAAAAAACTAGTGTGGCGGCACAAGGCAAATGAACGTTAGTGTGGCAGCGCAAGACAAACAAACAAGTGTGGTAGCACACGACAAATGAACCTAGGGTGGCAGCACACGACAAATGAATCTAGTGTGGCAGCAGGGGATAAATAAACCTAGTGTGGCAGAACACGGCAACTGAATCTTGTATGACAGCTTACGACAAATGAAGGTAGTGTGAGATTACACTTCAAATGAACCCAGTGTGACAACACACAACAAATGGACCTAGTGTGGCAGCACACGACAAACGAATCTAGTGTGGCAGCAGGCGATAAATAAACCTAGTGTGGCAGCACACGACAATTGAATCTAGTGTGACAGCAGGCGATAAATAAACATAGTGTGGCAGAACACGGCAACTGAATCTAGTGTAACAGCAGGCGATAAATAAACCTAGTGTGGCAGAACACGACAACTGAATCTAGTGTGACAACAGGCGATAAATAAACCTAGTGGGGCAGAACACGACAACTGAATCTAGTGTGACAACAGGCGATAAATAAACCTAGTGTGGCAGAACACGACAACTGAATCTAGTGTGACAACAGGCGATAAATAAACCTAGTGTGGCAGAACACGACAACTGAATCTAGTGTGACAGCAGGCGATAAATAAACCTAGTGTGGCAGAACACGACAAATGAATCTAATATGACAGCCTACGACAAATGAACGTAGTGTGAGAGTACACAACAAATGAATTTAGTGTGACAGTAGACAACAAATAAAACTAGTGTGGCGGCACACGATAAATGAATCTAGTGTGGCAATACACAAAGGAATCTATAGTGACAGCACACGACAAATGAATTTGTGTTTAGTGCACAACGAATTAGCCTAGTTTAGTGAAACAGAACAAATTAATCTACTGTGGCAACACACACACACACACACACACACACACACACACACACACACACACACACACACACACACACACACAAAACTTGTCTGGCGGTACACGACAAATGAATCTAGTGTGGCAATACACGACAAATGGAACTAGTGGGACAGCACACGGCAAATGAATTTAATGTGATAGCACACGGCAAATGAATCTAGTGTGAGAGTACACAACAAATGAACTTTGTGTGGCAGCACACGACAAATGAACCTACTTTGACAGCACATGACAAATTGACCTAGTGTGACAACACATGACAAATAAACCTGGTGTGGTGGCACACGACAGATGAACCTAGAGTGGCAGCGCACTACATGTATTAAAATAAAACTAGTGTGGCAGCACACGACAAATGAAACTAGAGTGGCGGCACAGGACAAATGAACCTAGTGTGGCAGCACAAGACAAATGAACCTGGTGTGATAACATACAACAAATGAGCAAAGGAAATGTACGTCGTATAGAATCTATCAGAATGAGAGAGAACTAAATATTCTATGGATTTAGGTGTTTGTAGACATACACTGTAGTTATATAATTTGGAAATTATGGCACAGTTGTGAAGTTTTGTATTTCATTTCAAGCAGTATTGATGATACCATTATTAGCCGATTGACGATCCTAATAATCGACGCATTTATTTTTTCTGTTGATGAACCCACCTTTCAATTATCAATGGAAATACGTAGCAAGCGTAGGCAAATATAAGAGCGAAATTAATGTAGGGAAACAATTAAATGATATTGAAATAAATCTCTGATGCGAAGAGGTGAGTGTATTTAATAAACAATAAATACAGAATCCATGACAAACCAGGGATTTATCTAAATTATCAATGAGGTAACTCTCGATATCGCTAAAGCACGTCTGACAATGTAATTAATAGTTCTGTCCAATACAACTTAATGTCAGATGTGTCAAGTACCCACTATAACACATTTGTATAGCAGATTTTAGGTATACAAATACATACAACAACATATAATACTTGATATTCACAAGCACATGGAAACCAAAGACGAGACTTGGCATTGTGGATATTCACAAACAACTAGAAACCAGAGGTGATACTAGGTACTGTGAAACCAGAGGTGAGACTAGGAACTGTGGATATTCACTAACACATAGGAAACGAGAGGTGAAACTAGATACCGTGGATATTCACAAACTACTGAAATCTAGAGGTGAGACTAGTTCCTGTGGGCATTCAGAGTACGATATAAAGTCTTACACAAGAGAAAAGTGGACAAAATGGATAAAACATGACTTATTCTTAATTAATCCTTGTACAATTTTTTTTGCAAATGATATATAATATTACAAGTGATATTAAACAATTTTCATAAAATTCTCCAATATTTTCACCCAAGACACCTGTACAAATGCATTTATACAAATGATATTAATATTTTAAAATAACTTGTGTAAAAGTATGATTAACAAGATACCTAACAACCTAAAATAATATTCATCTTCACAATATCAGAGTAATTTTCACAAAACGAAAGGTAGTTGATAGTTAAAATTAATATAAACATCTTTAAAACATCATAATTGTCAAAACAGTAGTCGACAAATACAATTTACGGATATCATATTCAGAAGAAGCTCTGATACATTGAATAGATACTCTGATTATACTATAAGTATATGGAATTTAACAATAGGAAAATTGAAGCGTAAGATTATTTCATCAGTGATAAACGTTTGTCACATTGTAATACTGAAATCTATTGACAAGATTGCAAAAGCTCTGATACATTGAATAGAGTTGAGACGTATAAATGTCATACTCTGGTTATACAGGAATTTTACTACAAGTATATTGAATTTAACAATAGGAAAATTGAAGCGTAAGATTGTTTCATCAGTGATAAACGTTTGTCACATTGTAATACTGAAATCTATTGACAAGATTGCCACACAGTTTATTTAGATATCCCCTCTGAAATATAATTAAAAAGGACACCTATATTGTTCCCATAGTTATATCGACATCATTGGGTAGTTTTGAAATTAATTTCTTCAAAATTCATCGAAAATGTTTCAAAATCATAGTAACATACCAACAATATCATCTTTATCTGTCATATTTACAAAGATCAATATTCACAGTGCATAATTCTGGCGTGTTTATATTACACTGTATTGTCACTCAGTTATTGGCGATCACGTCGAATGCACTAGAGCAGTAAATGTTGTTCTCACTGAAACATGATTGAGTGGTGAAGTATCACAGATTGTGATCATTGATGGAGAATCTTATTTCATTGTAGTTACTGGTCATTTGATAGTAATACAGATACATGCGCGGATCCAGAAATTTTTGTCAGAGGGGGTCCAACCAAAAAAGGTAAATGTTTCTCTTAGAACAGGGGGGGGGGGTCCAACCTCCAAAATGCCCAAATATTACCTTTTTTGGGTAAAATTTTCGGATTCCAGGGGGGGGGGGGGTCCAGACCCCCTAACCCCCCCCCCCTCTGTATCCGCGCATGAGATATATCATATTGCTGTTTTCGTTTACTTCAAAGACGGAATGAAAGAACTGCAACACGAAATAAAATCTGTATATGTAAATAAGAAACTCATTTTACTGCGATCAGTTTGCTAAATTATTCTAAAGCTACTCAGTATCTTCCTTGTGTATAACTCTGTCCTGAAATGGCGTGATTTTGGCTCTCACCTTTCGGTCAATTTTGTGATTAGTTTGCTTTTCATATGTTTTGTGTTTCCAAAGCTTCCGTGTTGCTGAAGTGATAAAAGTCGGTAAAATGCGCTTTTGGTGCATTACATTAATACATGAATGGGTGTACATGTTCTTTCATTTTTATATAAATACTGAAAAAATACTTAGTTCTTTTTCTACATATTTAAATCTCTCTTTTCACAAAATCATACAATTTATTGACTGTCTTGTTTGAAATGTCAGTGTTCTCTTATACACTGACCTTTTCAGAGACCAAGCATATGATGGGAAATTCTTTTCCTTTAAGATGACTGCATGTACTAAACGGTAACAGCCTTAGTTCATATAGTTCTGACAAAACTATAATAACAAAAATATGCCATTTTAATATAAAGGGAAATTGAAGAGGTTCAAGTTATTCATCAGAGGATACTTTGATATTTCTATTTCAATTAATTCCTGTCATAAAAATCAGGATAGCTGAATAACGTTTATAATTAGTAGGAGAAGGAATATAATGAGTATATCGATTGAAATGGCTGGCATGGAAATTATGTTAGAAAGTGATTCCTAATGAAATAACCCAATACTTTTATCTTAACGACCATATTTGTATCAGTGATTTTTACCATGTGTTCAGTCTCTTTAAAGCTCCTTTAATCTCTATCATTAGAAAGTGACATTTAGCCGGTGTAAATTGTTCGTGGAATAGGTGGATCCGTAACACATAAATATATTTGTAGATAGGTATTTTAATATCTTATAGATCCCATCATTAATTATCGACTCACTCTTCTATTCAGCTAGATGGGGCTATAATCGATGAGCATATAACTCTTTACGAAACTCAACGATTCTTTCTGTGATTCTCACAATCGCTGTGGGAGAGCGTTGGTCACGTGATACTGATATCCATATATAGAGTCTGTAGTGTTGAAGAGACTATACAACTTGAATATTGGAATTCACGACAGCACTTTCTCTCAACGTGCTTTGGCGAACTCAGTGCTACAGTTATATAATAGAAGAAACACTTTCCACCCATGAAGATGCAATCCACAATAGTGTTAATTTTGCTGATTTCCACTTTTTCTCTTAGTTTGGCATATCTGCTCCAAGGTAAGGTATTTTGCTCTTCTTTATTATATGACATTCATAATTAACGGCTGATGGCGTAATAGGCATCGATATAGGATATTTCATACTCCAAATCTTTCTATAGGCGATATCTTAAGGTTATGTAACCTTGGCACTACACCATCTGTGTTTATCAATATAATCATTTTCACATTTCAAATACAAAATTTAAGGAGATTCAATAATGTATTTCAAAATGTAAATCAGTTGACAACTATCGTTGGGAATTGGTTGATAATTTCCATGGTATCAGAGGAAGCAAATACATCGAGAAATAACAAAACATAATAATTTATTACAATTCCGAAATGTCATCAGCTGCTTTATTATTGAGGTTTTTTATCTATATATATAACTAGCATACGGCATAAGCTATTTCATCAGAAAGTTGTTTGTTTTATTTGTTTTTAAATAATTCATATATGAGAAAAACTCTCAAAGTATTTGTTGTTTGTACATATGAATAAAATATTAAAACAAACAGTGGATATTCGTCTTTCGAAATGTCATCAGTTGTTATGATATCGATATTGTTTATACTATTCATAAATATAATTTTTATTATAAATCCGAAATGTCATCAGTTGCTTTATTATTGATATTTTCTTAACTATATACAAAAACACAAAGTGTTTTCATCTTAAAATTGTTTGTTTGAATTGTTTATAATAATTCATATTTGAGAAAAATTGTCAAAGTATGTGTTGTTTGTTCACATGAAAAAAAACAAACAAAAAAAAACCAAAAAAATTAAAACAAACTTAGGATATTCATCTTCTGAAATGTCATCAGTTGTTATATTATTGATATTGTGGATATTCTCATAAATAACACAAAATATGTGCAATAAAAGGTGTGATAGATATTTGTACAACCTATTTCTATCCATTCTTTTATGATAAATGCTCGAACGATGAGTGGTCTGAAAAATTTATCATAGATATATAGTATATTCTGAAAAGTTTTATGTATATCTCTTCTTCAAGTTTGTGTTTGTAAAACTAACGTGATAAAATGAAAAGAGAGAGGGAAATCCGTTAAATAAAGACCAAGTGAAAGCTTATATCAAAGAAAATATTCATACGGACAATTTTAGTGGCAAACAATCATAATCATACCGACAATTATACTGACAAATAGTCATACTGACAATTATACTGACAATCATACTGACAGTTATACTAACCATCACACTGTCAATTATACTGACAAAGAATCCTACTGACAATCATATCGAGAAACAATCATACTAAGAAATAATAATACTGACAAACAATCATACTGACAGATAGTTATACTGACAAACAACCATACTGACATCAATTTCAGTTGATGCTAAATTGAAAAATATAATATTAGATAGTTAAATCATTTCATTTCTGGAATCATATAGTGTATTCATTTCACTTTAGACTAAGTTTCTAGAATGAATATGATTTAATATCGATTTTACATAAGGAAATCGATGGTTTCCATACTGTATTCCGTAGGCGGAGTATAAATGTTTTTGTCAACTCGAATGTGTCATATTTGTCAAAAAAGTAGCGAAACAAAGTTCATCAGGATACCAATAATCATCCAGATCTTCAGAAAGGTCGAGATTTAGTAACCTAATGAGTCGATCAACAATGTTGGAAATGCCTATTGAAAAGCAAAGGCGTAGAATCAATTCATTACTTTATCTTGTACAATAACCTGTCTACATTTTCTTTTAATGATGTACGACTCTGAAAGGTCAGCATATTGATCACTGTCACTCAGACGCTTCATTTATAATCATTGTACATATATAGTAAGAAGTTTACATTATGCCGGAACTATACATTGCATTCAAGAATTCAAGAAGTCATATGTACATTTGAAATTAAAATCGATTAACCCTCTCTCTCTCTCTCTCTCTCTCTCTCTCTCTCTCTCTCTCTCTCCTTTTCTCGATCTTAATGGATGATAATTTTGAAAGCAAAATTTAATCCCTCTTGAAGCAATTTACTCTCAAGCATTTGGGCTCTAATGGCAGAGTCCTTGTAATAACAAAATAATCACAATGTAATCAACACACACAGACACACACACGCACAGAGACACACTTACAGACACACACACACATACAGGAAAAATATTTTGCGAAAATTGATCTCAAGAGATTTAAGAATTATCATTGAAATGCAATAAATATATTTAGATTGTGGATATGTTTTAAGCATTTAAATACAGTTATATTTGCAAACTTGTTATATATATATATATATATATATATATATATATATATATATATATATATATATATATATATATATATATATATATATATATATATATATATAAGATTTCATCCGTAATGTAATGGCATTAGACATCGGCAAATCTTTGCACATAAAAATATTAATATTGGAACACAATTTACTCGTAGTCGTTCTTACCGGATATGAAATGATACATGAAAGGATGATGTTCATAATCAAATTTAAGAAATTTGATAATGCAGACAAGTAGATTAAGACGAATGTGAATGCCTGGGCCTCTGTAAAGTGGTACTTGATCGATTGGCTAAAAGAAAATCAAGAGAAATCAAATGATCGGTTAATGTAGAAAAATAATGATAAAGATGGTATTAGAGTAATGGGTCCAAAGTCACTATATAGCAATTATCTCACATACTTCGGGTATGCCCTCTGAGAGCATATCCTATAAATCATGCAGTTTCCACTGTTGAATAGAATAAACGTATAAAGTGGATAGAGGGAAGCCTTTATATCATTAGATCTATTAGCAGTATCTGTTATGAATCTTATAGAATTACCAAGACAAATACCAATTACGGTAACATCAGTATCTATAACTCCTCAATGTAATAATCTGAATGCAACATACATTTATTAATTGGTAGTGGTTGAATGGTTGTGTAGTGTTTGAATGGTTGCTAAATAGGCTAATATGGTTTCTTCTAAACATGCCATAGTAAGTTTATTGGATATCAGTCGCCTTAATGAGATACCTGCTTTTGTTCTATTGTATGTAAAAATCTGAGATACTGATAAATATTAGAACATATATACGATCCGATTTCCACAACTCAAAGGCAGAAAGAAAAGTTACTGATTCAGCCGTATGACAGAAATATACAGTATAAATAGTGTAATGATATGACAAAAACCCAACAACATAAGGGCATCACATAAATATTCGATTATAGTGCTGTTACGGTACCGACTTAGGACGGTCATTTGATATGATAATAGTCAATTAATTGGTGTGGTTAACCGCTTTACCACCTTTCCACTCACCGCAACAACAGAATAATCAGAGGACACACATTTAATAGAATATATATATTCCTCCATATAGAGATCAAAGGTCAACAAGTATCTCAAACTGAGAGGTCATAAAATTTATAAACAGGAATAGTAATGCATAAAACATCATGATATCAAAAATATATATAGCAACATCAAAATGAGGAAACAGTGCTCTACCGGTCTTGAAGCGAGCTCAGACACTTGGTCTGTAGGAGTCCCGACCAACAGTCAGAGGGTACGAGGTTCAGGACCATTTCTGTTGTGAGGGAGGATTCAACATGGCCCGTCATTTAGTATCAAAGTCCATTTTCAGTAAAAGAGTCCAGTATTTCATTTTTAGAGAGAAAAAAATCAGCATGTAAGAAGAAGTCTATTTCCTATGTGGACAATTCTTGATTTTTTTTTGGACAGCGTAGTATGTTTGTGATTCAACATGTAGTTACTAAATTGTGATAGTATTTATCACATGTTTTGCTGTTTATGTAGTGAAATGTCGCTATGTCATAAATTGATTTATGGCATAGGTGACGTCACAGCATGGAAAAGAATTTTGTAAAACCGGTGTTTGATGAAATAAACACATTGAAACTGAATGTAAACATTTAATGAAAAGAATATGAAATGAATTTTCATTTCATACGGTATTTATGAAATTCATTGTGTGTTTTATATCCCCTTGCCAAGGCTCGGGGATATTTATAAAACAAACATCTCGTTTCATACATACCGTATGAAATGGAATTCATTTAAGATCCTGTATATCTTTGATGAGGATGTTTTCAGATTGATGCTTATAGATTATATCTTGAAATTGAAATTCGTCGTCGCTTTCTTAATTCAAACTCTCCTTAAAGGTTACTTTTATCTTAATAAGTGTAGGACATAATGAGTTTTCATCTTTACTGATATAAGCTCTGCAGAGTATAGACTAGATGGCATTATTACGGACATATCGACCGCTAGACTTTTTCGTCCCGTCAAGTCAGATATATCTATGAAAAAATATAATCGCATAAACATTAAATTTGCAAATAAAGGCATTGATTATTTAGATTTTGGCCAAATTTTAAATCATAAGTCTGTATTAGAGAAAATACTTCCATATTTCAAAAACAAAGATCCGTCACGTATTTCCTACAGCTACACACCATCAGTTGCATCCAAAATTTATAATTACAAAGGGTTTCTACAGTGTCTTGATCTTAGCAACCCTGCATGCCATCCTCAACCGTGTGCATGTTCCTCATCTAATTTTGTATATTCTCCTTGTGGCCATGTCATTACTGGTGATCTTGATATTGTTAAAAACACCAAATTAAGAGAACTTTTACTTAAAGGATACAGAGAACCCAGATCATTCACATGGAGCCAAAATTTTGAGAATATAATCAACTGCTGCGAGGAATATGCTACACGATGGGCTTAAAGAGAGGAAGTACAGGTCGACACTCTTTCGGAATGGATAAAATCTATTGCAATATTGCTGAGATCAAAAATTAGAAAATTACAAGGCTCTGTAAACACCAGATTCGAATCTATTTTTAAAGATCCTGATGTTGTCAGAGAACTTACCTTTCTTTAAGAACATTATTTCATTACACCAGCAGATAAAGCGTCTAATAATTATACATTTACTAGTAAGAAATGTTACTTTGACAGCCTAGTGAAAGAATTAGGATTAAAGTCAGCTCCAGGAAATCCTACTTATACTCTCACTAACTTTTCGGTTTCGGAAGTACTTGAGAATCTTAAATCTGTCCTCAATACGTTTGGTATTGACACATATAAATTGAATTTAGAACTTCCATATTTGTACTGCATTCCAAAAATGCACAAAACTCCTTACAAACAACGCTTTATCGCTGGTTCCTCGAAGTGTTCCACAAAATCTGTATCGATGCTACTCACAAAAATTTTATCAGAAATTAAATCTGGCTTTCATAGGTCTTGCGAAACAGTATATTCCAGAAGTGGAATTAATCAAATGTGGATCCTTAAAAATTCAAAAGGAGTTGTTAGAGCATCTAAAATCAAAAAGTTCTACTAAAATTCACTACATCAAGTCTTTTGATTTTTCGACTCTTTACACAACGATCCCTCATCAGAAATTAGACAGATTAGCGGAAATTATTCAAAATGCATTTATTGTAAAAACGGAAGCCGCAAATTCAAATACATATGTAGGCCATGGTAAAACTTACTTCGTTAGGGATAATTCTGATTCCAAAAATAAATACACTGAAACAGATCACATTTAGATATTGAACCTTCTTATCGATAACATTTTTGTGGTGTTTGGAGGAAAGGTTTTTCAACAAATTGTCGCCATTCCGATGGGCACTAACTGCCCCGCTTCTGGCTGACATATTCCTTTACCCATACGAAGCTGAATTTATTCAGTCTTTGCTTTCGCAAGGAAAGAAACAATTGGCTCTTGGCATCAATTTCACTTACAGATGTGTAGATGACTTGCTTTCAATTAATAATCCTTCATTCGCGGAGTACCTTGGCATAATCTATCCAAGTGAACTGGAGGTCAAAGAAACCTCAGAAAGTAGTAATTCTAAATTCCAAATCTTGTATTGCATCGGGAAACGTACTTATTACAGTTATAAGATATATTAAATGAATGAAGAATTTATTGAATGCAAAGATTTCATTCTTTGTTTCAGATTCTCTTTTCAGAATGCTTACATGGCACCATACACACAGTTAGGGTGCACTTTATTTTTGTTAAGTTTTGTTACATTGTAAAACGAATATATTATGTAATATCATGAATGATTTAACAAAGACCTATACCAGCTAAGCCGGCGTGGCCTAGTGGTATCGCGTCGGACTCCTGATCGGGAGGCCGGGGTTCGAGTCCCGCTCTGGTCATGCCGGTGTCATGTCTTTCGGACGAGACAGTAAAAAAACCGAGGCCCCGTGTCGTGGTATGCATGGCACGTTAAAGATCCCTCACTGCTTTGGGTGGGTCCGTTGCAAAGGTCAAAATTTGTATGCCCCGCATCAGGCAGATGCCGTCACCATATATGTGAAATATTCGTGGTGTGACGTAAAACAAAAATCAATCAATCAATCGTATACCAGCTCATCGTTTTTCAGAAAGACAGTTGGAAAAATAAATGAATAAATAAATAAATAAACAACAACAACAACAACTACAACAACAAGAGCAATAAAAAGAATATCTGAATAAATTTACAACCCCCCTCCCCCAAAGTGATATTCAAGAAAAGTTAGAAAATATGGCCATTATACTCGATATCGTGTTAAACCGCTGACAGCAGGACTAATGTACGCTAGAAATCAAATAATACCAACAACCTGTAAAGCGAATTAATCAAATATAGTGACAAGATCTGTTATGAATTTGTTATGAATCAATTCAATATACCAGTAAGAGAATTCACTGTGCGTTGCTCTCATCACTGATTAACTGATGGTCAGATAACGGAATGCTATACATGGATTCACGGAGTTTAGTATAATTGTCCTACAGGATTATAATCAAACTTGTGTCTCTAGAGACCAGACGAAACTATTAGGTTGGACTTTATGAAGCTTAGAACCCATTACAATATTTACCATGTCTAAATGCTACTAACGACTTTGCTTTTAATAGAGGTAGTACCATGCAATTTTGAAAATGTCACAACATGACAAGAGTTTAAGTTATGTAACTTGAGTACTTCAGATCATGTGAGATTGAAAAATGCAAATCAAAAGAAAAAAAATGTAACTTTAAGCAATTACATAAAAAGTTGTTTAGAGAACATACAGGACAGGCCAGTTCATTGCACTGTTTGGAGAGGAGAACAATAGTAACATTTTTTTCTCAGTGTATTAAATAAGATATTTCTTATAGTATTAAGCAAAATCGAACTTTTTGAAAACAATTCACTAAATCCACTAGCATTGACATTAACTAAAAGGAAACCCTGGGGTTCACAAGCAGTGATAAGAGTTAGGACCTAGACATTAGCAGTGACATTTGCCAAGAGATACGGACTTCGTGTCCATTAGCAGTAACATTGGCAAAGGTTTAGAAATTTACGGTCAATTAACCTTGACAATAGCGAGAAGGTAAGGATCTAAGAATATTTAGCAGTGACACTGATCAATGGATAGAAATCTAGGGTCCACCAACTGTGATATTAACAAAATTTCTCCAGCAGTAGTATTAAGAATGGCATAGGAACATCTAATCCACCAGCTTTGGTGAGGTAAAAAACAAGGGTACACTAGCAAATATATTGACCAAGACGGCGGGTGGTATAGAAATGACATTGTAAAAGGGATAGAACCTAGAGTCCACCAGCAGTGACGTTAAATATTTCCAACATAGGGTATCATAACATCAATGATTTATAAATATATTACATCTGTAAGGTTAACAGTACAACAATGAGTAGAAATCTATCATTCGAAAGGAAAAAGAGGAGTTACTGGCTCAGTTATGTGGCAGAAGTCACCATGGAGCTATAGAATACATGAATATCAATAATATACTAGCATACATATAAAACACTTTGCGAATAATAGAAAGAGCATAACAATGAAGTTTTGAACATGTTGGAAAATGGTGAGTTAATAATAAGGGAAAAATTAAAGAGGTCATTTCAATTCTTGTGTTGTTCCGAAAAGCACCTGCGGGAATCGAACCCAAAATCTCGCTAACGAGTCTAGTACCTGATCAATCAATTACTATATACTGAATACAATATTTATGCTTCTGCTAGAGATTTTTACTGTTGACTTTATCGTAAGATGAGGTGTCTCTACATTTCTTTGAAAGGTTCATTACGAAGTCAGATTTCTTATGTGATATTTCCCGTTGAATCCTACTTATTGATTTGTTTGCGTGTTAAAGAAAATAAATATTTATTTCGATTTAGTTTCAATCAAATTGAATTAAACCTAGATTCCTGTTATTTGAAATGAAGACCATAAATTAAGTAGTTGGAGTTTTATTTCTTTATATTATTGTCGTAAATATCAGTGAAGAACTGTATTGGTGAATATAAGAAAGACAGAAGAATGAAAGAAAGAAAAAAAAACCCCGGTTGTTGTTTCTCTGTATTATCTGTCCACTTCCTTATGTATTGTAGAAGTTTATATTACGTTCTCTTGGGATTACGTTTCAAAATCTCCCTTTTTGTCTGCACACAAAACGTTGACCTTTTGTTATTGACAAATCTGGTTTATGACAGGATCTGTTTTTGAGAAACAAAAGTAATTATCTTTTGAAATATGGAAACGATAAAAACTAAAATACATAAGCCTGATAAAAAAGAAGCTTCTGAAATGGACTGTTTTCATATATAAGACGGCATGATTATTCAAGTTCCAAATCGATTGATAAGTATTTCATAGAATGTTATCCATAGCCTTCCGTCCTATCTAAAAGGAAATAAAAGACCGAAGAGTTTAATGCTAATACTGTGTTACGGCGTACCGACTTCGTAACAAAATGAACAATATCTACACAGAATAATCTTCTATGTGAGAGCGACTCTAAAAGATTAAAGGCGTAATAGTTATCAATGCTTTTCAAACGTACGTTAATGGATCTTTACTATTGATTACTATTCATTCAGTTCCGCGGCACAAAATGATGGAATAAAGCATTGAAGGATGTTTGCTGTATTATCCAGTTTCTATTATCTATTCCAATTTGATCGACTGATTTAAATCTTTAATCTAGGATAAGTCACAGTTATTAGTAATGGAATCTGTTTACTACATCTTCACCACATATATCAGTAGAAAAAAAGAAGAAGGTGCGAACTTTTTTATTTTGGTTCAGGGCTTTCAAAAGAAGGATTGTCTTTGAACTCTCGTTTTACAATGCATCAACTTGGACATACTTTTACAAATGCAGTATAATGGATCGCATGGACGTTCTATCAGGGTATAATGACATTGGACAAAAATGATCCCATGTCATACATTCAGAACATTAATTATATTTGTTATTATCATTCGAAATCGATTTTAAATACAATATTTGATTAACATTAATCTAACACATTATGAGAGGAAAAATTGGGATGGGGAGGGCATGGAGTGCTTATTTAATTGCATAATAAAATGTATGTTTTTTTTTTGACATGCACGACTGGTCTGGCAGGGAATGCTTACCCCTTTTAAGCACTTAGTATCATCTCTATTATCAGGGGTCAACGATGTTCACAGCGATACATTATTGTGATTGCTACAATGAAAAAACATCGGTGACCTATTAGTTTAATTGACAAAGCGAAGTAAGCATCCCTTGGAAATTGGTCAACGTATCGTGATGCTTTGATAAGTTTTGCAAAAGCATGTATCCTACATTAAAATAGCAATTAATGGTAAACATGACAGAATTTGGTAAAATGAATTGCCAATAGTACGATTTTTCATGGCACTATGTCAGACGGTCTAAAAACTAAAGTGATTCAAAATGGAGTCAAAATGCCAAATTCCGGAAGCTTTAATCAGTAAGTAGTCTTAAATGTGAGAGTGAAATAATTTGAAGATCTGAAAAGAGGTTGCTTTATGTCTTTGTGAATTCAACATTATAATTCTAATGTATAATTTTAATATATGTAACATGTGCAATCTGTGTGTATTAAAATTATATACTTAAGAGAAAAAAGAAAGATAAACAGACACACAATACTTTACATTAGAATGATGTCCTAGAGGTATGATTATCTCATTTAGTTCGTGGCGCAGAGCACATGTCATTTATAGCTTTTTTTGGTGAGACCAGAGCTCTCTCGAATCTATTATGCAATACAATCCCGCTGTGATGCACTGGGTTAGAATCACTATTATGTCATACGGCGCCTGTCATTTATGGTCTATTGTGTGGATTGTACCTAAATTTGATTGCCATGTTATAGTCTCTGTGCATGTTAAAATATTTTTACGATACGCCAACAATCTATTTCTGCTTTCAAAGCAGAAAAATAAAAGTATTTAGATGATAGAATTCTCATGAAATCTATTCTCATGAATTCTTGGAAGAAATCTAGTGTAGGTTGGGCCATTACGTAACATACATTATTGTATGAAATAAAAGAAAATAATGGTGTATGACACATAGATAAAAGGTTGTCGCATCAAAGTGAATAAATTAATGCATATTATTCACCAAATTAAAGGTCAAAATAAGACATTTTAGAATAAGAATAATTCATAATTAAAAATAATAAGTAATTTCTTGCATGTTTCTTCATATGATGTAGTATTGTTATATATTTATGTTGAAAAATAAAAATGAAATAACGCCAATTATACGAATGCCGACAAAGTACTGTTTGCCAATATCGGTTAAATGTAATTATGAGGATACAGCGAAACGTGCGGCAAATATCTGATGAATTGCAATTCCTTTGTTCTCAAAATGTAAGATAATAGACAAGGAAGACAAACTTATAAAAGGCTTTAACAATCTGATTTAGTGTTTAAATAGAAAGTTATGGTTTAGCAATGTCACAAACGTTTGGTCATTATGGTATACATCCCTTAAGATGACCATTAAGTTACTGGATGTTAATGGCTAGGGTTGTTACTTTGATATAAAGATATACTCACCTCTACACATATTTAATGTTAAAGGAAAAATCACATTGCTTCCACAGTATTTACGGCTGTCAATTAAGCGTCATCAAAGTATTATCATGACATTAAAATATAATCTTATAATAGATATGAAAAGCTGCTGAAACTAAATAAAATGTATAATGTAATGAGAAATATCAAATTGTAGTGAAACCAATGTATCACGGTCACATTAAAGTGATGATAGAAACATGAAAGACAAACGTTATCAGTATATAATCTCTTTATAGATGTGATTGTCAAGACAAGTTTTACATGTGTCTCTTAATGCTAAATGAATGTTAATCTGTTTCAAGTATAACAAAGCAATTAAAGCACAAAATATAAGTTATAGACAACTCACACTTCTTGTAATGACGAAGTCTGTCAAAATTTTAGTGAAATCTGTATAAAACAATAAAAGAATTTCAACATCTATCATTAAGGCAGGTTTGATTTTGAAAACAAAAATAAATAGGCACTTACAGACAAAATTAATGATAAAGATCGAATAAGCTAAAACAATTAGGTAAATGCTTGCTGATAAATGGGTGATTAAAGCACGATAATAGTTAGGATTCGCATTAATTTCTTTTATCAGACCAGGCGATCTGACTCAACAAGATATCTCCAATAGAATGATTAGGCAATGGTCGGTGGTAAACCTCTTGGTAATCTATCAAACTTTTAACAGAGATATGATTCTTGTTCAAACATAGTGATCAGCAATAAATTATTTGTCGCCTAAGAAGTGACAGTTCATTAATACATTGTACCTTAACACTGGTCGATAAAGGGATAAAATAATTTCTATCCTATTACATATTTCTGAAGTGTAAAAAAAAAAGGGGGGGGGACGTAAAATATCAGACGGTAAAGAGAAGAGATAATTGGAAAAATACAAAATAGCGAACTTCTGGAATAATTAGAAACTGCATAACGGAGGAATAAGTTTTTTTTATGATCGACTTAAATAGTAATGAATACACTATTTATATATATTTATAGTATTTATAAAGTATAAATTCATTCAAATGAGAAAAATAAAGGTTGAAAAAATCAGTAAATGTTATAGAAAGCTTGCTGTGATTAATCAAATCAATCATCAGCCAAAGGAGAGCTATTGCCATGGCGCGTTGTCCGTAGACCGTCTGCTGTAAACGTTTTCTGTAGAACTTCTTATGGGACTTGAAATAAACTTACGATTAAGTACGTAAGATTCCATATAAAATACGAAAGTAACTGGTGTCACATGACTATGGCACTAACCTCAATGTACCACAGTGGACATTCACGGACCCCTGAAATTCAGAGGGGAGACCAAGTACCCGGGAGGAGTGAGTGTCTCCTGTTTGGCTGTCCACACCCGCCGTGAATGTCCTGACATACAGACGAAACACTATAATTCAGCATTATATATATATACATGAATGTGAACACTGTGTAGAAAATGTCACAGCCACATATCATCAGGAAAAAGGGTATAATAACACTTAAGTCAAACCTTCCGCGGTGAACTTTTTTGCGAGCTCCACACTACAAAGAGAATAAGTGTGACGTTCATGTAAAATACGAAAGTAACTGGTGTCACATGACTATGGATTGTTTTTTGGCAGATCCCTCAAAAGCTGGATCCACGGCGGTTCGATATACACTCAGGAAGATATCTTCATTTGACAATCTTCTTTAGACCCGCTTCATATATTAGCAACCGAATATATCAGAGTGATCTAGTAAGGTATCTTAATAACGGTTGTTGTAAATAGTCTATTCAGAAATCAAGTTTTAAACATTTACTTTTGACTTTTTTTGGACTTCGTCATTTTTTCATATTACAGTTATTTCTATTACTATGTAATAATAAGCCTTGATGGACTTCTCCTTCAGAACTAATTCATTTTGAAGAACTCAACTCCCCCTTGAAATGTTACTTTCGGCCAGATCCGTCAAGGAGTCATACAGGACAGTAGTGAATACGGAACGCCTATTGTAGTATATGAGATAGTCAGTGAGGAACATCCATTATACTATCTATGTTTATATGAGCATATCAGTTTTATTTCTGTGTTTAATCATCTATTTATATATGAATAGAAGAAAAATAACTAAAGTACGTGGCACAGACGTACATATGAAAGGAGGCATAATAACATATATATACGTCTGTGTCACGTAATTTAGTGTTGTTTTGCCCCTGTTTATATGTACGTCTGTGTCAGACTTTAGTTTCATTATGCCACTATTCATATGTTCGTTTGTGTTAAGTACATGTTCTTCTGTGTCACATACTTTACAGCGTTAGTCCACATACTTGCTTGTGTTGTCCGTTATTTGTTTTGTCCAATATCCCCCTCCCCCCCCCCCTCCATGGGATATTTTATTATTACTTATGATTTTCACAGTAGTACATATTCTGTTTTTCTTTTGTAATAATAATCTTCACTGCACCTTTCTTCTAAGGCTTAAATTGAAATAAATTCTGTAATGTTCATATATGTAGAAATCATAATTTGTAATAATTTAGTAATTAACATATTGTTTTCGAAATTCTCCTTCATCACCACCACGAAATGAACATAATGAATAATTGCCTTATAATTCACCACGATTTGAATGATAGTTGAAACATAAAATTGCTTAACTGCAATCTACTACAATTTAATCGGTGTAAACATCGACACATCATCTATAACGCTTACTAAATTATTTATAGGCTATTTTACAGTGTACTAGAATATAATGCTTTATATAACACGTTGCCTTCTTCATCAACAGAAATTTTATTTTTTATCACTATTGTGCCATTACTCTGCGTAATATCTTGACACATTTTGATCTTAATGAAGAAGATAATGTATTTTATACACAGATCTTAGTAAGCTGTACGTCTAATAGTGTTTAATTATCACTAATACACGGTTCGTTACATTTAATTCTTAAATTATGAAAAAGTGTCACAGAATTTCATAAAATTGTGGTAATAGGGTAAATGATCATTTACACTTTTTAATTCGGATGGTACCTATACTCCCGAAGATACATTTCTAGATAATGATTCTGGTAGTCTTTAAGCATATAAGATTACTATTTCCAAAATATCTTTATCGTTTGTTAGAATCATCCTAACGGCATTTTATCTCGAGGAATGTTATGGAGGCGGAGATTATTTAATTTGTTCCTGTTAGCGATTGCGGTTGCAGCAACAATAATACGTATTTTATCTATTTTCGGAAGTTTTGAAGACATAGACTCACAAAATTGAAAAGCCTAAACAATTTACGAAATAAGGCAGAAACTGTGTTTTATCAACACATTACACCCCGCTGATGTGAACTCTTCTGTGAAGTATCAAGCGCTTGTCAATTACTTTGTTATCGATACCATTTCTGTTTCAAAGTATGTTCTTTTTAGTAAACCGAAAGGAAAATAATATGCAATAGTCATCTTAATTCGATAACTTGATTTTAAGCATTTATGGTCTACTTATTAATTCAAGATTATAAAAGTGTAGTTACCCTGAGGTCTAGGAACGTTAAAAAGTACACAGGACCTCTACTTGCTTTTGTGTTGTCTTTTAAAATATCTCTACAAATACTTGTCGTAAAATGTAAATAATTTCAGCTTCATTTTCATCATGCTGGCAATAGTACGATTTATACAGTTGACGTCTGACAACAATATCCTACATGGATATAATTATTTATTCTGCGACAAACAATGTAATGTGGAGTATTAATTGGAACATGTAACAACAATAGACGCTGGGTATTGACACTTATACACTCTGTTACTCATTCAGATGATATAATCGTTATCGACAGTTCATTCTGGCCAAAGCGTGGTTATACCTTTATCTATGTTATTGCAATGAACTAACCGGTCATTTGAGGTCACCAAATAAAAGTTGAGATAAATAGCCATTTTCTCAGAGGTCCAATGTTTTTTAGAGAAAGAGTACGTGCTTAAGTTTCGTAAGATCATAATATAGGTAATATGTATTTAGATTTGATTATGAATTAAAGATATGAGATATGTCATGATATGATAAATGTTTTTTCTTCGTATTTGGAATAGTCATCTTAACTCTACTGTTCAAACATAACACACCAGTAAAAAGAAGACAACAATATTTGCAAACTAGAAAGGAACATTTTCATTAAGATGGGCAATATGTCCAGTTTGAGTGACAAAACTCACTAAAATGTAACATCATATAAATATAATATAAATACCTCTGATACCAACGATAATGTTGAAATCTGACATAGGAATAAAGATAATGCTAGAATCTGGCACAGGAATAAGACAATCATATGTGTAACAAACAGATTTGTTTTATTCTAAATCCAAAAAAGTCAAGAAAAGATTTTTCTGTGAAACGTGATTACCATTATGTTGTATATGTTATACATCATGTAAATGGCATGTCCTTTCACAGAGTTTTAGTGGGGGGGGGGGGGGGGGGGGGGGGGGGGTGTTAATTAGAGGCGTGCATACAAAGCTTATTTTTCACGAGATTAGCTATGAAATATGCTATATGTATGAATGTATGTATGTATTTAGAAGGTATTTATGTTTTATATTTATAGAAAAAGACATCACAAAAGTATTTAATTGTTATACGATTGCTGTACCGATTAACAAAAGTCAGTGAAAATAACAATAGTCACTTAGCTGGTGTATTAAACATTTTATAAACAAATACCCACTCCCTTCTCACAAAAGCAGTAAAATGAAACTGCACATTAAAATTTTTAATAAACCTTTAAATAGAAAACAAAGATCAACAGATTAATAAAAGTTAAGACATAATGACAAGAGACATACATTCATTCATTTAGCATATTTCACAGCTAATCTTGTGAAAAATAGCCCCATTACACAAATCAGATCAAAATAATATTCATATGTATATTTGTCTCAATCTGGATTTCACTGATCATTTTGGTTGTGATTCCTGAAAATGATATTTTAAAAATATAAATGATGCATTTACTTCTTTTTAAAAAGAGCTTGCAACAGAAATCTCATGGCGCACACACACCCTCTCTCTCAAACAAACAAACAAACAAACAAAAAAACCCCAAACAAACAAAAATTAAAGAACATGAACGCCACGAACATGCAAAAAGTAAATTAATACAGAATGCAAGCATTTACTCTTACTACATCATTTAGAATTAAAAATTAAATCATGTTATGATTTACAGTTCACCCCTGCTTTACACACCCGTTTTTCTAAACCTTTGTATGCACGCCTCTACTTCACTCGCCGCCCCCCTCCCCCCCCCCCTTTTCCCAGACTTTTCACAGAAAAATCTTTTCTTGATTTTTTGGATTTAGAATCAAATAATCTGTTTGTTACACTTATAATTGTCTTATTCCTGTGCCATATTCAAGCATTATCTTTATTCCAGTGCCAGATTCTAGCATTATCTTTATTCCTATGTCAGATTTCAACATTATCGTTGGTATCAGAGGTATTTATATTATATTTATATGATGTTACATTTTAGTGAGTTTTGTCACTCAAACTGGACATATTGCCCATCTTAATGAAAATGTTCCTTTCTAGTTTGCAAATATTGTTGTCTTCTTTTTACCAGTGCGTTATGTTTGAACAGTAGAGTTAAGATGACTATTCCAAATACGAAGAAAAAACATTTATCATATCATGACATATCTTTAATTCATAACTACATAAAGCCATGCATTGCGTTATATGACTGATTTATTGATGATCATATAATGATAACGTATTGCACAAATCCCTTTCAATATTAGAACTTTAGAAGCTTCCATACTTAAATACAGTATTTTAATTGAATTACTACAATTGTAAATCATGCATAAATAACGCAAATATATATGATGTGTGCAATATTTGGACGATAGAATTTTTTATAATAGTCTTTGAACTTAGTCTGTTTTGGTAAGTATCATCAAGGGTTTAGTTTGACCTTTCATAACCTGAGATCTATTTTCTGCTTAAGATGAGTTATATAATGTATATATATAATGTGCTATCATTAAGATGCCGATAATACCTTGTGTTTGAATGCCAATTTTGAAAGTAAAATACTATTCTGATAATCGAAGCATCACTGTGATTTTATTTTGAAGTTAATATAATGTCATTTTAAATTATTTTCCTATCTAAATATGCCTAAATTTTTATAAAGTTAAAGGATTTGCGTCTTAATGTCTAGAAAAATCCATATCAACACTGTTTTGACCTTGTTAAAGATAAGGAAAAAAAGCCATCAGGCTCAGCTGTATGAAATGCTTGTAAATCGATCTTATAGATCTCAGGTTATGAAAGGTCAAACTGAACCCTTGATGATACTTATCAAAACAGACTAAGTTCAAAGACTATTATCATATATATTTGCGTTATTTATGCATGATTTACAATTGTAGTAATTCAATTAAAATACTGTATTTAAGTATGGAAGCTTCTAATGTTCTAATATTGAAAGGGATTTGTGCAATACGTTATCATAATATGATCATCAATAAATCAGTCATATAACGCAATGCATGGCTTTAAATCATTCAGTCATATTGGTGTAGAAAGTAGGAAGTGTTTTAAAAGTATTTATTATCGCAAGCGTCTCTGTTTGCTTTAATGACCTGTGTATATCGTTCTGAATACAACACATTTCGCGTATGACATGTAAATTACATTTCCCGGAATCCCAAAGGAATCGGATGGGAACGCGGCTTCAGTTTACAAATCAGTGTCTGTAATGCAGCCTATCAAATTCATCAAGAATATTAAGAATACCGTACGTTGGTCATTCAATCCGGAACCTTGAGATATCGCAAGGGATTTCCTATATGTTGCGTTGTGAATTACTATGTTTAGACTGAAATGATCAAAAAGTCCATAATGAGGGAATATCCTGTATATTAGCACAAGAGTGGAATTGGTGTTCTTAGCTATTACCATGAGGCATACCAGGAAGTCAGCTACTAGTCATGAATGGCAATAAATGTAATTATTCAAAGTTTGAATTTATAAAATGAAATTAAAGCAACTCCCCTTTGTTACAAACATCTTGAGTTAAGAAATCGACACTGTTCCGACAAAAATAATTCTGAATTAATATGAAAAAAGGTTATAAATTATTCTAAAAATAAAAAAGTATTTCCGTCCTGCATAGCTCTGTTGATGGGTTATATGGCTCACAGTTTTAGATCAGTTTGGTCTTAAGTTTGCTCTTCAAATACTTATGTTTTCGTATTCCACAGTTAGAAACATAATTTGTTGAAATGCGCGTATGGTGCACCAAACTGTATACACCTATACATGTTCTAATAAACATTATTCTGATTGACTCAGAATATATATCTTGCTAAAATTCAATAGTATCCTTCGGACATTCCGAATTTTACAATTATAATGGCAATGAAATAAGAAAACATAAACACTTTTGCATGTAATTACTTAGCAAAACGTCGATTTTCTTTTATCCTTTGGCGGTTTTCGGTTCTGTCTTTCTGATCATTTTGGCGATAAATTTGCTTTTGAAATTAGTTTGAGCTGGAACCATGTTTTGATCTTGTGCATCACAGAAGGAACATAGTAGTCGAGTTGCGGATATGGATCTGAAAATAAAAATGTCCGACTGACATTCTGTTGTTCACTGAGGTTATTCTTTGAACGTTCAGTTACAGCATTATAATATCGTTACGGAACATTAGTAATGACAATTATTTTACATCAATTATAAATTGATTTGATTTTATCTTACTTTATTACTTGCAATTCAATTTTTGCTATGAAGTTTGATTTTTCATGTTGGAATGTTTATATTATTTCCGATATTAAGACTAACTAAATCTGAGTGCCAATAAAAAGAAATCGTAACAATGAAAGATCAATAAAACTTTTTGGGTGGGGGTAGTTGTTTACAGTATTACTCTCTGATGCCAGTAAAGTATTAAGAACTTTGATCAAGACATTTCGGAGAGTAAGACACACATTTTTGTCTTTCTCTAATAGAAGATTTTAGTGATCTTATTTTCGTATATGATTTTATTTCTTTAAAGGTAACGAATATCTACCTCAAGCATAGCTCTTTTAGTCAGTAGTTTGGAATACGGTTTTCAACATCTATTTTGGATATCAGCCCATAAAAACAGTAGGAACATAACATGTGAAATTATGGGGTTTTTCTTATACTTCGTCTTTGAATAAATATTGTTACGAGATAAAGTCAAATTTTCATCTCCTATATATCGCTTAACATGTTGTATATTTATTACGACTGATCCACAAAATATGAAACTTGTCTTATATAATCATTCGGCAGTCCTGACAAACTAATACGATTTAGGGGTCATGGTATAGTAACTTATGATTTCTATGGTTTATTTATCATACACTAGTTATTATTTATGACTGTATTGTTTCCCGCTTAATCAGATACTATATGGCATTTCCTGACTCTCTTCTTCTGTTTACAGTAGATCCAGCAGAAGCTTTAGACGAGTATTTTGATGAGGATGCAGCTTTAGATACATTTAAAAATGTCAAAAGGTCAGTATGCCATTTAGTTTTGTAAACGTAAGTTTTATATATATTTTCTTCTATGCATGCTGCTAATTTCTTAATATGCCCTTCAGTATTGTAACTCTTTATATCTCTATTTTCTAAACAGTATTTTTAAAAGCATATTTCCTAAAAAATATTTAATTATATATATATATTTCATGTATTGCATTAAATACGCAATCGCCGTGTGTTATTTTGGGTCGATTAATTTTTTTGTATTTTGTATTTCTAAAGGTAGTACACTCATGATACATGGGTACTAAAGACGTACTCAAATATAATTCCTCTTTCAGTGAAAATAAAGTTGAATTCTTTTAATCATACTTTTACATCTTGCATCGTTGTGCATATCATTATCCCTAAGCGTGTACATTTTGTATACATTTATTCTGTAGCCTATCCTTGCGTATTGCAAATCTGATGACTAAAATAAACTTTGCTTTATTAGATCTAAACTGAAGTACACCATTAGGACTGATTGCCGCATTAGGTAATTACTAAATGATTCAATCGGGCCAAATAATCTGCTTCAGGATTATTAGAAGTGAAATGAATAGACTGAAAACATTTTGATTAAAAGAACTGAAAAGCTTTCCCCTATAAATATTGTTAGTATTGCGCACTTTTATGCCAAGTCTCAGATATGAAGAGCAAGATCAAATCTCTGTAGTCAGTTAAAGGTCACTATACTTAGCCCCAAATGTTATCCTTCATTCTTCTTTTAATCGATCACCGTTCGCAGTGCATTTATGACCCAACTATACATTCCAGCACTGTAAAATGGCAATCAAATACAATCATCTTTCAGAAAGAGCAGTCGTTAACAGTTGACGACAATAAATTCGAAGAGTAGGATAAAAAGAGAATTTGAAGTTTATTTGTACTAACATATCTGGTTTCGAAATATGTCTTGATATTTCTTATCAGAGACTTTTTCCATTATAGATTTTACTTCTGTACCTGACAAAATATTCAAAATTTTATACAGTTTATTGAAAAATGGATGTATTTCATGAACATTATTCGAGTCATATTTATAGACAATATGCCTTAGAAAATGCGTGATTTGAACATTAAAGTATTTTTATTCAGACGAAACGGGAATGATTCTAATATTCTCGAGTTAAAAAAATCAGCTAAAATATCTATCTATTTTTAAAATTCAATAAGTTAGTGTTTTTCTTATAAAAAGATTTGATTGTGATACAATATTAAAATAAATACTTTTCTTGGATGATAATGAAAACATCAAGCCAAAATAGGAATTGATCATGGTACTCTTGATTACTGTGTAAATATTTATCCTATAAAGAATTGAGTATTGTGCTGTATGTTAAACCAATAGTAGAGTGATTCGGAAGTATTACATGTTTTCACTATTTTACGATAGGATTTGGGATTTACAGGCTCATAAGAATCAAGCAAAATCTGTACACAATTACATTATAAATACGTATAGTAATTTTACATATAAAGTTCTGTGTGGAAAAAGAATGACCACGCATACGCTTCGAGTCAAAATAAAATATTTTCTCTAGTCTGATATAAACTACAAATAAAAGGAACTGTAAATTGTAATGAATTGCCCATGGTGATCTACAGAATATCACAGTTCTCTAATTCACGCGGAATAGAGTGCTAACGTATCTCGAGTTCTCTGATGATTGATTCTGTATGAAAACCGTGTTATAACTTTCTTAATATATATCATTCTGGCCTCAATGAGAAGAATAAAGTATATTGTTGGGCAAACAAGCTATCTTGGAAAGCATATGCCAAGTAATCATAATTCTGTTATCATTTAATAAAAGTGTTTATTTTAAAATTGTTATCTATAGCATCAAAAGGACATCAATACTTCCAAATTGAAGATTCATGTAACTGCCGATATTATGACACCTTTCTCTAGATAAAGCCGCCAGATCAATTCAAACTATAAGATACTTACTGTTGAGACAGATCAGTCCATAATCTGGTGTAGAGATGACTAAATTGATATTAATCTATACGACCAGTGGACAGTACCATCTTTAAAATTCTCTTTAAATATCACCAACAGTTCGACGAGGGATTTCGATGCTGATAACTTATAAAGCAAAACCCTCACGGGATGTGTTGCTCTCCATAATCTTTTTCTGAATTTTTAAACTTTTGACAAGAGGTTAACATTCATCTCGATTAAATAAATTTTGATGAGTTGTAAAAATGTAACATGTAATAACGTGTATAATTATCGTTATGATCACATAAGACTCTTTTCATAATGTTTCAAAGTTTATAACGTTTTTGAAGTATGAAATTAATAATTTCATCTCGATTTTCATTGTACAAACATAAAAATTTCTTTTACTCTTTTACTTATGAAATATAACCTATGTAATGAAACTTTTATTAAAAAATACATATTATAAACATGAAAAAAGCATTTCAAGATATCGTAAAAACAGTAACAAGTAATAATTCTAAAGTTAACAACTTTATTGTAGACATAGCTCAGTCCGTAGCATGCTCAGCTTCAGGCGGAGCATGGTTTAAACGCCACCGGTGACTCATCGGTGCTGTCTTACAGAGGCATCTGGCTTAATGATGAAACAGAAAAATCCGAGGCCCTGTGTGGCGACAGGCTATAGCTTGTAAAAAATCCCTCGCTGTTTCTACTGGCTTCGTTTAATGTATCTCACTTTATAAGCAACACATCGGGCAGATGCCGTCAACTTGTGGGTGAAATAATCTTGGTATGACGTAAACGGAGAAGAAAAATACGCTTATCAAAGTGATAACAAAAAGATTACAGTGAAAAGACGTTATGTCAGAGAATATGGTCGCGTTTTCTTCCACCATTAACGGTTTGGAAATCTAAAACAACTTATCCAATTATCTTTATCATGTCCAATTTCTCTCGGGGAATCTTGCTAGAGTATGAATAGTATGAGCGAGATTCCCTACGACTGAATGCTTTACCCATACCACTTCCATGGTATCATTGCTTCTTGTCATTTTTCAAATATGTTCAATATGTTTTATCAAATACGTCATTACCTCAAATAACTCTATATGCCGAAGAGCGTTCGTTACAGCTCCATAAAATACCATCCCTACACTCAAATCAATGGCCATACCCAATGAGTTTGTGAAATGGATTCAGATTTTATTGATTGATGTCTATTTCCCACCTAACTTGATTATGAAATAAGAGGAATAGCACTAGAAAAGAAATATGTGGACAAATAGCATTACAAGCTCTATCTAACTCTTACATGGCGCCATTATATTTTATTTTGCGATTGATTAATGTTGAAAGAATATTATGTATAGACGATTACCATGTCTTCAAGCTAACAGGAAATGCGCTGCAAATGAGATCTGCTCAGACAGGCTAATATCAAACGATATATGAACGAACGACAAACAAACCGGTCTCCGATTGATCAAAGCTATTTTATTGTCTTCGCAGGACGTTGTTACCGTGTGTCAACTGCAGTTGCAGAATGGCCATGATGAATAGGTGGACGATAAATTAGTGTTTACTCCTGTAATTTTATTTACTTTCAGACAGGTCCGTAATTATTCTACGTATCAGTAGGACTCGTTTTTCCCAGATAATATTGATTCATTTTCCTCTGAACAAAGAGCATTTCGTTGTGACATTTCTTTATATTAAGAAAGAGAGAAATAGATTCTATTCATTATACATAAAAATACAAAAGTTATATGAATAAGGTGATGTAAAATTGAGTAGAACATCTATGCGTTGTTAAGTATTTTACTTCAATCAAAAAATAAAAAAGAATGTTTATTACATTTTCACTTATAGCCGGTCCATTACCAAGTTAAGTGATGTATAATAACCTTACTTCAACATAGAGTAGCAGGATTATGTTCTGAAGTACCCTTTACACTTTGCATCTTCCCATAGAACCGCCAACTTATCTGTCTTAATGTGACCAGATCAATACTCGGTTTGCCAAGTGGAAGCGGTGATTTTTTTGTCTCGCAATAGAAAAAGTGTAGGACAGAATGACCACCGAACCCGCTAGACATTCCTTCACATCAGGATCTGGAGTCTGAATGTAGTTATCAAACCTCACATTGTGAAATTTATTTTGAAACCAAGTATGCATTCTTTGCTTATTCAATATGATTCTAGCAATTTCCTCGTGTACACTTTTTATAATACTGTTTATTTTGAAGATTTCCTGTCAATCATCAGCTTCATACCACATCAAATGTCTTACTTTGAATTTTGTTGTTTTTATATAATTTTAATGCTTTTAATACATGCCTATGTTTCAGTTTTTTTATGCGAGAATCGCTTTGTCTTCAGACTTTGATGTTCGAAATAATTATATTTTATTGATATGTCTTCTTTTGATCATGTCTCTGCGGGTTTGAATCTCGTTGGTTCC
Organism: Pteria penguin; assembly: GCA_035048485.1. NCBI lineage: Eukaryota > Metazoa > Mollusca > Bivalvia > Pterioida > Pteriidae > Pteria > Pteria penguin. Next base: position 37,335,745 of record CM068581.1, read on the forward strand.
ATTGCCATGCCAAGTCTGGTGGTACCAAGGATGTACATGATGAAGTGATACACTCTGATTGTAATGACATTATTTTATGTTAGAAACATTTAATTATTATAATATTGGGGTACGCTTGAAACATTCTGAATATACACATATCTCATCCTTGTTGGAGGACTTCTGCGACGGGTATTCGATGCAACCGGGGGACGCTTACTCCTCCCGGGCACCTGGTCTCGCCTCGATTTTATTTGGGTTCGCATTTGTCTGAATATGACATTACACACGATATTGTCCTTTTATTCCATGGACTATGAGATATGGTTTATCCTTCGGTACTTCTTCGTTTTTTCCTTTGAATTTTCAAAATCTTGGAAGCCATGATGGACCATATCACATATCTGTCAATGGATTGTTGACCATATCATTGATACTGTATATTATTCTAGGATCACTAATGAGGATTTTAACCCAAATTATACATGTCTTATGACATACTGTAAATTCCATTTTTCATCTTACTCTTCATTTTGTTACAACTGTGTTGGTATATTTGTTCTTCATTTTGTTATACCTGTGGTGGTACCTTTGTGCTTTATTTTGTTACACCTGTGGTGGTATCTTTGTTCTTCATCATGTTGTTATACCTGTAGTGGTACCTTTGTGATTTATTTTATTACACCTGTGGTGATATCTTTGTTTTTCATTTTGTTACACTTTTGGTGGTACCTTTGTTCTTCATTTTGTTATACCTGTGGTGGTACCTTTGTGCTTTATTTTGTTACACCTGTGGTGAAATCTTTGTTCTTCATCATGTTGTTATACCTGTGGTGGTACCTTTGTGCTTTATTTTGTTACACCTGTGGTGGTATCTTTGTTCTTCATCATGTTGTTATACCTGTAGTGGTACCTTTGTGATTTATTTTATTACACCTGTGGTGATATCTTTGTTTTTCATTTTGTTACACTTTTGGTGGTACCTTTGTTCTTCATTTTGTTATACCTGTGGTGGTACCTTTGTGCTTTATTTTGTTACACCTGTGGTGATATCTTTGTTCTTCATCATGTTGTTATACCTGTGGTGGTACCTTTGTGCTTTATTTTGTTACACCTGTGGTGGTACCTTTGTTCTTCATCATGTTGTTATACCTGTGGTGGTACCTTTGTGCTTTATTTTGTTACACCTGTGGTGGTATCTTTGTTCTTCATCATGTTGTTATACCTGTGGTGGTACCTTTGTGCTTTATTTTGTTACACCTGTGGTGATATCTTTGTTTTTCATTTTGTTACACCTTTGGTGGTATCTTTGTTCTTCATTTAGTTATACCTGTGTTGGTATCTTTGTTCTTTATTTTATTACACGTGTGGTGGTATCTTTGTTCTTCATTTAGTTATACCTGTGTTGGTATCTTTGTTCTTTATTTTATTACACCTGTGGTGGTAACTTTGTGCTTTATTTTGTTACACCTGTGTTGGTATCTTTGTTCTTCAATTTGTTATACTTATGGTGGTGTCTTTGTTCTTCATTTTGTTTTACCTGTGGTGGCACCTTTGAGTTTTATTTTGTAACACCTGTGGCGGTATCTTTGTTCATCAGTTTGTTATAGCTGCGTTGGTATCTTTGTTCTTCATATTTTTATACCTATATTGGTACTTTTGTTCTTTATTTTGTTTCACCTGTGGTGTTATCCATGTTCTTTATTTTATTACAGCTGAGGTGGTATCTTTGTTCTTCATTTTATTTTACCTGTGTGGTATATTTGTTCTTCATTTCTTCATTCATCAACTGTGGTGGTACTTTTAAGCTTTATTTTGTAACCCCTATGGTGGTATCTTTGTTCATCATTTTGTTATACCTGTGTTGGTACCTTTGTTCTTTATTTTGTTACACCTGTGGTGGTATCTTTGTTTTTCATTTTGTCACGCCTGTGGTGGTATCTTTGTTCTTTATTTTGTTACACCTGTGGTGGTATCTTTGTTTTTCATTTTGTTAAGCCTGTGGTGGTATCTTTGTTCTTTATTTTATTACACCTGTGGTGGTACATTTGTTCTTTATTTTGTTACACCTGTGGTGGTATCTTTGTTTTTCATTTTGTCGCGCCTGTGGTGGTATCTTTGTTCTTTATATTGTTACACCTGTGGTGGTATCTTTGTTTTTCATTTTGTTAAGCCTGTGGTGGTATCTTTGTTCTTTATTTTGTTACACCTGTGGTGTTAAAATTGCTTTGCATTTTGTTATATCAGTTGTTGTATATTTCGGATAATAATAAAACATTTCTTAAGGTAATCAAAATCAATTATTAGGTACTGAATAAAAGTGCATCGATTTGTTTTGTTACTTTATAAACCAACTGACATGAAATCCCCTCAAAGAAAATAACTTTTGCAAATTACTTCTCTTTTTCCCATCGGGCTGACAAAAAATATTGTGAAAAGTCATATGCAATTAGAATATTTTGCCTTACATAAAAGGCAAATTCATGCTTCAGAAAAAATATTTTGACTATCCTTGTCTTCCTTGAAGGGGGTTAGCCAATGTTTCATTATTTTAGGCATTTTCTTATCCTGAAGTAATGTTCAGCAGAAAACAAATCTGACAACGTAGTTAAATATTTATGTGGCATTTTGTGTATATTTGTTTAATATTGTTACTTTAAGCAAACATTATCTTGAATTTAGCAAAATATGATTGTACATACAAAGGAATACATAGGGATATGGGGAAAATGAAACATCTATGTATATCTATCTCTGTTTTTATCGAAATGAAAAAATCTGTCATCATCTATATTACATGAAAAATAAATATAGAAATCAATATAGAAAAGTCAATACTCGTTGAATATTTGAATCTATAAATGTATAAGATTTTGTTGTGACAAAAATGAAATAAAATGAATATGGTATAGATCGGGGTTATAAAAGTATTTCAACATCTAGTGAAAAAGTTTGTTTTACTAAAATTTATCGATTAGCATATTTTTTCTCAATAAAAGAGATAAAGTTTTGTACGTTATGTACATCCCCATGGAGTGTGAAAATTTATTATTTCAAATTAAATGATTTTAAGGCTACTCAAAGCAACGGTTAAGTTGGGCTTGGTTGAACAATTGGCTCTTCTTCTCCCCCATTCATTTGTGATATATCAGATGTCTTTTAATTTACATCAAAGGATGCAGTTGTCTCAAACTTTACCATCCCATAAAGGAAAATGTAGACCAAACCATGACGTCATTAGCACGATGATATACAAAAGTATCATGCAAAGGACATGCAGTATCAAAGAGATCACATCTTACACTTTTAATTCCTGGAGAAACATACGTACATAATACAATACAATAATACAAATGTCAAATACAATACATAATACCAAACACATGAGTGATAGAAATGAAGCTGAAAATTCGGAGGATTTGACCACACTTTGACCCGCATTTTAAAAATTCTGAAATGCAGAAAAAGGGAAATTTAACAAAATTTATCCTGGCATACCTCTGTTTTAACGCTTCAAAAACAACAACAACTACAATCTGATGTCCCAGGGACATGAGCTATACACATATATAAAATTTCCATTAAAAGAACACGAGATACACACGTGCATAGCATCAGTTTCTTGGATGTACACATGTCGACGACACCTCATTTTGTTTGATTTGTTTTAATTCTTATGTATATTACTTGAAGATTATCTACAGACACTTTGCACAAAAATGACTAAAAGAATATTGATAGTTATCTATATATTTTTATTGATACTACACTGTCATGTAAATAGCATGTATACTCTGATTGTCGTTATCGTTAATCTGAACTCGTTGACGAATATTCTATTGTCGAGATGGCTATTCGCCGTTTCTATACATGATAGCCATACCAAGGACATTCAATTCAAAATTATTTGAAATCGTTACACTCTAATTTATCATCTTTCATCATAATCGGTTTCTAATTAACGTTCATGGAAAGCATGTACAAATCACACCACTTGTTATAATGCCTTCTGTGCCCTGTACAAACCACAATTGATCATTGATATATATATATATATATATATATATATATATATATATATATATATATATATATATATATATATATATATATATATATATATATATATATATATATATATATATATATATATATATATATATATATATATATGTGTGTGTGTGTGTAATTGTTTAAAGGTATGTTACTATCAAGTAACAGGAAGTAACGTTATTTAACGAAAGATACATGTATATCGTATTTTATTATGTTTTCACAATGTAATACTTCTAAAATTTTATTTATTGAAAATGCATAACTGTTAAAGAAAGATAGTAAAGATAGTACCATTGGCGTAGTGTTCCTTATTTGGTTTTGCTATTCATATAATATACTTATGTTCCATATATATGTCCTGTTTATATTTATTATTTAGTGCCAGGAATATAATGTACGATCAATATTTGTTGTAAATTGTACAAATTTAAGAGATAAAAATAAATATACATGCATAAAACAAGTAAAAAATGTGATTTTGTTATGGATAGATTAACTTCTAGGCTATAGTTTTCTTCATGGTTGATTGACTTGATCAATAAAAGTAACAAAAGAAATCCTTAAACCACAGACAGACACAGATACACAGACAGACACACCTACACACCTACACACACACACACACACACACACACACACACACACACACACACACACACACACACACACACACACATACCCCTACACACATACACACACATGTTAAGTTCCAATAGTTTTTATTTCAATATTTAATATGAACCTTTTTTTCAATTTTTAGACAAGTGATAAAACCGAGTGACTGTATGCCTTGGGGATTACCTTGTCTACCTGATTCTAAATATAGATTTGCTCAATGTTGCTCGGGTTACGTTTGCGCTTGCAATATTTGGAAAACAACATGTAAATGCAGATCCCGACTCGGCTGATGGCAGATTTCGAATGGAATGATGGCCCTAATTGACAGCAGCCAAGAATATTCAATCTTTGATATATACCACTTGTCACTTCATACTGAAGTCTCTTCATCATATCGTAATTATTGTTTTCTATAATGATCATTTTATTCAAGATACTACAATATGCCGTGCGAAATCAATGAAGTAACTGCCATACGTTCGTCAGATAGCATGATTGCTCATACTTTATTAAAAATATTAGCGATTTGATGTGTTACACGTTTCTACAACTCCATATTTCTATGGACTATATTTGATAGTGATGCATTCCACATCGTTTTCTTTCCTCCTGTCTGTTTGAGATAATTCCGTATTATGATGTTTAATGCAAATGATTTCATCACGACAAATTTAAAGTTATCGCACTGGTGGCAGCAGTAAATGATTCCATGATGAAGCCATAATTGTATTGCATCTGAATTTAAATTTTATTGAATAAAGATGACAATGTATGACAATAATAATTCTTTATTTTTTTATTATTTGACATCATGTATTTCATTAACATTAACTACAATGTTTCTTTTATCATATATAGTAGCAGTAGCAGATAGATTTTCGACAATGTCTATTCCATTAATTTGGCTAAAGTAAAAACTGTTTGAAATCAAACTCAATACCGAACCGAAACATTCTTATACTAATAGCCAGAGGCCAGGGCAATGCCTTGAGAGGATACCACCTAGTATTAAAATAATGTGCTCACTTTGGTAAAGCAAGTTATGAGGTATGCTTTGTACCAGTACTTAACTATAAGTAATACTAAAGCATATAACACCAGAAAAATGATTATTTCATATTGTCATAGATACTTCCCATGTCATTAAACGCTGATCACAAAGGTTATATGTAATTATTATATTGCATTAAATAACAAACAAATACAAGAAGAAACGTTTCAATAATCCTTCATGATTAGAACGTTGTTGTTACTGGTGATATCCATCCATGTAATAATAAGCCAATTGCTGCGGACTGTTATGAAACAGGGTCACCATTTGACATTTAACTTGATAAAGGAATAAGAATACCAATATTTGTTGTGCACTACCTGCACCTTTTGACAAGTAATGTCTCATTTCGGGATACTCAAACAGTAATTTTAACCCACATACGAGTATATGTTAATATATTGAGCAACTGCTAGTTTAATCAGTACTGCTGATAAATGACAAATAACAAAAGTCATTACAATTTCGCAACAGACTCATGGTTATAGTTTACTTACGTTCCTGGACAGGGGATTTGAATGGATGTCGGATAACTTAAGGTTCTCGTCAATTCTCAAGGTAGTTCCTCAGAGGATATATAATCAAAGTTTGCACAAAAATGTCGTTTCGGGTAACTTAATAAAACATGGAGATGGACACAATTCAAAGTCCTGATTATTCAAACTCTCTTGGTTCTTTCAAGTTCTACTACTCTAGGATAAATCAGTAGCTTGAAGCATTCATATCACTGAAAATGTTCTTGATGCTAGGAATTAATATGCAAATATAGTTAGATTAAAACATACATACATGTTTGCTTAGATTTGTTTGCTCTTCCAATTAAACCATTTTCTTCATTCATTGATTTAGTTTGTTCTACAAATATTTTGGACTTCAACACATATGTACATATATACTCAATTTCGACCGTGAGTAATACTGGAGAGACATTATTTGGTAGGATAAGCATACGCATTTGGTACATAAATTAATATTGCTATATCTCTTCTTTGGTTAATGTCCACCCACTCCTCGCAAGATTTCAAGTCAGTTTGACCTCTGGAATTGATTAGGCAGTATTGGGTTAAGAACTGATTTAGTCAGTATGACCTTTAGAATTGATCAAAGAACAGTCTTTAAGAGGAAAGTCTGCCTCTCGACGTATTTCTCCAGAGACATTCCTACCTCTATATTCATGGTAGCAATCATATGACATCATGGAAATGTCATGCTCATCTAATAGGAGGTTAGACAGCAGGATAATTACAAACCACATCTTAATTTAGTATAAAAAGAAATTTGGAACAATCCTTAAAGAACCGAACTATGATAAATACCATAGAATAAGAATCTACTATTTATGTTGCTTAATTGCAATGGCCATGATTGACAAAAGCAGGTACTCCATGGACAAATCAATTAACTTATTAATGAGAGTTTCTTAAAAGTACACTACTGTGTGTGTCATAAACAGGTGATAATTAAATGTTTCTTCCTGTACATGAACGTTAAAATTGAACACATAAAATACATCGCTCAGGTTAGCTTGCCGTCTGTACAAAATTACAGTAAAAGATTTTTAAATATTATAACACAAGTGCTCGATTCTGACTGGCTTTTAAGTAAAATTAATTGTGCAGACATTTCAAATACTGCGGCAAACTAATCAGTAAAACATTATTTCACATAGGTACAAAGATCACCGCTGGTCAACTGTACACACATCTTATGGTTGCTATATGGACTTTTGTTTCAACTATGAATAAATATACATAAATCAATTAAAAATGTGTTTGACTTATTGATCGTGATAGTTTAGACCCTTGATAATATGACGGTTTTATGCCGAAATGGCCATGCTAATTGTGGCTATGTACATCTTCAATATTCAATACGACTTAAGACATAACTAACTGGGCAAAGTATCCGTCGACAGGAAATACTTTTCAATGGCAATAATATTCGCTTTTGGTTCCTCTAAGACCATGTGAATGCCACTTTAAACATTTCTACCTTTCAAGGTTTTGTATTGGAAATTTTTTCTAGTCATCATTATAATATCTGAATATTTTATTAAAGATTCTGACTAGGTACTTTTCATCTTAACTCATAAATCTGTGTAACAAGGTACAAAGATATAAAGATCATCGCTGAAGTCAGCTTTACGCAAATTTTATGGTTGCTATATGGACCTTGTTTGCAAGTATAAATAAATATAAATAAATGAATTTAAAAAATAAATTCAAATACCCCCAAAACCCCATGACCTTAGATTATCTAGAATTTTAAACGTTCGTTTCTAATTAGAACTTACATTAACGAACTGCACTCAGTCAGCTTAAAACAGTTTATCAGTAACATAGCATTTGCTATCAGAGATATTGTTCCTTTATTCATAAATTATATTCATAAATTCCTTATATTCATAGATTTTTCAATGTGTGTCCTTTGATTGTGCTGCATTTGCGGTGAGTCGGATTGTTGACGCCCGTAAACCAGTTATCCACACCAATTGAGTGACGTTTGTTACCTTAATTGACCGTCCTAAGTCGGTATCGTAAACGCAGCACAATGAAATATTTTTGTAACGTCTTTTTGCCGTTTATATGTTACTATTATTATGCGCATTTCCTCGGTGATCTGTGTCAAACAGCTTTGTCAGATGTCTCCTGTTTCTCTTTTATCTGTCTTTTATCTATTTATAAGGAATCCGATCTATATATGATTGTATATTTCATATAGAATAACATTGACATTTACCCCCACAAAGATAGGTCGCAACAATGATTAAAATATACTAATTTCATTTTTTCGAGCATTGAACAAACACGTAAATTCATGTTACTAACGGCAGGCGTTGAAAATATCTGCTACTTGAGAGAATATTAAAGTAATTATGTCTGTTCCTAGCAGTGGATGATCTTGCTAATTATTTGTAAAACCTCGGGAGATGTTCAGTTGAAGACCACTGTCCCTAAAGGAGAGTCATTTTATCAATTCTGTTAGGATGTACTAGGCACATTATCCTCCAAGACGTAGTTTGTAATATATTTACTGCATGTCACTACGCCATAGTGAAACTGGTCTGCTTTGGACAGGTAGGCATGTCCACAATGAAACTGTTCTGTTTTGGACAAGTAGACATGATCATAATGAAAATGGTCTGCTTTGGAAGGTAGACATGACCATAATGAAACTGTTCTGCTTTGGACAGGTAGACTTGATCATAATGAAAATGTTCTGCTTTGTACAGGTAGACATGACCATAATGAAACTGTTATGCTTTGGACAGGTAGACTTGATCATAATGAAAATGATCTGCTTTGGACAGGTAGGCATGGCCATAATGAAACTGTTCTGCTTTGTACAGGTAGACATGATCATAATTAAAATGTTCTGCTTTGTACAGGTAGACATGATCATAATGAAAATGTTCTGCTTTGGACAGGTAAACATGACCATAATGAAAATATTCTGCTTTGGACAGGTAGGCATGGCCATAATGAAACTGTTCTTCTTTAAACAGGTAGACATGATCGTAGTGAAAATGTTCTGCTTTGGGTAGGTAGACATGCTCATAATGAAAATGATCTGCTTTGGACAGGTAGGCATGGCCATAATGAAACTGTTCTGCTTTGCACAGGTAGACATGATCATAATAAAAATGTTCTGCTTTGGACAGGTAGGCATGATCATAATGAAAATGTTCTGCTTTGGACAGGTAGGCATGGCCATAATGAAAATGTTCTGCTTTGGACAGGTAGGCATGGCCATAATGAAAATGGTCTGCTTTGGAAGGTAGACATGACCATAATGAAACTGTTCTGCTTTGGACAGGTAGACTTGATCATAATGAAAATGTTCTGCTTTGTACAGGTAGACATGACCATAATGAAACTGTTCTGCTTTGGACAGTTAGGCATGGCCATAATGAAAATGTTTTGCTTTGGACAGGTAGGCATGGCCATAATGAAAATGTTCTGCTTTGGACAGGTAGTCATAGTCAGCACTGATGACATTCGTTCGGATGGTAATGAGATGATATAAATTTATTGTAAATAACATCGAACACATTGTAGGATTTAAATCGATATTCGTTGAAATTCAGTCCTGGTCATTATTCATTATCAGAAACAATCCTTTCTGATATTGACTGAATCACTAAAAAAAGTAATGAATAAGATAAATAAATGAATAAAGATGAAAACGATTGGTCGTAAATTAAGAAACGATAGAGATGTAAAATTTGTTGTCACCTGGGTTTGGTGAATTAATCCTGGATTGTTAAATCGGGTGTACAGTTACATTTTTCAAAAAAAAGATAAAAAAAAAAAAGTTTTTGATACTGTTTTGACACTGATATATATATACTATGGTACACGTTAAAGTTTTGCAAATTAATTCCTGTTGGGAATTAAGTCATAAAATGTATATTTTTCTGTGCAAGATTTATACAGTAAAACCTGAGGAAACCCGACATCCTTCGGACCTTCTTTTATGGTCAGTTATCCGGTTCTAAAAGAAAGAATTGTTTTGCAATATATCTGTAGTCGTTATGTAGAAGAACTATTTGTAAAATGCTCCCGTCAAATATACTAATATTCGTCTTAAATACATTACAACATGTATCAGACAATACATTATTTATTGAATATATTAATATGTAACATTTGGAATCCACGTTAATGTCTAGAGTTCCATTCACAGTACTCGTGCTCATCATTGTCATTGTTGTTCGATTTGGAGTATATAAAATCAATTAAATCATAAATGTTGTCTGTGATAATTTCTGTTTGTTAGTCATATTTAATAGTCTTGTCTATTTGTGGTAAACTCCTGGCTAAGATAAGAATGGCGATGTGATCTAGGTCTATGTCGTGGTAAACTCCTGGCTAAGATAGGCAGTGCGATGTGATCTAGGTCTATGCCGTGGTAAACTCCTGGCTAAGATGGTAAGGGCGATGTGATCTAGGTCTATGTCGTGGTAAACTCCTGGCTAAGATAGTAAGGGCGATGTGATTTAGGTCTATGTCGTGGTAAACCCCTGGCTAAGATGGTAAGGGCGATGTGATCTAGGTCTATGTAGTGGTAAACTCCTGGCTAAGATAGTAAGGGCGATGTGATTTAGGTCTATGTCGTGGTAAACTGGCTAAGATAGTAAGGGCGATGTGATCTAGGTCTATGTCGTGGTAAACTCCTGGCTAAGATAGTTAGGGCGATGTGATATAAGTCTATGTCGTGGTAAACCCCTGGCTAAGATAGTAAGGGCGATGTGATCTAGGTCTATGTCGTGGTAAACTCCTGGCTAAGATAGTTAGGGCGATGTGATATAAGTCTATGTCGTGGTAAACTCCTGGCTAAGATAGTTAGGGCGATGTGATATAAGTCTATGTCGTCGTAAACTCCTGGCTAAGATAGTAAGGGCGATGTGATCTAGGTCTATGTCGTGGGAAACTCCTGGCTAAGATAGTAAGGGCAATGTGATCTAGGTCTATGTCGTAGTAAGCCCCTGGCTAAGATAGTAAGGGCGATGTGATCTAGGTCTATGTCGTGGTAAACTCCTGGCTAAGATAGTAAGGGCGATGTGATCTAGGTCTATGTCGTGGTAAACTGGCTTAGATAGTAAGGGCGATGTGATCTAGGTCTATGTCGTGGTAAACCCCTGGCTAAGATAGTAAGGGCAATGTGATCTAGGTCTATGTCGTGGTAAACTCCTGCCTAAGATAGTAAGGGCGATGTGATCTAGGTCTATGTCGTGGTAAACTGGCTAAGATAGTAAGGGCGATGTGATCTAGGTCTATGTCGTGGTAAACTCCTGCCTAAGATAGTTAGGGCGATGTGATATAAGTCTATGTCGTGGTAAACTCCTGGCTAAGATAGTTAGGGCGATGTGATATAAGTCTATGTCGTGGTAAACTCCTGGCTAAGATAGTAAGGGCGATGTGATCTAGGTCTATGTCGTGGGAAACTCCTGGCTAAGATAGTAAGGGCAATGTGATCTAGGTCTATGTCGTGGTAAGCCCCTGGCTAAGATAGTAAGGGCGATGTGATCTAGGTCTATGTCGTGGTAAACTCCTGGCTAAGATAGTAAGGGCGATGTGATCTAGGTCTATGTCGTGGTAAACTGGCTTAGATAGTAAGGACGATGTGATCTAGGTCTATGTCGTGGTAAACCCCTGGCTAAGATAGTAAGGGCAATGTGATCTAGGTCTATGTCGTGGTAAACTCCTGGCTAAGATAGTAAGGGCGATGTGATCTAGGTCTATGTCGTGGTAAACTGGCTAAGATAGTAAGGGCGATGTGATCTAGGTCTATGTCGTGGTAAACTCCTGGCTAAGATAGTAAGGGCAATGTGATCTAGGTCTATGTCGTGGTAAACCCCTGGCTAAGATAGGAAGGGTGATGTGATCTATGTCTATGTCGTGGTAAACCCCTGGCTAAGATAGTAAGGGCGATGTGATCTAGGTCTATGTCGTGGTAAACTCCTGCCTAAGATAGTAAGGGCGATGTGATCTAGGTCTATGTCGTGGTAAACTCCTGCCTAAGATAGTAAGGGCGATGTGATCTAGGTCTATGTCGTGGTAAACTCCTGGCTAAGATAGTAAGGGCGATGTGATTTAGGTCTATGTCGTGGTAAACTCCTGCCTAAGATAGTTAGGGCGATGTGATATAAGTCTATGTCGTGGTAAACTCCTGGCTAAGATAGTTAGGGCGATGTGATATAAGTCTATGTCGTGGTAAACTCCTGGCTAAGATAGTAAGGGCGATGTGATCTAGGTCTATGTCGTGGGAAACTCCTGGCTAAGATAGTAAGGGCAATGTGATCTAGGTCTATGTCGTGGTAAGCCCCTGGCTAAGATAGTAAGGGCGATGTGATCTAGGTCTATGTCGTGGTAAACTCCTGGCTAAGATAGTAAGGGCGATGTGATCTAGGTCTATGTCGTGGTAAACTGGCTTAGATAGTAAGGGCGATGTGATCTAGGTCTATGTCGTGGTAAACCCCTGGCTAAGATAGTAAGGGCAATGTGATCTAGGTCTATGTCGTGGTAAACCCCTGGCTAAGATAGTAAGGGCGATGTGATCTATGTCTATGTCGTGGTAAACTGGCTAAGATAGTAAGGGCGATGTGATCTAGGTCTATGTCGTGGTAAACTCCTGGCTAAGATAGTAAGGGCAATGTGATCTAGGTCTATGTCGTGGTAAACCCCTGGCTAAGATAGGAAGGGTGATGTGATCTATGTCTATGTCGTGGTAAACCCCTGGCTAAGATAGTAAGGGCGATGTGATCTAGGTCTATGTCGTGGTAAACTCCTGCCTAAGATAGTAAGGGCGATGTGATCTAGGTCTATGTCGTGGTAAACTCCTGCCTAAGATAGTAAGGGCGATGTGATCTAGGTCTATGTCGTGGTAAACTCCTGGCTAAGATAGTAAGGGCGATGTGATTTAGGTCTATGTCGTGGTAAACTCCTGCCTAAGATAGTAAGGGCGATGTGATCTAGGTCTATGTCGTGGTAAACTCCTGCCTAAGATAGTAAGGGCGATGTGATCTAGGTCTATGTCGTGGTAAACTCCTGCCTAAGATAGTAAGGGCGATGTGATCTAGGTCTATGTCGTGGTAAACTCCTGCCTAAGATAGTAAGGGCGATGTGATCTAGGTCTATGTCGTGGTAAACTCCTGGCTAAGATAGTAAGGGCGATGTGATTTAGGTCTATGTCGTGGTAAACTCCTGCCTAAGATAGTAAGGGCGATGTGATCTAGGTCTATGTCGTGGTAAACTCCTGCCTAAGATAGTAAGGGCGATGTGATCTAGGTCTATGTCGTGGTAAACTCCTGGCTAAGATAGTAAGGGCGATGTGATCTAGGACTATGTCGTGGTAAACTCCTGGCTAAGATAGTACGGGCGATGTGATCTAGGTTTATGTCGTGGTAAACTGGCTAAGATAGTAAGGGCGATGTGATCTAGGTCTATGTCGTGGTAAACTCCTGCCTAAGATAGTAAGGGCGATGTGATCTAGGTCTATGTCGTGGTAAACTCCTGGCTAAGATAGTAAGGGCGATGTGATCTAGGTCTATGTCGTGGTAAACTCCTGGCTAAGATAGTAAGGGCGATGTGATCTAGGTCTATGTCGTGGTAAACCCCTGGCTAAGATAGTAAGGGCGATGTGATCTAGGTCTATGTCGTGGTAAACTCCTGGCTAAGATAGTAAGGGCGATGTGATCTAGGTCTATGTCGTCATCGTTAGTATCATCATTGATATTATGAAACTGAGATTTAACTTAAATTATTACTGTATATCTCCTTAGTAACTTCTGCCCTTCCCCCAAGTCAGATGTTTTTCTCTTTCCCTTGTAAAGTCCAGCACGAAACACTTTCTAAATGAGTAGTCCGAGATGTCACTGCATGTTCTTACGATCAAGAGAATCGCATCAAGTACGGATATGATCTAGTTCAGATCAGACGGTTTTGTGATATCATCAATTTTGCAAATTAGAAGGCACATATATGTTCTCTTTTACGACACTTGAAATCTGTAATAAGGCCTGAGTGCAGTGGTTGCCTCTTGGAGATTGTGTCATTGGGGAAATACTTTCAAGTTGCATTATTGACATGTAGCTCATTTGACTGTGGTATGGCTTTTTCCAGGACACGGAGAAGAAGAATATGTTTTGTATTAATTTTTAAGCCAAGACTCAAATATCTGACTAGTCATTCAACATTTAGCATTCACATGCTATTGCATCGGTAGTTTTTTTTTTTTAAGTTTTGTTAATGTATGAAAATTTACAAGAATAAATGAACAGGTTTTCATTTACTTTCGTTATTTTTCCAATATCGTTTGAAAAGTTTTCGGTGTGTTTATATGTCTGTCACTATTGACTTTCTGATACCATATCTAAGTTAAAGATCCAGTTGTTTTACACCTATTCCATTTTCTTATTACTTACGTAAACCAATTTTACTATGTAAATTCATTTTTTCCCTTGCCGTATGATGAAGAAGAAAGATGAATATCGAACACAGATCATTTTTGAGTGTATCCATATTGACTTCGAAATAAAACAGACATTAAAACAAATCGAATTTAATCAATAGATAGATTGCCATCACCTCGGATAAGTAAGACAATGTACTGGCCACTGTGTACGCAGTGAACAAAACGTAGTGAAGCGAGAAGCGATCGATAGTGACGCATAGTAACAACGCATTTAACTATTAATTGTATATATTGGAATCGAAGATTTAGCACCGAGTTCAAATTTCTTAAATACCGACATTTGAAAATAATTATAAACGAAATAAATAGGAAGTTTTCGAGACTGGTATGTGCGTTCAGTAGATAAAGAAACTTGGATATCCAATTCTTCCTAAGGTTATTGTGACAATATAAATTCTAATTACATGCTTTACCGAGTTGGTTGTAACTGGGTATGACATCATGTTAGATTTTAATGGTCATTCCTGGGTATGGCATCATGGTAGATGTGAATGGTCGTTACTGGTATGTCATCATAGTAGATTTGAATGGTCGATCCTAGGTATGGCATCATGGTAGATGTGAATGGTCATTCCTGGGTATGGCATCATGGTAGATGTGAATGGTCGTTCCTGGGTATGTCATCATAGTAGATTTGAATGGTCGATCCTGGGTATGGCATCATGGTAGATGTGGATGGTCGTACCTGGGTATGACAGCATGGTAGATGTGAATGGTCTCACCTGAGTATGGCATCATGGTAGATGTGAATGATCGTACCAGGGTATGGCATCATGTTAGATTTAATGGTCGTACCTGGGTATGACAGCATGGTAGATGTGAATGGTCGTACCTGAGTATGGCATCATGGTAGATGTACCTTTTTCCTGATGTTATGTGGCTTTGACACTTTCTATACAGTGTTTGTTCACATTCATTTATATATACAGTGTTGAATTATTGTTGTTTCGTCTGTGTGTGCGGCTGGTGTGACTAGCCAAACAGAGGACGCTCACTCCTCCCGGGCACCTGGTCTCACTTCTGAATTTCAGGGGTCCGTGAATGTCCTCTGTGGTAGATTGTTGTTAGTGCCATAGTCATGTGACACCAGTTACTTTCGTATTTTGCATGTGAATGGTAGCAGGTAATGGTTATTGTATGGCGTGATATCTCCCCACTGATTCATTTGGGAAGGGTCATACCTGGGTATGGCATCACGTTAGATGTGAATGGTCGTTCCTGGGTATGGCATCATGGTAGATGTGAATGGTAGCAGGTGATAGTTATTGTATGGCGTGAGATCTCCTCATTGCTTGGTTTGAGATCCGTTATAGCACCTTTCCCTGATGTTGTATTGTCTCTTTCTACCATTGTTTACAGGAGATGCTCTCCCCGGGCACCTGATCTCACTCCATCACAAAGGTTCACATATGCTCTTTAAGTAGGCATATTTTGTTACTTTACACTTGTTTTTCATTTTCACTGATTTTGTATGTCCTCTGGTTTCATGATTTTTAGACTTATGGTTTGGATTTATCCATCATCTTTACATCCTAACATAATGTTTGAATGGTATATAGCAAACCTCAAATATCGAGATACCAGTAATTATAAGTATGATATGTAATAATATGTGTAGCTGGTTTAATAAAAAATGTGAAATAAAGTGGCCAGTTACACTGTATAATGGCTTTGATCTGCATACATAGAGGGCAAGTATATTCAAGCTTTAAGGTGGATCTCACTGATTTCTATAGTTCCTTCCATCAGCAAATACTTGCCGCTGCTAATAAAGACTAATATAGGGAAACACTCCACCGATGAAGACGTGAATACATACTATATAAAAAGAAAAAAGTAAAAATAACATTTATATTGCAATAGTGGACGAGTAAAGCGATATAGAAATTCGACCAAAGAAACTAACTTATCACGTGTCTAAGACGACGTGTTCAGTATAATGCATTTCCAGCTGAAGTTGTATGCCCTTTATATTACTGCAGATACATGAAAATATGCGAATTGTAAAAAATTAGGTAAAAATAGTTATAAACATTGTAAGACTAAATATTGCCAAAAATTGTTAAATATGACAATGTACACAGAGTACTTACTAATAAAAATGTTTTACAAGAAATATACGAGTGATGGCTATATGTATATGTTGCACTTCAGGTATTATGACTGTGAAGATATGTATACAACATGTATTCAAATTCTCAGCGACAACCAGTCAATATGTGTACAGCAACAACAACGACGACGACGACAACAACAACAACAACACAACCACCACCACCAATTAGAAA